>OZ001264.1:369316-969316 GCA_963924015.1 Macrophya annulata | reverse complement strand
GTACAATCGATCTGTAAAACCGTAAATCTTTAGCGTGTGAAAATGATATGAAGAAAAAAATACCTTTTTAAAATAAAATAAACAGCTGTTTTATTTCACCCTTTAAAAACTCCGCCGCGCATACTAGCACCTCGTTAGAATCCTCCATTTCGTATTGTCTTCAGGCTAGTCTGAAATTAAGAAATTTAAATATGTAATGTAACAAGAAACTGTCCAAGTTAACGCCCATTTATCTATTCAGAGATGAGCTGTAGAGATGATTAACACCAGATTTAATTCATTCAATAATATTATGTGATGGTTGTGGGCAGAGAGTAGAGGTAAACTGGATTCTGCTACCTACGCAAATTACGATTATTATTACGCCTAGTCATGAATATATGATAGAATAATCACGTTTATGAGAGAACTGTGAGAGGGACTGATTGTGATGAAATATTTATTGTTAAACTATACGTAGCAGTTGAGTTTTTTTTTTTTTTATATATACAATACATCGATTTCTAAAACTCACTTGAATTTTGAAGATGGATCGCCGATAGTTTTGAGTGGCGAATATAAACACTGCAACTCACTGACAGGATGAGAGAGACAGATGAATAAAGAGAGAGAGAGAAAGAATCGCGGCTGATTTAAGGGGTTATTTTCGAAATTTTGTATATTCCAGTTAGATTGTTGATAGAATAATATTCGAACCGTGTAGTATATTTATTGTGATCACCGCGATTATGGACCCGTTCAGCATGTAATATATATTGGATGAATGATGACGTTTACAGCTTTATAACGTCATTTATATATTGGTAAGCAGCAGCCGCGAAAATTGTTTTCGACGTAGCAGCCATTTTGGGTATCTTTCCCACTTTGGTGTAAAAAGATGTTGAATGTTATGTATGTATGTATGTAATGTGTATGTATGAATAAAGATACTACACTCCACAGATGTACGCGCGGTGTGTATACATATATTTATTTTTTGACCGTTAAAATCAGTGGCGTTCATTCGCCGTATACGGATTTTTACGTTTAAAAACGTAGCTTTGTACCTTTTGTTATTTGAGTAGTTGATTTTTATGATTATATTATCTAGATACTGCACTTACGTTTTATTATTAAATATAATAAACACAACTAGCGAAGAATTGTTGAACAATTTTTAATACCTTAATTTTTAAATAATAATAACTTTTCAAAAGATAACCATAGGCGATATACATACACCGTAGATCATCGACCATCAAACAGATTCACAATGTGTCTAGTTTTGAGTTTCGTTCTGTCTAACTATTCTTTGGGCGTGAAATATAGTTAGATATGTCTACAGATCTAAAAAGCATTTTGAAAGTTGAAATTATATCTGCAATATGGTTTATTTAAAATTTTTCTACGATTATTTTTGACGTCAGAGCGTAGGCTCGACGCAGAGTTGCGAAATGTAGAGAAAACCAAGTTTTTCAAAGTCCTCTGTGAAGTGTTAAAAAAATCGGAGAAAATTTTAGAGATATAGATTTTGTAGCCTGAAATCTACTCTTTAAAATGTTTTTTTGTTTTTACTTTTTTACGTGATTTTTTTTCACAGAGTTACAGCATTCTGAAGGTGGGCATTTTTTCATGGAGTACCGAGTGTAATTTTGTTGCTGAGTGTATAATGAAATAAAGAAATGCAATAATATGTAATTTCGAATTTTATGTTATTATTATTATCCGTATCATGTATATTTTAACAATATTCGAAAATGTCTAATACAAAACTGAAGAGTGAAATATTTTTTTTCAAATGATACTAATATTATACTTACACTTATGTATTTTAGTTATACTTATAATAATGTACATATACATAAGGTATAAGGTAATAATAGGTATGTATACACAGTACATAATGTATACGCTTTGATTATTTACAATATTGAAATTCATGTCGTTAATATTGCAATTATTTCTATAACCTCCCTCTTTTCCTTTACTCTTATTCCTTCTTCCTTTTTCTTCCTTACGTTCGTTTAGAATTAATTCGCGCGAGGCACGAAACGATACTAACTCTGTTTATAATAACTATAACGATTATCTTGTATGTATACACTGGTATTATAATAATAGTCTTTGATATACATACCATACATACGTATCAACGATTTACACACTACTTAAAATTTCCTGGCTCAACTTTTACAAATTTTTCATTTCGTTAATTATTTATTTATTTCCTTTATTTCATTTTACTTTATTTATTTATTTGTTTATTCGTTTAGTCGCCAGATTTACTCGCCACAGTTATACTTCGACTTTCTAAAAAATAAAAAATAAAAAAAAAATTGTTAATAAGTACAACTTTACTCTTAAAAATTTGAAACCCCGCCGCGATCAAACGATACTAACGATACTAAATTAGTTGATTATGATTAGGAAAACATAAACAGTAATAATAATGATGATGATAATAATCATAATACAAATAATAACAATAATCAGTAATATTAATGATAGTATTAAAATACCGTAATAATAACGTAATACATGTATTAATATGTTGTACTGTTTTTTTTCCGGATGTGTATGAGTGTGTTATGTGAGAAATATAATATATAATGATAATTAATACATATATATTTATAATGTATCAAGCTGGGTTCCATTATCTACATAATATTTCTTACTATACAGAGCGAAGTAGTGTATAATAAAATCGCTTATAATAAATCACCCTGTACAGTATAATGCAGACGAATATCATATGTAGTTATATCGAGTTACTGGACACCAACGAGAATTCTAATCCTATCTGTCCAAGAAAAAAGAAAAAAAAAAACAAATAAAAAAAAGGGAAAAACATTTCGCTAATAAACCTGGGGTAAAATTTTATTTTTTTTTTTTTCTCTCTTTAAATCGTAAATGTATATTTCGGCTATGCTCGAATTTTTTTCTATATTTATGTCTTTGGTATCCAGAATGTATATCTCTGAGAGAATTAATTAAACCAGAGATATTATTTAAATCGATGATCGCGGGCTGTTGAATCAAACGGAGAACGAAGATACGAGCTTATTCTTCGGCTCCAGGGCCCCAGGGGTTAGCTACTATCCCATGAAAAGTCATAACCCGTTTCACTATCTTCTAGACATCAGTCTACCGTTGAAGGCGGCGCTGCGTATCTATTTCTAGGGTCTGAATCTCCGTCGCACATATAACGACCTAAAAATAATTAATTTTATATTAGGGGTAGGAAACAGTTAGTTGTAATCATTCCACACAAACGAGAAGACAATTCCTTGTCTACATAATATCTAAAATAATTTTCAATCTTCGAGAGTTACTCACCGGAGACAAATCTGCGCTTGACCAAACTGAGTCTGTACCCTGCTCCAACGAGTTCAAATTCAACCCCGGACAATGTTGTACCTTCGCAATTGAACTGTGTAAATATTGTTCCCTGTGATCCAGGTCCTCGTTCAAGTTCGATCCTGGCTTTGAGGGATCCAACTCCACCTCCTTCGCTGTGTTGCGATAATTCGGTAAATTTCCATAATATTCGATTAGAATCCGGGAGCCATTGAGCCAGAGGTTTGCTATGGAGACTCTTAAAGCCTCCGTCTATCGGCGAAGCAACGTGAAGATTCAGCAATGGGCTTGGGGAGGCCATTGCACGGCTGTTATACTTGTAATCGATCTGAAGGTTGAGGAAAATCGTTAATAATCATTCTCGAAGTTAAATAAACATTAAGAAAATGAATTACTCGCGGTAATATTAGTGTACCTTCAAGTCTGTGTGTGTACTTTCGCATTTCCAATAAGCAACTAGTTGAAAAGGACAGGATCCCGCACCCTCCTTGTTCTTTATTTGATACTTGAGTATATCGACGTTGAAATAGGAAGCAGATGGATTTTGTTCAGCCTGCCTTCTCAGCAGGGTAGTTAAGGCACTCATATTGAATTCGAATATCGTACTGTCAGCTGTCGACTGGGTGGCATCCCTTAAGAAAACAAAGCCACAGTGTGAAAAAATATAAATAAATAAAAGAAATATTTAATTGCGTTGAACTCTACCATTTTTAAACTCACATGCTGACTAGCTGACTATTTGGCAGTAACCTTTCCAGTCTATTGCTATTCTTTACACGAAATGAGAGCTTTGCTGGGCTCGGATTATTCGCTAAAACCGTGACTATGCCTGCCGGAAAAGACAACATCATATCGCCGCTTAGTTTTACTTGGCACCGTGTCTCATCCGTTCCTCTAAAGTAAGAGTGTATTATTTCATGGAAGGCAACAGCCAGAGGTATTGTGTCTGCTAGACCGATAGTTAGCGGCGATGGTCCTCTAGAAGATCCAACAGCTACACCAGCAGTTCTAAATTCAAGACTGGCTACACTGTCCGCTCTAGATATGGTAGCTGGAGAGACCCTTCCCCTTGAAGATGCAACACTTGTACCATCACCTCGTCTCGAAGGTGGTCTAGGAATTGCTATGGACGAACCGGCAGATTGCTTTGGTGGCAGTGCTACGCTGATTTCACCAACTTCAGAGAACAGATCACCGTCTGAAAAGTTTTTATCAAGCAATAGATTGGCATTCAATAACCCGCAAGAAAGTCTACAGGTATTTTGAGGAATTGTTGTCTCACAAAAAGAATTTTTGATACAAAAGTTGTTTGATTTTTCAAATAGAACAAAATTACGTAATAATAAAATATAGGTTTCCATTAAAAATAAAAGAAGAAACAACAAATTTGGTCTTGATAATCTCGAGGTGCCTTGATCCATTGAAATTTCATATAAAACCAGATAAAGTCCCCCCCCCTTGTGCCATGATTTTTTCGTATATTTTTTTTTCCAATAGATATTAGCTTGTAAAACTTCAAAAAACTCATTTATGTACAATCCACCTAAGAAAATCTTTTGCTACTTTACCTTGGAACCTCGTCTGGGGAGGACCAGTGGCTGCATTGTGAGAATGGGGCGAGGGTTGAGAAACAACTGGCTGTGATGTCGGCGGAGAAGATAACGGCGGTGGGCTTTGAAGTGGAGCATATGGATGGCCACCGGTTGGAGTTGAGGCACTGGACGGTGTGCTGCTGGGGTTGAAAAAGTTTAGGCCTAATAAATCGGAGCTAGGCTTTCCTCCAAGCTGTTGAGAAACTGATTGTGATCTCTTCATGTGTGGATCAGTGTCGACATTGGAACCTCTGCGAGCCTAGTTAAATATCGAAGTGTTATCATAGTCTTAAGATAGAAAACGTGCATATTAATTAAGTGAAAATTTACCGCTATCGTTCCTACAGGAGACAGAGAAAGATTTTCCACAGTGGCCCTTAGCTCGTCGACGCTAGCGCTCATCGGTGCACCGCCATTGCTAAGCGGTTTTATTTCTACTCTAATTTTCCGCTCTCTCTCATCCTCCGAATCTGTATCCGAACTGGAGTAAAAACCACGTTCGTTTTCCCAGGGATCAACTTTTGGCTTTATGCAAAACCCATCAGAATCGACTTCTGGCGTTGGGGTTCCTGATTTACGATTCTCGTCCTTTTCCTCTCTGAAATAAAATCACATAATACCATGAAAATCGGTAGTTCTTTCCGGAAATCAATCTCGACGGCAGCCCTAGTGCAATATCGTTAGTTACATATCATTTTGATTAATTTTTATAGTCGCAATTTTTTTATTTGGTATTTATTTAAAAAATGAAATTTTATCCCAATTTTTGAACTTCGTTATTATCGGCATATCTGTTTTGTGCACTAGACCTGCCGAGCATGCATATACTGACGGGTCGGACTTCTCTTCTTTGTTGCTGCTAGTCTCTGCGGTATCCTTTTTCTTCTTGGCTTTTTTTTCCTTTCGTTTTTCTCTCCTACTTCGCAGAAACCCTGTCAAAGTTAAATAACAGATATTGGTCATTAAGTATCGAGTTTATTTATGCATTCCCGAAGAAGAAAGGAAACGTTCGAGAGCCTGTTATGAAGTATATAAATTATTAACATTGAAAATGATAAACGCTTTAATGTCAGCGATTTTGCTTAGGCCTCAGCAACGTTTTATCCCTCTATTCTTCTGATGAGGCGAGTGAATAAAAAATTTTCTTCATTATTTATAAACTCGCCATAGCTTATAATTTTGTACATACATATATAAAATTTTTTTACAAATTTATAACTACGTACTATAATAAGGCTACAGTAACGGTAGCTAAGGGCTAAGGTAGAGAGAGAGATTTACTTTCCAAGTGTACAGAATTGTAGCGTAACGTGAGATCAGAGCAAGTGCGCCCCCATAATAGAGTAATAAATTTAATATACATATGCGAAAGTAGTTGCTATTCAATATGTACTGCACATGCGTCGTGTAAATTGTAATAAAATAGTTTGTGCTTCAACAGTTGCGTGCAAACTGTGTAGTTTTACTCGGATACATACATTCATAGAAATATAAGTCTCATACTATTCTGGCAATATTGGGCAGGGCTTTATTGTTTTATTTGCTGTATTTTTTATGTGACTAAAAAAGTTCCTGAAAAGACGTACACACAGGATGGATGAAAGTATTTTAGAGTTAAGTTAGATCGCAGCAACAGCACACAGTAGTCAAACACAAGAGGCGATTATATCTCGAGCCCATAAAGAATAAGAACAAAAAAACATATGAATGTGCCTGAACTCCTCTTAGCAAGAGAAAAATTTTGAAGAAAAATAATTAGATTTGGAAAATTATGGGAATATTAATAATCGCAGATGGATTTCAGGCAAATTTTCTTCTCTTGCATTAGAGAAATTTTTATTTTTATTTTATTTTCATTTTATTTTCGTGTAGGTATAGATGTTGTTAATACTGTACCTTCTACGGTTGAACCACCACCACCACCAAAATTCTACTGTCGAAATTGTTTTTCTAACAACTTCTAGCGAAAATTTGAGCTTTGGGCGATATTTAAATATTCTATGATAACTATAACGCATGTAAAATAAATAAATAAATCAATAAATAAATAAAGTAAATAAAAACGGTTTGTGAAATTTGTATAAATATAAATAATATAGGTAATGAAATGAAACGTAACTAGATATTGTGAATTTGAAAATTTCCCGTCGAGGCATAACGACTCTCGCCTGATACTACAACCCTTCGCGTCACTTGGAAAATAAATAAATTTTTAAATAACAATGGGCGCCATGCATTGATTTATTTTATAAGGAACGGCTCACCTGAAGCCACGCCAACGTCGCCCCACCCCGTCTCCTTGACGCTATCCAAGTCCAATTCCCAATTCTATACAACAATTATTTATCTTACTCGCTATTTACATACAAAAATAATATGTATGCATGTATGTATGTATGTGTATAAAAAAAAATTTCTTGTAATTTAATTTTGTGTTTTTTTTTGTTTTTTTGTAGAATGTGGATCTCGATTTTTTCTCAACAAATTTTTAAACCATATAATAATTGAAACAAAAGAAGTAAACGTTTTTACAAATTCAATTAACATCGACTAGCTGCACCGCCTATACCCAAACGATTGTTAGAAAAACAATTTACACCGTTTGCCTGAATAAAAATAAGTGCGAAGATAGAAGATTTGTTAGTATGTAGGTTTGCATAATAATTTCTTAAGCTAGATAGTAAAGAGTAGAATTGTTTTTTGTTTTTTCTCAATATTCATCTAAGCGAGATTAATGTTTGTTCATGTAATAGACAGATAATTTTCGATAGGGATACGGGTTCGTTATATAATAATAATAATAATTATAATAATATAAATATAAATAATTATACATATCACCACAACCAGTAGAAATGTTTAAAAGCCGACAAGTGATGTGCCTCAAGTACATGAAAACGTACTTCTTCTAGCATTCTTATAATATCTATGAAAGAATTCTATTTTGTTTTTTTTTTTTTCTTGATTTTTGGTTCTTTAAAGCAGTGCATAGCTGTAAAAATAAAATATTATCTAATAAATTTACTAGTGGTAAGCCCCGACTGTGTTAGACGCTTGGATTATTCAAAAGTTTGTTAAGGAACAGTAGTCAGTTAATAAACAATCGAACGTGAGAAGAAAAGAATGAATTTAGAGAAGTTTACCCAGTAGTTTATCGAAAGCTAAAATCCACAGATAAAGGCAGAAGAACATTGCAACTTCCCAATATCTGGTTGTTTGTTTTTTTTTTTTTTTTGTTATATTATTTTTCATTTATTCAGACTAAAAAGACTAAAATGATATTTGTTGAACAGAAACTATAGTCTCATGCCTTGTTTCAAAATGATAGATAAAAAATATTAAATATCGATATGTTGTCTTCATATATATGTTATTCTATTTTTTATTTTTATTTTTTTGAAAAATCTAAAGTCATCAAGTCTTGAATTGGCGTTTCTAATAATAACCAGAGCTCGAAGAATGAGAATAAGAAAGACCAAAGACTGGTAACATTGTGCGCGGTGTGAAAAAAAAAAAAAATAGTTAAATAACAACACAATGTGAAGCAGTTACATTTAGATCCTCTTAAAGGGTTCCTGGAGATGCTGGAAGGTGATACGGCGGAAGGGAGATTGTTCCGCTGTGAATTGGCCAGGGCTGTACCGACAGACCCTGAGTTCTTCTGCCGTTCTGAAACAATACTCTTCGCTTTGAACCCTAACACTTTACCATCTCATTGACGAAGCCCTTTTCTCTTCCATTGAATGATCAAGAGTTTTAATTGAATTTCAAAATAAATAAATAAATCAATCAATAAAGATAAAAAAATTAAAAAAATGGGCAGCTCCAGCCTCGGTCACCCATCAAATAACATATTTGCACAAGCGGCAATAACGGCGATCGCGTATTATAAAGCTTTCAAGCTTTGCCGAGCACGCGGTTGCAATAAAAAAAAAAAAAAGAAAACGTCTTACATCTAACAACGATAAACGCATTCGTGATAGGGTGCTCAAAACTAAAATCCTAGCGTGTAATTTAAATAAAAAATTAACGAAGTGAGCGTTTGATATATACCTACTTAGCACTCACGCTACGATTAAAAAATAATCGAACCTGCCTCAATATTGAGTTATATTTCTTTTTGTTCTTACATTTACCGATTACAGTATGATTCTCTTTCTCTCTCTGTATATTATCTCTCTCGCCGACGAATGTACGGATACAATAAGATGGTCCACCTGGTTATTGAGACAGGCTTGATAAAAAAGAAATCTCTGATAGAAAAATAAGTTATTATGAGTAAAGTCAATAAAGATAATAAAAAGTACGGATTTTCTTTTTTTTTTGGTTTGTTTTTTTTTTTCTGTATCAAGGTAAATGACCTACCCTGGGAGTTGGACATGAAAAGATTAAGGAGCGAAGTGGCACGACGCGAGGCCTTGGTCGGTGGCTGTGATTCTTGTTCTCGTTCTTGTTCTCGTTGATGTTGTTGTTGTTGTTGTTGTTGTTGTCGTTGTTCTTTGTCTTGTTCCTTTTTTTTCACATTTTCTTTTGTCTTTTCAGGACTTACGCGCTCCTCTCCTCCAAAAATATTACCTTGCCCCTTAGCCCCCCAATTTTTTGTTGAGTTTAGTTTTTTACCAGCCACCCCTGTCTCTCCGTTAGCTGCCTTTGACGCGTCACCACTTCCTTCTGGTTGGGCTGGCTGCACTGTTGTTGTCGTTCCTCCCAGGCTCAGCATTGCCTCTTCATACTCGATCACACCTACAATAAAAAGGGATGATTTAGGCCTGTGTGAAGCAGATATTTCGATAAAAGGAATCAATTTTTTTATTGGTAAAGCTCATTCATTAATGATCAGGAAAAAATCGGTGAGAAGATCCTGAGCATCGACTCTTTGTTAAGCTTTAGTTTTTACGTGAAAGTGTTCAAATAAGAACAATAATTTCTGGAAATTCGCAGTCCCTACCTGGCTTTTCAAACCCTGTATATTTGCTTTGAACAAATTGGTTCAATAATTTATCAACGGTCATATCCAAGCACTGCCTTTTGAAGTCGATGTGAACCTGACCAACTTGTTCGTGATTTGTTTGCAGAACATCCGCGTATGTATTTAAAAATTCCTTCATGGATTTTAGATGATTTTCTTCAACGTCTTGAAATCGCTATGAATAAAATTGAAATTGTTCATGGATGATATATTAAAGAGGCAAAGTTTAATTCTTCCATAAAATCTTTCTGTAAATAATAATAATAACTACCTTGCAGGCCTGAGTCATCTTAATTTCAAAGTCGTTACGAACTACGGTATATTTTTCTACTAGTGCCTTGTACTCGTCTTGTGATTTCTTGAACTTAACATCAGCTTTTTCAAGCTCTCTTTGACTGGCGTTTTCTTTCCTCAATTTTTCTACCTCTAGACCTCTCTGGACACATATATCCTTAGCTTTTTGTAAAGAGGCTGTTGTACTTTGAATATTCTGTACCACATCCAATGTACTGGACTCCTCCTCTTTGACCTAAATTCACATGAAAACATCACAGATTTAGGGTTTTTTAATTCAGTAATTAAACATATAAATTTTCAGAATTTTTTAAACTATCCTACTGTGTCATATCTGCTAGCTAAAACCTTAGCAAAATATACAATTAATCAAACAAACTACACTAACGACCGGACAGTGGGCGGAAATTGATAAAAGTTCTGCCTGCTGGTGAGATAAAAAAAATAAATAAATAAATAAAACTGATTAATTGACATGAGAAAAAGGATTATCTATTCCACGAAACAGAGATGGAGGATTTGTTCACAAAATTGTATCAATTAAAAAGTAACTAGCAGCGTGATAAATATGATGTAATAAAAATTATATAAATATATTTAACTAAATTTAGATAATCTTACAGCTTTGTGCTTTTTGTGAAGTTCATCGGCATATTTTGATACATCTTTTATAAGCTCGGCGACCTTCTGAGCCATCTGTAAATGAAGACCGGCAAGTTTTTCTGCAGCACCCCTAAGTGCTGCCCAAACAGGGGCAAAAGTTCCATGACTACTACCAGTACCGCTTGCCTGTTTAGCCACTTTACTAAGAAGTTTGTAATTGTTTTCTTCTATAGCTGATCTCTCGCGTAAAAATTCGGCTAATTCTTTGCTCGCGACTACACCATGCTTCATATTATGGTAGAGAACATCAAACCCATTATTCTTGTCCCCCTGAAATAATTGAATGGTTGATAAATTTGTCTTAGTTATCAGACCATAAATCTACATACATGTTACATGTTTGATATGATTGAGGATGAGGGGATTCAGAGAGTTGGTATCTCGACAGGAAATAAAGAACTGCAACTTGAGATCTGATGAGACAATTCTTGGTTTTATTATTTTTGCGCAATATTTCATATTCATAAGACTATAGGTTACATTCAATAAGACTTTTCTTTGATGATAGATTTATTGAGAATAGTGCCTGCAAGCATTACTGCGCCGTAAGATTATTGTCATATGTAAGCTATGAATAGTTGCTAACAATATGAAATAAATAAAGTGAGAACACTTTGTTTCAATTGACTTATTGACCCTAGTTAACCAGCCACTGGCCTTCTATCATCTTTGACATTGTTTAAGCAGAGGAATAGCTGATTGTAGATAATGCATGTATCTGGACAGGGTGATAGAGATTGTTTTTAAAAAACATATGATTCTGGGAGATATTAATAATGATGAAAATACATATTCAGAAAAACTGGAAGTGTCAATACATAAGGCCATTTTTTGGGCCAAACGGTGGTGACAATACCAGTGAATGACAATATTGATATATATTAATCTGCATATATAAAAACAGTTTTTAATGCAGTATGAAGACCAGGGATTATTTGTAACAAAGTAAAGTTTAATCATTGATTGACAAATAGATAAATTTTGGCATGTTTAAGATCACCCTATGTTGAATCTTATCGTTGTATTAAAAAACTATTTGAGGACATTATTGGGGCTACTTAGAATAACAAATTCACATAAATGGTAGTGAAATTGACTGTGGTCTGAAAAACGGTCTTATTGGTACTCCTCCTTTGTGCAATAAATGAATGCATAATATATGGAAAGAAAAATAGATGATAAACGTATTTCATTGTATCAATGATTGTAGGATAACAATGAGCTGAAAGAGACGTGGAATCATAAGACAGATGAAGTATTACTGTCATATATACGTATAGTTGAGCCTAGGCTAAATGGGCAATTATGCCAATCGTAATAGGAAGAACCGAGGCGTGGAGGAATTCGTCCGTCTCCCCAAAACCCCATACATACAGTGTTCGTGCATTATCGTGTACATCGTACATACCTTTGCACATACGTATACAGAAAATAGCTAGACAAGGAAGAGTTTGTGTGCGTATTGCTTTATGTGTACATATGAAGAGGATAGAGGGGGTCACGCTCGAGCGTAGTAAAACGTCGCTCTCCGCGCGTAGGTATCTTGTTGTAAATCTGTATCGTAAATAGTAAATAGCGTAGCGTAAAAATAAACAAAAAATTCTAGTAATAGGAAACTAGAAACCAGAGGTCTTTCCGTCAGTAACAAAACAAAAAAAAAAAAATCATCAGACAAAAACCATAAAAGAGAAAATATAACGAGCCACGGGTCGAGACGTCGCGAGGAACGACAGAAAGACAGAGAAAGAGAAGAGAGAATTAATTGACAGGCGAACGCCGCGAGTAGCAAGCGCGTCGTCGGAAAGGAATGGTATGGTAGGGATAAGAAACAAGGTGTGTTCGGTACCAGTTCATAACCTGGACCGAATACGAAAAGCAGTAGTATAAAGAACCGCGTCTGATGTTTAAAAAAAACTTTGAGATCATTGCTGTACGGTAATTTTAACTCACCCAAAAATATTCAGCAAAGTCTACGCTCATGATGAGAATGATGATTAATATCAGCACCAGTAGCAGTAACAGCAGCAGATCAACGTCATGTTATGCACTGAGAAACTATCACTGCAGTATGCAGCCGTGACCCACCGCTACCGCACTCACTATGCCGCCTGCACAACCGACACCTGACTACTACTACTATTATTTTCCATTAAAATTACTACCACTGTTAATATGTTAATTCAATTAAATGTTACGAATGCCGAGAAACACCCCCCCCTCGACTACGTCACACCAGTATTGTACCACTGATTATTGCGTCACGGTTATAAATGAGACCGAGTTTACTATTCAAAGGCAACTTATGAACTGAAATCGCTCCGTAACTTACTCACGCACTGTACACTACGTCCTAGACTAGAGTATAGAAAGGATAAGTGTTGTCGATTCTTCGTATTTATGTTTCTCCTTTACCGCCGCAACGTTTCGAGCGGCGCAGGTTGTCTCTGAATATCGTCGCCATATTCTTTACGTAAGCTTGTTCAGTTACAATAAAAAAAAAATAAGAAATACTACGATATTCAGACTAAAACAAAGAACTCAGCATCGACACTGAACAAAAATTTCATCCACGATTGTTGCCGACTAATATTAATCGATCTTTTTTTCGAAATGCGGAAGTTTCGAATGTTCAACGCGCGTTTCTCGCGCATGTTCTTTATTACCGACACGGTTATGTTCAAATTTTCCGTTACGAGCTAGTGCGATGTTCTATGTATATTATGAGTCTAAATGCTTTGGAACGAGGCTTAATTACTTAATGACATGGTCTTAGTCTCCGGTTTAAACTCCGGGAGTATGTGTACATCCAATTTATGCACACATCGGTTTTAATGTAGCAGTTTTTTTTAACTACAGTATATTATCGAACAGCATCGACCTAACGTGTGCGGTCGCTTTACGAGTCTGCGCATTATTGTATGAAAGGCGTTTACTACTAAAGGCAATGCAGCGAACGGTTAACCGTATACATCAGTAGAATAAAGTTTATAGATAATATTATTGCGTGGCTATATACAATAGACAATCTCCGAAATAATAGGATTTAAAAATCAAATAAAAACGGACCGTCCAGAGCTGGCCAGTAGTAAAGAAAAGAACGATATTAAAACAGCCAACGAATCAGTGGAAATAGATATAGATACGTTATCTGTATTACCACTGCGGTTTCAGACCAACGTATCTTATTGTACATCCTCCGGGCGCAGATCGGGGAGGCTTCTAATCGCGCAGTGGTACTGGCTTCGCTGATTAGAACTGACAGACGGTCGACCTCTCGCTACGAGACGAAAGATGCCAGCCAACAAGGGAAACTTGAACGTTTCCTGTAAGGAAAAAATCATTAACAACTTCTCGAATTTAGTTATCGCGGGAAAAAAGAAGAAACGTCCAAACTGCAGCACGAGCATTAAACGTAAAATACATTGCAAACAATTTTTGGTAAGTTCAACGCACCCTGCAGCAGTCCCGCAACTATAATCGACATATTTTATATATATATATACCTATAATGAGTTTATTAATGTATAAAGTGTGTTTTTGCAATACTTTATATAATATTCACACGGGAAAATGGTAGTTTTATTATTATCATTTTTTTTCTTTTCTGTTATAAAGAATCATATATTGATTTTCTTAAACAAAATTCTTGAAATCGTCGTATATATATATATTTGAAAAACTATAACTATACTTATATACCGTGACTTTATTGCTACATAATGGTATAAAATGATTATTTTATTAAATAATTATATAAGATCTTTAATTTTGAATGTATTGTATATGAAGACCGTCAATCCCATAGATATATTATAGATGAACGTATGTACATACGTAGGGCACCTTGCAATTAAACACCGTAGCACTAACACGTCTCGCATATCTCGAAGCATATACGCTATACCATAGACATGACAATTAATTATTTATACCTTTATTATATTGCATATAATGTAATTTATAAATGCTTATGTTAAACGATATGTAAATACATTTTTCCAAAAAAAAAAAAAAAAAAAAAAAATTATTATAATGAAATATAATATATTTGTAACATATGATTATGATTTATGCAAGATATACTATATCCTCGCATCACAATACCCCGTCCCGCTAGACAGAATGATATAGAATAGATATATTAAACTAATAGCTTGTATATATAGATCGTGAATATTTTTGCAATATAGCGAATGAATGAATATTGTGTCTTAAAAATTGAGCGTGGAAAGGGTGTGTAGATATCATCTATATATCTCACTGCAGATGTTAGATTAAATGGCGTGACGTTGAGGAAGTTGTATTACAAATGATCGACTATACTGTAGGCTCTAATTGGTGATGCAGATGATAAATTATATTATGAAATAATATTCGCGCTACAAATAATTAACAAAAAAAAAAGGAAATGGGGGTAAGGATTTAACGTAGGAAAAAGAAAAGAAAAAACCTGTCTGGCTAATCGCGTGGGCTTCTTGAAGCGGTTTAACTGATTACGCCGCGGATACGGTTATAGTCAGATTATTATCATTATTGTTAATGTGTCACATTACATCGGTATTATAAATATATAAAAATATTCAAGGAGCAACAAGAAGGCGTTCCAGTCGTGACCGTTTGGAACAATTCTCTATATTGATTTCCTTAAGAATATATATATACATATATATAAGGGGCAAGCAAGAAATAGAAGTTGCTGAATCTGCGAAAACAAAGGGTGACATCGTTCCCACACCTTTATCATCCTGCAACCACTTCTTCTTATTCTTCGTCTGCTGCAGTCTTCTCTCGCATATATACCTATACCTATGTATATGTATATATACACGTTGTGCAATAACGTTCGTTGCTTGTATATACATAGAGACTGTGGAAAAATGAAAAATCCACAATAGGTTTTCCAGCAGATAAAATGAGCAAAATACACAGATTATTACAATTGAATAATTTCGCAAGGGATTAAGAATAGCCTATACCCGTCCCTGTACGTATTCCTCTCAGATCAATATCTTATAGTCAACGGGTTACGTATAGTAACGACTCAATTTGGCAAACGATCATTCACCTGTATCTAGATACATACATACACTGGTCCAGATTAAAAATTGCAGTATAATCAATGTCTGAGAATGTTAAACATATTATACACTATAACGTTTGATTTAGAATCATGCAGACTGTTCAATAATAGATTTTTATAATAATTGTATTGATATCCCCGCGTAGTTTATAAAAATCAATTAAACAAACATCTAATTGATAAATACTCCTATATCATATAATTAAATGTTCTGAAAATAAAAAGAGGATTTATCAGTACCTATAATATACATAGAGCAATTACCAACGAGATAGAAAGAATCAACTACCCTAAAGATAAAATTTTTTTTATTTTTTATTTTTTTTATCTCTGCGTTAAATTGAAGAACAAAAGATCGTCTTATAGGTATTACGTAAGCAGGTGTAACCGCCCAAAGTTACGTCATGTTCAGTTAGTTATATAGACGGTTGTATATTATACCGCGTGTTCTATGCATATAGGATAGAAATGAAAATATTCGCGTATGAGATTAGAAACTGATGAAATCATAGTACGAATTGTTAGTAAAGAAAAGAATTTGATATATACTTTGTTAATCGTGGTGATAAAATTTTCGATATATTTCAAAAGGTTATATATTAGGGGTGTAAAATTCTTGCATGGTAATTGTTTGAACATTTCAAATTATTGTATTCTGTTAATAATTGAAATACTAAAACTGAATCATTTTATTGTCTAGTAGAATATCGTCAGACGCGTGTATAGGGTACGGTAGGCAACCACCCGCCAAAGTGGCGCCAGGTATGTAGGTATGTAACTATATACAGTGCGGCGTCCGCGTATGCCGTCGTGTTTCTAACGTAGGAGAAACGCGTTGCGGTAGTATCGACCGGCCTCGGTAGACGCCTGCGCCTGGTTAATCTCCACCCGCTGTACGCCGACGCCGTTGGTCCCAGTTTACCGGAAAAAGACGGCAGTGTCTCCCCGGATACGTTCGACGTTGTGCTCGCGAATATTTTCCCCCGTCTAAAACGAAGAGTAAGGGTTTCTCTTCTATCACGGTATAGGTGTGACACTTTGCGAAATTTGTTGAAAACAGAAAAAAAAAAACAAAATAAAGAAAAAAAAAATTTTTTACATTTAACAAAGATAATAAAAATATAGAATTTTTCTTTTTTTTTTTTTTTGTTTCTTACTTTCGTTATATTAAATCGCTGAATTATTGCACACTCATAAGTTTCTCTCCCTCTCTCTTTTCAATTCTCTTTCTTTTTATCTTTTTCTCACTCTCTCTCTCTCTCTCTTTCTTTTTTTGTAATTTTTTTTTTATAAGAGTATTAATATACGTGAATTAGCTTAGAGCTAAACGGAGCGAAGCGAGTCATCGCATATACCTGTAACAAGGTAACGGAAAGGGAGAGAAATAAAAATTTAAAAAGATATATAACAAGGAGAGTTAAAATGCGGCAAGAAATTTTTCGGCAATAATTTATTACCAAAAACGATATCAAATTGAAATTTTTTTTTTAAGGACCTGGAGTCCAGCCAGGGTTAATTTAACGCCGTAACGAAGGCGGTCGTCCTTTGACCGACCGACCGACCGCCGTGTCAGCAGCTACCCTAGCGCGTCTGTCCGTCAGTCGCATCGTGTCACACCGTTCTACTGCCTCACAAACTCCGACCTCATGATTGGTTCATTTTGGAACTTGTGTCGTGCGTGTCCTTCAATGCCTATAGACAAGGTGAGAATATTATTACATCCCCAAAGAATTCGCTAATATCACATCATCTATATTTTATTCTACATTATTCATGTAGCTTAACAATCGCATATTTCAAAAGTATCAACGTATTTTTAAAATTCAATATCTAATATCGTTTAAATATATCCCACAAAAGAATGACTTTAATTTTATGCGTCTACGTGTATATCTATACCTAGGCGAACACTATATAACATATACTTATATTCATGCGCAACGCTATACCGGCACTCGCGTTTCATCACCGGTCTTTTAAACGGTCGAATTTTCGTTCTCTGAGTCACTACACAACTTGCTATACAGACTTGGTATAATTCAATGAGTACAAAAGTAAGAATGTGACTAGAATTTTGACTTTTCATAACTTTAAATATATATGTATATAAGTTTTATATATAAAGTAGTTTGAAAGAGTATATGGTATTAGTAAAACCGTTTACAGAACAGTCTAGCTGTATAATGTTAAATTTCAATGAACGAGGGAACGGAACATTACTTATTCCCCTTCGGAACTTCGGAGGCTAGTATATTCGGTGTGCGAATACATTATTTGTATATGTGTTGTATAAGGGGACGGACACGACGTATAACACATATACCTATACCTATCGCTATATCCTCTCTGTATATATGACTACCAGAGATGTTAGCTGTGACAGACGTTTATATACATGTAGCTCTTTAAAACGATAAGCTCTTTTGCGCCCGACCAATGCTCGACCTTTACTACTCGCTGGTGTAGTGTCAACGTTCGTTACAATCCGCGATATAGATATACGAACGGTATTCAAGCGCTACCATGTAGTCATCTTTTATACTTATACTTACAGATGTATGTATGTATGTATGTATGTACGATATTCAAGCGCTACTACCATAATATAGTCACTTTTTTACTTTATACACTTAAATCTATTTGTAGTATAATATAAAAAAAAAAATGCTGATATAATAAACTTAGTAAGCAGATATGTTTTATAGTTAATTTAAGTGTGATATTATATGTGTGTTACATACGTCTGCAGTTATAATATTACGCGATCATAATATAGGTTAAAATTATGGAACTGGAAGGACTGCAAGTCTGCGATAATTATTATTACATATATCTATAGTTTGAGGAGTCCGCGCGTTTGCGAAGAAGCTTTTCAATTACATTAACAGCAACTGAATACATCCACACATACACACACACACTCATATATATACACACAACTATTTGTAATTATACAATATGATAATTATTATATGTATATATATAATATCCCTCTTGTTGTTTTTATTTCATTTTTCCTTACCCTGTACACAGACATGTTAAAAATATACATAAAATATTATAGATATATTATATTCATATGTATACATATACATACACCAATAATTCACGGGCTGTTGAGAACGATCGGGACCTACAGCAGGATAGGCAATATCGCGGTTGGCTGACTGGCTCGATGGGGGCCCCCGGAATCGTCTACACTGTGTTACCGTTATACCGTCAGCGATTCACCATTGCAGATAGTATATAGTATATAAAAATGTATAAGATACGTTGTGGGTAAACGTTGTTGAAGATCGGTGTTCGGTTCAGTCAGTTTAGTTACACTATATAGTTCGGATCTATCACAATAACCAATTCTGGAATAAGTTTACTACAGCGTTAATGGATAATAAGTTTTCGAAAAATTGGACATTTTTATCACGAAAGTGAAAACTACAAATCAAACCTTATCTCTTTCGATCTCTTGACTGCAGTATGATAAATGATGAATTATGAATACGTGTGATGACCGAAGATTATGAACAATTATACTTCGCGTTATCGAATATCGCGTTAAGTGGTAGTATAGACTGTTTATATTATAAATTCCAAGGATAAGGAAGACAAACAAAGTGTTAAAACCTACAGCTCTGCACGCGGTGAATTACGTTGTTCTAGATTTAGTTCCATTCAAGTGTCTAGCGTAGTTGCAGTATAGATACTATTATAATTGTGCGGTACCTATATAACTCTAAGTACGAAAGTACATGGCGTATATGTCAGTTGCGAACGGATGTTCTCACTTCTGGTATCATCGACCCGTATATAACGTATGAAGCTATATACTTACTATATAACGACGACAACGGAAGCTAATCTCACGGGCTATTTCTCGAGGCTATTATTTTCAACTAACACACGTCTTCGTATTATCTTCAAACTTCTGAAAGCTGTAGGCTATAGCGTATCAGCTCCGATTCAGGAATACACATATATGAAAAAAGATAATAGGACGGAGGCTGAAAAGCCGCGGGTACGAATGTGTATCTGAATGATTTCAAAAACTTGAAAATCATCAGCTCTCCGACTCTTCGTTGTCACAATTCCGAAAAATTACTCACAATTGATAAAATTGATGATTTTCAAATCGTTGACGTGTAAATTGTAACTGTGACCGTCCGATTGGGACTAAAAAATTATCGAACATACTTCGAACATTGGCAAATATACATAACAGTTGATATACAAGAAATGTAGGGCCAACGTAGGGCAAGTATAAACGATAGTTGATCTATGTGATTCCAAAGTTGGGCGCCAAATGCAATTTTCGCACTGCATCGCCCAGGGTGACAACGAAGAGTTAAGCGAGTAGATTTAATTTCAAACGAGTTGACGAGTTTAATTTTAAAAGAATCTTATCTGTACAACCGGAAACATCATGCGTTAATATTATCATGTTTCAGCAGCTCCATTCAGAGTACCGGAGCACTTACACATGGCACGAATACACGGGGCCGCACCAGGAGCACACGGTTGTACGAAGATCACCGCAGCCGGCTCCAGCGTCCAGTAAGTACCGATTTTAATGATATTAGAATTTCATTTCATTCTTGTTTTTTTTTTTTTTTTTTTTGTTTTTCCTTATCTCGTTGAATTAGGATCAAGATGAATATATACAAATGAATAGACAAAATTTTACTGACACGATTCAACAATCATTAAATTTCAACGAATTTTAAATGTTTGCTGATGTTTATCGATTGGTCTCGAATCTTTGCTATACTACGAAGTGTTTCTTATTATTATAAACTTTACGAAGAACGTTCTACGTCAAATGAATCACACATGTAGATATATTTCGAATTTTTATTGAATGATATAGAATTCGATTCGTTTGACGTAGATTTTTCGACTATAATGTATACGTTTATAAATTTGAAAAACTTTTTATCCTTTCATTTTAATTTCTCTATAAATATATACATACTATATTTAATCGTAATAAAATAATACCTGTGATTAGTGGTCTTTTGCTATATTGTTTTATTTTTTTGGTCAATCACCACCGTATCGCACTTCATCGCCAGTCGCATATAATTACATGTCTAACTATACATATTATATTCACGTTCGATTATATATATATATATATTATATACATATATATTATTTTTCTTTCAAATTAATAATACACTATATTATATACCTAGTAGATAAATAAATAAATAAATATATACTTATATATATATATACCGCGTAAATTAATCTATATAATATTAAAAATTCTTAAATATGTATAAAAATTAAATTCACACTCCCGCAGCGCTCGGTATATACTATCGAAAATCTATCACTAATATATAACAGAAATATATACATATATACCTATACCTATGCCTACTTATTTTAGTGGTAAATTATACTACCGCTGCACCCACCGCAGTCGCAGTCGCAGTCGCAGCCGCAGTCGCCTCAGCTAGTTATAGGTCGCTATATAGTCGCGTACGGTCGATGCACCAATTCTTAATAAACGATTTTCATTTTGCAACAGCTATTTCTCAATAATTTTAATCTCAAACGTTCTAGTTGATCCGCAATACTGCTAAAAATAAATATGAAGTTTATACAAACCCATATTTAATTATACTCCTTAATCTTATCGTATATACACTCAATGAATTCGAAACTTTCGCACCTGAAATAGGCAACCAAAATTACACCACGTTTTAAGTTGGCAATACCCTTTTTCAGGCATAGTCGCCAATGAAAGGTGGCGAGTGAGTTAGGATGGCATTGCCAACTTAAAACTTGGTGTAACTAAGGTTGCCTATTTTAGGTGCTACTGTAACCTATACTCATCGATTGGCTGACATGTATATACATCTACCATATGAATAGATATACGTCTATAACACTCGATTATGTATCGTATTTTAAAAATTCTCCACACAAATCCTGAATAAATAATATATCTATAATTCAAAAGTTATTTAAACTACGGTCAAGGCGGAAGATCGATGAAGCGATATACACGTCGTCATTGGGGGTAACACCTTTGCTTATACCGAGGCCCCTTCCAGGGTGTTTATTTTTTTTTTTTTTTTATATACTTAAATAAATAATTAATTCCAAAGAAAAGTGAAGTTATATAGAAAATATAAATTTTTATTATTCATATTGCACATTATTTAAATATAATCAGGATAATTATAACTGCAACGACTATACCGCGACTGCATAAATTAACGCACGGTAGTATAGGTGTACCCTATATATACCTGCCATTATATATAGACAGCTCTAGAGAAACATGCCAGCTGCAAATTTTATTTACAGCAAAACAAGCGAACGCGAAGCTCCAATCTGCCAAGTCTACCGAAGATGATAACAGCGAAGGTAAGAGACGATATACACACATAGTATAGTATATGTATATATACCGGGTCTTTTAGTGAGTGAGCTTCATAGCGCGCCCGATTATATGCAATTCGTGGTACAAGTACGCTGAGTGACTTAAAAAAAAAAAAAAAAATAAAGAAAATTGAGACGTTCAACTTTCAATTTTTTTTGTTTTGTTTTTTTGGCACAACGCGTACTTGTACCGTGAATTGCATATAATTAGGCGCCCTATGAGACTCATTCACGAAGACACCCGGTATATATATATAAATAGACATCGGATTCACACGTATATTAATAGGTATACTATTATCTATACATGATACATAAGTATATAATTATTAATAATCATATCGCGGTACAATAATCATGAGTTGAGTAGATACACATGGTATATATTTTATAATAAAATTTCAAGCTGTGAGATGGTTTTTATGACCCATCATGCATCGATTTTATTTACATTATGTTTTTTATATATATATACAGAGTGTTCATTTGAAAAGTTTATACATATACATATACCTCAGTATGTCGAGATAACCGGAAAAGATTTTATGGTAGAAAAAAAATTGTATGATAAAAAAATATAGGTTTTCAGTAATGAAAAAAAAAAATTAAGTTTAATTTCCCTCGGCCTTGACGTTACCAATTATTAAAAATGATGCTGCACCATGTTCTTTCCCCCTTAATACCTTCTAACCTCTTGCACGTTACGTTCGAAAATCTTCTCTGCAGTTATCGACATATTAAGATGCAGGAAACTTTTCAAATGAACACCCTGTATATACATATAACTATTTTTGATAAGTATCTATTGCTGCAGCAGCCACTTTATTATATAAGCTTGAATATCTTGTGTGTATATAATATCAACGATTATATTATACATACAAATACCTCGCATGGTCGCGCTGCACGCTTGTATACATATAATAAATATACCTATATATAGGTATATTATAAAGATATAGTTATTTAGTAAATATATGTAGAAGTATGTACTACCTATTGTGTATTTATTATATAATATTAGATAATAAATATTTCAAAAAATGATAATCGACGCTTCAGGGAGTGTTAAATAAAAAAAAAAAATCTATACATATATACCTTATATACATATCATATTATATATTATTATATATATAGCTATACGCATTATAATCAAACGCGATATTATAATAAATTAAGTACATACATATAAATATATACCCTCGGTCACTGCAATTGCATGAATTTTATTTGGCTTTATCATCAGTATGGCTGAAGTTGATGTTCTTTGAATGTAATAACCTAATAGAATGCGAATAAGAGGCTGGTCTGAAGTTTCGAAAGATAAAAATGACAAATTTTAGATGAAACATTTTTCAAATCGACTATAAGCCAGATTTCATATGAAATATACTCTTTAAAAAAAAATTGTGTTTCGGTGATGTTAAAATTTGGAATTTCAACCCAGCCCCAATGTTAAACTTTGCACGCTTTCTTTCTACATGCATACACACTTGTATGATATTATTTCGGATAGAATTCAACACCTCGTTGAAGAAATGAAAATCTGTTAAAATCATCAACTATTATTCTGAAACGAGTCGTTCAATTCGTACGTTGTTACTATTTGCTATAAAAAAAAAAAAAAAAAAAAAAAAATTGCAATTAATACTCACACACATAGTCATTGAATGAAGTATATCGCATATAACTACTATGATAACGTTAGACTACTTATAACAATTATAAAGAATAAAAAATGTAGGTATGCGACGTGTGCAGATTCTGCTGTTTGTATATAATTGTTATTGTTATTATATTTTGCGAATCGTAGTTATACTATACTCTGCTAATTGAATTTGAATCTAATAAGAATATATATATATAGTTACCAAATTGATACTAATTTATTTTTGGTTACAGGACCGACGCTGGAGCCTGCATTACCGCGGAGAAAGAAATGTCCTGAACTTGCCTACAAGAGTCATGAATTTATGATGGCTGCAGACGGGGGTGGTATAGACGCCATCGACTCTAACGTTATTGCCGACAAAACTCAGGTGCAAACAATTTTACAATATACAATATCAAATAGCGTTCGAAAAAACAAAAAAAAAATAATTATTTAAAAAAATTTATTTACGATATATTATTCATGTGTCGTGTCTTTGCTTGTAAACGTCTCAGTAACTCCAGTAGCAGACCGTCAGGCGTGTCCACTCGTAAATTCACAGACCTTGGAATATATATTTGGAACCGAACGTACCGATAATATCGCATGACGTGGTTATCCACGCGGTGGGTACTTGAAACCGCCTGACGGTCCGCTACTGGAGTTACTGAGACGTTTACAAGCAAAAAAATCGTTATTTAATTCATGATAAGAAATACTCTCTCTTATCTCAGACCGCGTAATTATAATAATATTATAGAGTATTATAGGGTCTAGCTTGGCATTTGGCAGCACGATCACTGTTATAAACCCTAATCGGATGACCATGCAGAGCATCCTTTGAAATCTAATTTCGCAAGATTAATAGCGTTGAAATTTTAGACAGGATTTTTTTTTTTTTGTCTTTTTCTTAGAAAATAAAAAAGAATCGCGTTCATCGTCACGGAGTTACCGATATTCGATAATCGTGAGAAATATAAAGACTCATTCGTTGACGATAATTATCGGTTTCGATAATCGATTAATTTGATCGTAATTAAAAAAACAAAAGAAAAAAAAAGAAAGTTAGCTAGAGAAATCAAAATAGTATAACAGCACGTCTATTTATAATTTATTCTTAGGCAGCTACTGCAGCGCCAGTGCTGCCAACTAGCCAGCTCAGTAAGGCGATCTCACGAATCAGCACTGAGTATCGTTTACAGTTTGCCTGGCCCAGGCGATCTCAGTTGACCAATGGGGAAGTATCATCATCGGGAGGACAGGGTCATGCTGCAGGTGGCGGTGGCGGAGTTGGCGGTGTTAACGTTGGTCCAGCCGGTACAGCGGCACCACCCCGAAAATCCCTTAGCATGGGAGCTCTAAAACAAGGAATAGCTCCGTCCGCCCCAGCTCCAGTGCACAAAAAAAGATCTACCGATGTTGACCGTAAACGGGATGGTAATTGATTATCGTTTACTCGTATTTAAGGGTTCGGATATACAATTAAAGTGATGCTAATTTTTGGTATTCGATCAGGTGTAGGTACCATACGTACTGCACGCGTCGATTTTCCTTTTATTTTCGACTATAATTATCCCGATTTAACTACAAATCGGCGAATTATATTTCCGTCATTCAGGCGTACAGCCTTCGGAACTCGAACCGTTGGTTGGAAGTAATGGCATCGATGCTGTAGACGGTGTTGTACTCGAGGGAGAGGAACAAGACGAAGACTTGGTACAGCCGAAAGTTACGTTCAGGTAATACCGATTATATCTACTCGATATACGATCATTTATTTTAATCGTTCGAAATTTTCTAAATTCGAAACTTCATCACGCCTCTACGAACCGAAGAACAATTCCCAAATATCGTTTAAGTTCTTTGCTTCCCTTGGACAATAAACTACAGTAGCCTCCTGGGTCTGGATTTTTTTCTTTTTTTTTAAATTTTATTCGGTTACAATAAATCGTTGCGAATACAGTTATTTATGAAATGAACTATAGTCATGTGATCAGAAATAAGTATGTCGGGATCAACGCCTATTTTCAGGGGTAGAAAATCGGGAGTGAAATCGGTAAGGATAACGGAAAAACCTGATCGAGATAGATCGATTAAATCTGCTGCTACAGAGATCCAAAATCCGTCTACGGACGTCGCCGAACTTAGACGGCTTGCCGATGAGTACAAGGTAACGATTAATTGATCGGTTGAACAACGATGCGTTATTTCTATAATTGTACTGTACATACATACGATATAATCGTTAAAAAATCGTGTATAATAATTTATTGATTTTCTTTTTCTTTCTTTCTTTCATTCATGAAAATTCGCATGTGTCGTTAATATATCGTACCTGTATATATACCATATCTGATCGGCATGTATAATTGTTTGTCTATTTTCATTGTGGATTATCATTAAAATATGTTATAGTCGTTTATAATTATAATCGATAAGGGTTGGATAAAATATATCGAATAATCAATAATTTTGCGTGTAATGAGAAATAAGAATTGATTTAAAAAAAAAAATTACCCAGCCCTTAACTCGATTTCGTTGTTGTTACTTAATTCTAGACTCTAGAATTGATCAGTTAATTATGTATACATATACATATTATATATACACTTTATTAACGTTGTATGGTGTTATTAGCGATATTATATAACGTTACTAAAAAATCGATCATCGTTTTACTTGATATATAGCTTCGTGACTGGGGACGGGGTTTGGCAGCCGATGAAGAATTGTCATTGTGGAAACGTGTTACCAGTAACCACGCTCTCGATGCTCTTACACTCGCCAGGCCAGTAAAATAAAAAAAAAAAATAAAAAAAAATAAAAATGTTACTGTCTATATGTTACATATACGGTATATAGGTATATACCGGTATATACTTATATACATACATAAAAATATATCGGTGTATTTACGTCAAAACTCTTATTAACACGTATTTTTTCACGTGACGGAAATAGTACTTTTTGATACTAGTGCGAAAATGTTGATTCTCGGACGTGGGTGAAGTTTTTCGCCCGTGCGAGGCGAGGGTGACAATCAGACGAGTCGAGAATCATCTTTCGCACGTGTATCGGAATTCATTTTTCAACACAACGTTTCGAAAGTCGAATTTGAAGCGTGCGCAAAATCGAACTTTACGCACGGTGTGTTGAAAAATTTCTTTTTCGACACATCGGGCGCAAAGTTTGATTTTCCGCCCTCTTCGCATGCAGAAAATTCAACTTTCCGCACGTTGTATCGAAAAACAAGGTTCGATAGACATGCGAAATATAATATTACATATATCTAGATACAATTCGAAACTCTGATTGACAACAAAAAAAAGAAAGAAATACATTCTCTCCATGAACCGTATGAGGGCTGCTGTAGTATATTGACAATTGTCGATCTGTAGGGAAGACAAAGGAAATTAAATCAGTCGAAATTTTTCTTGTTAATGGCTCAAATATGATTCGAAATTATCTCAATATAACTTCTAGGAATATTTTCTAAATCATTTTGCGAACGTATTTAATTGTCTCGTTGATAAGTCTTGGAGTTTATGGTTTGGCAAACCGTATCGTTTCCTGATAAAGTGATAAATATAGAGGAGGATATCGGACTAAATGGACACCCTATAAGAAATGAACGTTTCAAATAATTATCGGGATTTGAATCAATAGATTTCCAAAAATCCTTAATTTGGTGTTTTAAAATTAATTCCAAGGCTACTGATTTTTTTATTTATTTATTTTTTATCAATTTTTAAAAAGTATGAGAAATTTTGAGAAGGGGTCCACTTTGCCCGTCCTTCTTATTTATATACTCATCGTCATTGTGTTTTGTGTATCTCTTATAAGATCATTAATTTCCGAAACGTATAACTGACTGTCTAATATCATAAAATCAGGTCAGTTACAAAAGAAGAAAAGGAACAAGAAAACACGCGAAAGATCGGTCCTAATCAAACTACCTCGATTCCACCGGCAGGACGTCCATCAACTGTACAAGTAAGGCCGTCCTCGGTTCAAGCTCGTCCGATTTATTCCCTATTGCAGGATGATCCGAAGACGGTGAGTTAATCAATCAACGATCACTGACCGATTTGTTCAACTCTCTTAAACTTGAATACCCGACTGATAACAATACATCGTTATCTCCTATTTTTTTTCTTTTCTTTTGTTTTCTTACGCCTTCTTTCAGGATAATGAAAGAGCGATTGCTCGCGCAAGAAAGGATTTCTTGATCCGTCATCATCTTGACCGTACGACCGGTGTGGGTGAGTCAATTTCTGCCCACGTTATTTAACCAAAATTTTACCGATTTTATTATTTTTTTTTTTTTTTTTTTTTTTTTTTTCATCACAATTTTTTACCGGTTATTGTTCGCAGGTGATGGCGCACTGCTCCCTTCTCCGACGCGAGAAAAGTTAGAGCCAGTGGTGCCACGACGTCGTGACGAGTCGAAGGATACACGAGAGGAGATACAACCAAGGGCAAAATCTAGTCCGAAAAATAGTCCAAGAGCCGGACGTTCTCAAAGTTTAGGACCTACCGTTGCTGAACGAAGATCGCCCAAACGTCAGCCAGTACGAGCTCCGTCGGTATCGAAGGAATCAAAGGTTGTCAATTTTGGTTATTTATTTATTTTTTTTTTTTAATTAAAATACGTATTTGAAATCATTTTAACAAATCTTTGGTTCATATCTTCTGTCGAAAAGGAGAAGAGCAAGGAGGTGAAGGAAAAGGACAAGGAACCGAGCGACCGAGCTACTGAGCCAGCGAGGCATCCACGACCGAGTAAGTATACTAATTAAAATATCATTTATATAAAATATATAAACATTCTGGTAGATATCTTTTTACCTATATCATAAACTGCTTAGTCGTGCATCAATTATTAATTAATTAACAATAATTAATTAATTAACATTTACACAAAGTGTCACGAAATTTATACACTTGCTGTATACCAGCGAATTCCTTACAAAAAATTCATACGATAGTTATCTATAAAAAAAAGTCCTTAAGGACTTAGTTTTCTTATAAAATGAACTTATAAACGAACCAATAAGCATTCAGCTTTAGAAAAGACTGACTAAAATCCGCATCACCGTATCCCCCCACTACCTAAAACGAGATAATAATGTGTCGAGATCCCCGCTGCGCTAGTTTCAAAGCCGAACGGTTATTGGTTCGTTGATATAAGTTTATTTTACAAGAGAACTAAGTCCTCGCGGACTTTTTTACATAGATAATTTTCGTCTCAATTTTTCGCAAGGAATCTGCCGGTTATTTAACGAGTTAAAGAATTTCACGACACCCTGTATAATTATTTAGATTAAGTTTATATATATATATATATTTATTTATTATGTGAATGATGCTGTTGCGAATGAATCCCATATAAGTTATATACTATACCTTAAACATATATATATACTATATTATACCTATATAATCTTTATTTTATTATAAAAATCATTATTTTTATTTTTTTTTTTTAATAATTATCTACTATACGCGTATAATATATATTATACAAAAAATATATATGGATAAATAGGTAGATAATACACGAATAAAATTATCATATAGGTATAGGCTAGCTGCAGACACGATCAGTTAAATAATTTCATTATAATTCTTCGATGCTGCCAAATTCACTTGAATCTATTATACATCATGATCTACCTATATGCAACGCATGGTAAAAGTATATATGTGTATAATCATATTAGAGATTTTTCATTTTTTTTTTATCATCATTATTATTATTATTATTATTATTATTATTATTATTATTATCATTATACGCCTATATTTATCATTTCATTTTAAATACATATATACCTATACCTATTTATATAACATTATTATCTATATCTTCTTATTAATATTAATTATGAATGTATGAAGTTATTATTATTATTATCATTATTATTATTATTGTCTCGTTTATCGTAGTATGAAGCATTGGAAACGTCTCTTTATATACATACAGTGTGTTTTCGATGATATATGAGACAAACGCCTGGGTACAGGCAACTCAAACAACAAATGATCGGCTTTTGTTTCCCATGTAGCCAATTGGCACACGATATATGTTACAAAAAACGATCTTTCGATTGTTTTATCAGTTTCTTATGTCGCATATCCACAAAAACGCACCGTATATTATAATATATTCAATATCATAGTCCTTTTTTTTTTTATTTTGACTAATTATCGCGATTTGCATATCTATATCTTTCTTATTCGAAAGATATACTCGTACGATTCAACGCATATTATAGGTAATATATTTGCGATTTTAAATCTTGACGGTATTTCTTTTTCTAAAAAACTATACATATATAGGGTGGTTCAGGTCCCGAAAGACATTCTAAGACTAAATTTTCCTTTACCAAAAATTTGTTGGTCTAATAGTTTCCGAGATATGGAATATCTTAGTTGACCAATCACAGAGCTGACAGAGTCAGGACCGAATCAAGAGAATAAAATTATCAGTGCCCGTGGATCTCAGTGTGTAAAATTTTATTTTCATTTCTCGACAAATATGTCGACGTCGGTAAGTAAAATTTAACGGGCTGAAACCCCCGAACACTGCAGTTAATTTTATTCTCTTGACACGGCCCTGAGTATGTCAGTACTAGTCGCTCTGTGATTGGTCAACTAAGATATTCCATATCTCGGAAACTATCAACCCCACGAATTTTTGGTAAAGGAAATTTCTTTTCAGAATATCTCGAGGAATCTTATAGCCACAAAATTTAATGTGCTCAATCTGAATCAACCTGTATAATACAGTAGAAAGAGGTTGATGAAGTATTCCCGCATTTGTCGCTGCAGACACAACCGCTTTTACTTTAACTTTATAATTTTTTTGTGTTCAAGAGATTTTTCTCGATTATCGCGAAATCCATATCCACAAAATGATCGTGATCGTATATACGTGACGAATCTATTATTATCATAGATAGATTATATAGTATAGTTGGAACGAATCGCTTATTGTATTTGTACGATATGTTCTAGCCTCCCTTGCAACCAATGCTCCCGCCCATCGCCCCCTTCATCACCACGCCAAACCTGCAACCGCCATAAAACCTCCAGTAAAAAATTCAGTTCATTCATCCGTCACGCATCCATACGCCTCAGCTACCGCAGCTACTACAGCTACTGTCGCTGCCGCGGCGAAACTGGAACGTGCAAAGCATTATCTGAATCAAGCTGATCAGGTCAAACTAGCTGGTCCATCAGCCGTCCAGGCTGCTACTACCGCACAACCTAAATCATCCTCCGATATACGAAACGCGTCTCGAGCCGATATCATCCGAGATAGTAAGTAGCATGCCGACTTGCCGATCCGCTGGTCTGACCTAATATTATAAAATATAATTTCAAGCAGCTTTTATTAATATTATTATTATTATTATTATTTATTATTATTATTTTTTATTATTATTATATACTGTCTTTATTATCTATATCTGTCTTTCTTGTCTGTCTGTATATATATACCTATATACATATTATACTAGGGTGATCTGAGAACTAACTTATACGCAACTATATCTATACCTATAATATAATTTTTAATTTTTCTTAGTTACCAATTTTGAAATATAGTAAAGAAAGACTTTTGAATCTCAGAAATTTTTTTATTTTTTTCGGACCGCCCTATAAATATTGTCTATCAGTCACTGTGTCAATTTTTTTTTTTTTGTTTCTATTTCTGTTTCCTTTAGGTTTTTTTTTTTTTTTTTCTTATCATTTACTCTCTCGTTTGACGGTCTAACATTAATTGCATATTTATGATATATAATCTCCTCTGATAAAAGCTGCAGGTTTCACCGCGGCGCATATACAGTTATTATACCTATAACATCTACTATATGGGTATTACGCTCTCGCGAAAGCTAAAAATCCTTGTATGTAGAGTCAATAATATATCTAATAATAATTATTTATTTTTGATTTTTTTTTTATCTTATTATTTTTTGTCATTATCTGTAATCATCACATTCACCTTTTTATGCAATGATTATAACCCGTCGAGTGCATGCATTGTATGTATGTGTTATGTACGTCTTTTTATATAATTATAATATATACTTATATCTATCGCTGCAGCTATATGTATACAGCTGTATGTTTAAATTACTGCTTTTATACAGGATAATTCAGGTTGAGTGTACCAAATTTTTTGAGTAGATTCCTTGGGAGATTCTAAGACTAAATTTCCTTTACCAAAAATTCGTTGGTCTAATAGTTTCCGAGATACGGAATATCTTAGTTGACCAATCGCAGAGCTGACAGAGTCAGGGCTGTCTCAAGAGAATAAAATTAACAGTGCCCAGGGATCACAGCCTGTAAAATTTTATTATCGTAGGTAACGTCGATACACCCAGTCGTAAAATGAAAATAAAATTTTACAGACTAAGACCCATGGGCACTGTTGATTTTATTCTCTTGATACGGTCCTGACGCTGTCAGCTCTGTGATTGGTCAACTAAGATATTCTATATCTCGGAAACTATTAGACCCTCGAATTTTTGGTAAAGGAAATTTAGTTTTAGAATTTCGCGGAGAATCTATATCCACAAAATTTAATACTCTAAATCTGAATCACCCTCTATAGAATGTTTGCGTATACTATTGTAGTTTGCCGCAATGTATCGCCTATAAAACAACGATTACCTTACCAATACGATATATACATAATAAATTTTTATATTCCTCAATCAGATTATCTCTACTATAGGTATACCTACATCGAAAATACTGCAGTATTACCTTTCCCAATAATAATCAATTATTTATTAATCATAATCAAATATATACCCTCGGAATCAATATATTCCAATATTCAAACTCCAAACGATTTATAGTATACACACGATCAGCTTATATGTTGTATATGTACAATACATATGAATGTGTATTCTGTCTTATATACTGTGAAATTGATATCGTGATTGATTTCATGTTGTATTGTATGTTTGTATGTACGTATGTATGTATGTTTGTACGTATCCGTTTGTATACACCAATAACACAAGCGTGCTGCTGAATGTATTATATATATGTATAAGTATATCGATATACGTATTAAATTATGATTACGTGGTTTATTGTATATAAGCTGTGCATTTACATCTGTGTCGTATCAAAATCTGTCTATTTGCATTATAATATGAATTTGCAAGTGTAGGTGATGATATCTGTGTACATACTTTTATTACACCAGCTATATATGTGTATCTGTCACTATCAGGTATTTCTATGTCCTCTCTTTGTTTTCTCACACAATTATATTTTATCTACACATCTATCCTGTATCTACATATTATACCTATATCCGATTCTGCAACGAGATGGAAGAAATATGATCAAAAATTAATTTTCAACCCATTCTTTTTCACATTAATTATCGAATTAGATCAAAAATATTCGAATGGGAATACACACAATGAATATATATTTTCTGTCTACAATGCAGTGTCGTATTTATTGTTGTCAAATAAATATCTCTTTTCACCCGTGGCAGTGTGAGCTATAATCTTGATAAAGACACACGATTTTTCAAAAAATTTTCAGATATTTAAATTCTGTCAATCAATATGGTAATTTAAAAAATATTTTGGGTGCAGACCCAGCTCGAAGTGGTATGGAATGCCCCATACATTAACTGCCACGGGAGATCGAGTCATCGAGTTGTGTTTGTTGACCGTTTAGAAAGCCAAAAATGATTCTCATCATCAATGGGAGGGTCAGAAAAGACAAAAAACTTATTTTCAAATTTCCAGCAACGGGTGCAGAGCCTCAGACAAACGGAGACGTGTCAACTGCTATTGGAGAATCGAATGTTGGATCGATTCCTACATCTCATACTGCCCCGGCTCATCCTCATGGCGTAAGTCCGTGGCTTGATGATGAACCGGTTGTTAAAAGTCCGCCTGAACCTACGAGGGTAAAATCCCCTGAACAAATGATTATGCGATCACCAGAACCCGTCAATTGGACGGTGCCTCTTGATACAGGCAAGACGTTTACCGTCACGCAAAATGTTCGAGAGGGTAAGCAGGACGATTATTATCATCAATTAGCGAGAAGGACTAGGATGTACACTCGGCAAATAAATTAACGGCGTATTCGGTACTCCCCGAAACAATTCCAATCTTCAAAATGCTGTATAGGCAGATTCAAAGTTGAATAACTCGGAGAGAAAAAATCGCTTAAGAAAGTTAAAGAGTTCGTTTTAAAGAGGAGATTTCAGGCTACAAGATGGTTGTCTCGAAAATTTTCTACGATTTTTTTAACGCTCTACAAAATATTTCGAAAACTTTGGTTTTCTTTGCGTTTCAGAACTCTGCCCTCGAACCTACGTTAAAAAGTCAGAAATGACTGTAGAAAAAAAATATCAAAATACTATCTCAAAGATGAAACTTTAACCTTTGAAATTCTCTTTGAAATTATTTTTTTTTTTTTTTGATTTTTTTTCACTGAGTTACAGAATTTTCAAAATGGTCATTTTTTCGTTAATTTTATTGCTGAGTGTATAATATTAGAAAGTTGATAAAAGTATATTAAAGAATGTGGGTAAAAAGTTCCTGAAAATTTCAGGTGAGCCTCTAACACGGCCTCACAGTGAAGCCAAGACATGGGGTCCATCATCTATGCCTTCTGTCCCTCAATCGGCATCGCCTGATTTGGCTATTCACAATCAGCACAAGTCTCAGCATTCCCAATATTCCGGATATAAATCACCAGAAAGTGAGAGCGTATCTTTGGGTAGTTTCAGCGGACTTAATGGCCACAAGGATCAAGATTCTGGAAGGGAGAGCCCCGTGCCACTACTTCGAAATGAAACAACGACAACGCCGATATCCTCGTTGCAGAATGACAACAAGGTAAAAAAAATCTGTAACTAGTTATAAAAATAAACGATTAACGAATGAAGGAACAAAAAAATAACAATAATAATAATAATACGCTTAAAAATTTCTAATTAAAAAATTTTCGTAATTTTAGTGCCCGTCTAACGATCGGGAAGAATCGATTACCGCACCTCCAGTAGCTGCGGCACAAGTTAGAGAAGAGAGATTGGAAAGTTCGGTTAAGCCTGTTGTAGGAACAAATTTGAGATGCCTTGAAGATCCGGTTTTTGAATTTGAAAGAAAGAAAGATTCTACTGCACCATCGTCAGGGTCCGGATATCGCGTTTTGGAAGCCGATTTACCACGCGGTGTTCAACAGCCCTTACCTCCTCAAGCCAATGTTCAGGGTACTGGCGGAGGTTATCACGTTCTTGAAGCACCGGCAGTTGGAGGTCAAGGCAGTACCGGAACTCAGCCTCATTCGATTACCAACGACGTTTTAGAAACCGCTCGTAACCGTTTTGATAAATTTTGGGGTAACAAAGGTAGCGAAAATTAGATATTTAGGTAGAAATATTATATATGATTATGATGATCAGATTGCCTGTTGTATTAATTATTTATCCAAATTATCGCAAAAAAAAAAAAAAAAAAAAAAATTAATATATATATATGTGAATTTTATTTACATATTATTATAAATATTATAGAGAACGCGATTTATTGATTGATTATGAAATGAATATGTGTAAAAACTATCATACTGTCTTTCTATTTTATTTATATAAAAATATTTATAACGTTTTATCAATTATTTTATTATTGTTATATAATATTATAATTAATATCGGTTTCAAATTTTATAGAAAATAAATATGTTTCTTTCAACGATCTATAATATACACGATGGTACGTAACATACGTTTCAATAAATCAAGTCTAATATTTTAGAAACAAATAAATGATTTAGTTTCGAAAGTATATTAATTTGAATATTGATTAAGATTTTCTTATACTCTGTATAAAAATTTTCAACGCAGGTACTTATACACGAGTCATGTCATAGGATTATTACAATATAGATAATAGTTTTTTGAAATTTAATTTAATTTGTTGTTCTTTATTTTTATTTTTTTTTATTTTGAATCGTTATTTAAACGTGAATAGAAAAGACAGGAGAAAGTAGAGCTAAAGCGGTACGATAACACAAAGGTGCGATCTAATTGAATAAAATAATGAAAAAAAAAAAAACGAAAAAAAAAAAATATTGAAAAATATACAAATTTTATAGAGTAATAAAATAAAAAAAGCAAAAAAATAATAAATAAATAAATAAAAATACATTAATGGTAAATTAACAATTTAACCAATTGATATACTAGAAGAGCGAGAGAGAGAGAGAGAGAGAGAGAGAGATTGAGAGAAAGAGAGAGAAATAATTGTATTTCGAAAATTATTCCATCATAATGCGAATCGTTACGAAGAAAAAAAAGTCAAATATGAATGAAAAGACGAAAAAAAAAGAAATAAAAAATGATAAGAAGGCATAAAAAAAATCTATTGATAAACGTATACACCTATACACATACATACATACATACACACACACGATACAAAGGCTATATAGAAAGCAGTCATTGCTTGTGAGATGATATAAAAGATAAAAGGAAAACGTAATAAAAAAAATCGAAAAAAAAAAAAATAAGAAATAAAAATAAATAAGAAATAAAAAAATTAAAATTAAAAAAAAAAAAAAGTTTTATATAATATATGATAAATAGATCGCAGACTGCAAACTATTTTTGTTTAAATATTTTAAATAGTCAATCATGTGTTTTTGGACAGTTTTAAGTTTTGCAACTAAATACATATAATATTATTTATATATATAATATATTATAAATTATATTATTATTATTATTATTATTATTATTAAGTATAGGGGGTTTATATAATAAAATAACATATATAATATATGATAAAACATCGCGCGGTAATATAATATAATATTATATACCTATATATATACATACGAAATGAAAATAAATAAATTAAATTTTTAAATTACAAAAATGAAATAAAATAAAATAAAATAAAACAGATCGAATCTCAAATACCGTATTCATACATACGTTGATATAATATAACAGTCTCGATAAATAAAAAGAAAACAGAAAAAAAAAAAAACAAATAAAAAATAAAGTTTATAAAATATAGTCTTTTTCATACTGCAATTAAAAGTATATATGTATATTATATTTCGAATTTTACGCGTATATTATTATTATAATCATAATACATCGTGGAGAAGTTCGCTGTAGTTCCAGATGATAATACCAGCGTACGCGTACTGTTTTACATAATCTGAGAAAAAAAAAAAAAAAAAAAAAAAAAAAACAAAAGCAAAGAAATTTTTTTCAAATTGTAAAAAAAAAAAAAAAAAATTTGAAAAAATAAATATATTAAAAAATTAAATATAATTATACTATACATCGATATGATTAAATTATGCTTTATTCGTTGGATCTATATAAAAAAAAAAAACAAAAACTATCAAAACAAAAAATTAATTATTGTAAATTTATTTTGGGGGAGGGGGGACAACGAAAAGAAAAGATAATAAACAAATTTATTAATCGGTTATATTATATTATATTAATATGCGATGATAATTAATTATTATCTATCGTTATAAAAAAAAAAAAAAAAAAAAAAAATGAAATAAAATATTATGCAACAAATGCAAAGATATATACATATGTATATATTATTATTATTATGTATATCCGCTATACATATATGTATGTAGTACATAGATCGCAAAATTATAATATAATAATATGCTATTATAGTATATAATTATATTAATATATTATGCGATGTATATACTAACGAGGTACTTAATTATTAATGACTATATACATAGATATTATTATTATTATTATCATCATTATTATTATTATTTTTATTATTATATATATAAAAATACACTAAATACTGATGCTGATGTGTCGCGTGGATGGGCGAGGAGAAGGATGAGGAGGAGGCGGTAGCAGATTTATATGTACTATTATATAAGGAAAATACTCGTACAATTATATTTTGCGTATAGGTATAATACTTAATCAGGGCTAAGAAAAAATAAAAAAGGTAAAAAACCAAAAAAAAAAAAATAAAAAAACAAGGGTATAATAACGCGAATCCAAGGACGAGGATCTATATCCATATATATTATGTATCCAAAAAAAAAATAAAAAATAATATATATTGTTCTAAAAAATACATATATAATGTTCTCCTTGGATTCGTTGTACATTTTATACAACGACGATCTACTATTACGACGACAGAGATATTACTTTGACTATATGACTGTAATGACTATGACGAGGAGCTTATCTTTCTCAAAAAAAAAAAAAAAATAACACATACAACAATTAACCAGTACCATTATAATATATACCACACTCCATCCAGGTTCCACGTCCAAATATCCAACCAAACCAACCGTAGATGAAAAATAATAACCGACTGATTGAACCAATATTATTATTATAATTATTATTATTATTATTGAAAAGATCAATATTATTGTTTTTATTATTTATATTATTATTATTTATATTATTATTATTATTATTATTATTATTATTATAATTAACAGTTTAAATAATACGTGTATTGTATAATATGATTTATACCATACGGTATACATAAGTATACCTATAATATACAATAATACATTATAGATAGAAGGTACAATTATCATACACAACAAACATGTTACTATCTCAACAATTAATATTGATAATTATTATTATACTATATAATACGAGCTGCTGCCCATAATTATATACATACTTATACATATATATATATATATATATATATATATATATATATATATATATATATATATATATATATATATATATATATATATATATATATATATATATATATATATATATATATATATATATATATATATATATATATATATATACCTATATACTTAATTAATACAAATTATAGATCGAAACAAAAAAGAAAAGAAGAAAAACGAAAAAAAAAAAAAATACGATATTATAATATGATCGCTGATTTCTTCAATCGTCCAGTTAATTAATTATTACTATAATATTATACCAATCAATGTTTAGTTTCTTTTTTTTCCGTTTTTTTTTTGTTGGGATATCAGCTCTCATATATATACATGTTATAATTATTCTCATATTAAAAACAAAAAAAATAAACAAAACCAGACGAAGAAAAAGAAAAAAAAAAAAAAAAAAATGTACAATAGAAGCGATTTAATAATATTATAATTATTATTATTATTATTATCATTATTAATATTATAAAGGTATGAATATAATAATAATAATAATAATAATTTTTATACAAAAGACCCGTAACAATATAATAAAACAATGATAAATTCATTATTTAATATAATATACTATATATTATATACATATTACAATAGTACGACTGGTCGCCCGCACCCCGCGTTTATAGATACACACATACATACATACATACATGCATATAATTATATTTATCTATATACAATTGTGTGTGTGTTTTTTTTATTATTATTATTTTTGTTTGTTTCTTAGTCTTTCTTTGATAGATCTGTATAATATTGTTATTTTTTTTTATTTAAAAAAAAATTTATTTATGTTTTTCATTAAAAAAAAAATTAACTATTATTATAGTTATATTATATATATAAATAAGCAGCGTATATATATATAGTAGGAATATGCCCGGGTATGAGTATCAGGATCAATATACATATACCTATACAATATATATAATATAATATGGTATATGTATATATATATATATATATATATATAATTTATTATAATATTATAATGTACGCATGCGAATAACAAAAAAAAAACAAAATAAAAAATAGTGGGGGGACGACTCAGAATTCGCTTTTTACATAATTACATTAAATTAAACACACATACACACATACATACATTTCACGTCACGTCCCAGCTGATGACCTTGTTAGTATCTACGCCTATTAATTAATTAATTGAAAAAAACAAAAAAATAACACAAAACAAAAAGAAGAAGAAATAAAATAAAATAAAATAAAATAAAATAAAATAAAATAAAATAAAATACATCTACCTATAACGCATAGATAGATACATAGATAGATCGTAATATATTATATACTATTATAGGTATGTATATGTTGTATATAATATATTATTAGATTTATCAAATAATATAATAACAATTATAATAAATAAATACACAATACCTATACCTATAATGAATCGAAAGAAAATAAATGCGCATAGTTATATATTATTCGTGAATCGAAAACCGTTTTTAAGTTATATTATAATTCAAAATAAATAAATTATTATATACATATATATGTATACATACCTATAAGGTATATGTATACAATTTTCGAACTTAACATTATGTATTTATGTATACGTATATATCTATATACATATACATACTTTACGTAAACACATTATATAAAAAAAAAAAATGAATAAATAAATAAAAAAAATCTTTTTTTCTACCGATTGTCAAACGTACGCATATATATATACATATAGTATATACCTTATTATATGCGCGGTATTTAATGGGAGCTATATAGTAGATTTTTCTATATAGAATAATTTATTATATCGAATATATAATTATGATCACATAATTCAGCAGTTTATATTATACCTACCTATACATAATACATACCTATAATATTATAGTATATACGGTATATAAAAATTGAATTTCTATATACCTATATGTATGGATTATTATTAGGCGGATATGGGGTGGGATAAGGGACAGGGGGAGGGGGAGGGGGATACTAAGAGGGTTATAATAATAATAAAATAGACACCCTTGACCACTTATTTAATTATTGGTATAAAATTGTGTGAGTATATATGTAAATTATATTGTTATTATATATATGGTTCAATATTATTATATACATATAATATATATGTATATATATTATAGATAGATAACGTTGAACCCGATCGAAGGCTTATTATTGTAATAGGTATATAATATATAATTATGTATTGCGGGGAGGGGGGGGAGGGAGGGTTGGGGGCGGTTGTTTATATAGTTTTTGTATATTTAACTGAACGGTCTATACGAAAGATATAATGAACGATTGATAAAAGGAGGTGACTGATGAGATTATTAAGTTATATTATTATCTACTGTTTACATAATTATTAAGTTATTATAAGAATATTTAAGCAAAGCAAAGCAAAGCGAAGCGGTATGGTATATATAATGAATTCAGGCTGGAATAATAATGAAAGAATAAAAAATAAATATAACAAAAAAAAAAAAATTGATAATATGTCGTAGGTAGGATTTTGTTAAGCACGCGCGTCTGCTGCATGATGCTTTATTAATTATTATATATAATATATATGATACATGATATATACATATATATTATTTAAATTGATTGATTAAATTGATTGATTGATTGAATAATAAAATATAATTGCAAAAGATATATGTATAGTATACAATATACCTATTATATACAAATAACATCGTACCGTACGTGTATCATATAATTATACGATATATAAATAATTATATAATATTATATTGAATTATTATTATTATTATTATTCTTATTATTATTATTATTATTATCATTATTGTTATATGATCAGATATACGTTATCTGAATTTATTCATCATTACATTACATATATGCATTACGTATGTATGTATGTATGTAGCTATGTATAGGTATAAGATACTATACATATAATTATTATCCCATTATTAAATTTTGAAGCATATAATGATCATTATTCATTACATAAAGTATTAAAGATTATTATTATTATTATTATTATCATTATTATTATTATTATTATTATTATATTGATAGAAAAGTGAATTAATGAGATACTCGTAATAAAGACACGCCAACGCTTCCTGTGACTTTCGACTATATCAAGATTATGAATATCAACCCCTTATTTAGACATATCTTTTCTCCCCGGTCATTATAATCGTCATTGCTTATCTAAATATGTATATCCAACGATATTTCCGTCTATTACCAATACATTATAGCTTTGACTGAATAATATTTGAGTAAACGATTATAAATCGGATTGATCGTATTTAAAAAGAAGTGATCAACGCGCCTTTTGATATGCATTATACTTACCATCTAAGTAAGAAGAAGAATTTGAACTGTGTTATCTTCAGTTACATCGATTGTTGTCGATTGTTGATCATCCACAATGCTTCTAAACTATTCCACAAGGTGGTGCCACCGAACGGTAATTTAATTTTTTTCAAGGCGTTGGTCGCTGGTGTTGAGTCAGGCAGAATTTGCTGTTTAGACGCTCTACACGCGCATTCATAAGCATCGTATACGTATCAACGAATACTAGCTCAATGAACACATACTCATTCATCGTTGGGTGACGGGTGGTGAGTACGTTGAATGCAGTAAGCAATCTGAATGGTCGTGTGTGTTATACGTGAATTTATTATCGCGTGTCAATGTCTCGTGTATTTGATATTGTGATAAAATAATACCGATAATAAAGGTAAGCGAAATATATTATCTAAGCGATAAAATAACTTCCTTATTATCATCTCTCGCTATTATTTGGAACAAAACATAACGACGCTACGCGATTATGATGTATGTACTAATTATTGTTTACGATCCGTAGCCCTATTCGATAATTTTTGTCAGTGCCACTCCCTTCTTCTTGTTATCGTTTGTTATATAGAATTGTTGAGCTCATTTAGGACACTCTTTTTAAATTTTTGAATGTAGGGGGTTACTTCAAATAATATTTATTTCAATATGTTATGCTGTGTGTAGTACAATGAAACTTCCACCTCATCGACGCCCCTTGATTTTTCTGAACCCGTAACCTCTGACCCAGCTAATCTCAACCGTTTAATAAGATTTTTTAATCTCAAATAGGAACGAAGATAGACAAGAAAATTGAATAAAACAAACACCAAAATGTTAGGCTTATGGTCGAGCCTCACTCTCATATTATCTATCGTCGTTATATCAAATTCTCAAGATTTTGGTAATGGAGAATTGATATATCGCTGTCCTCAGCATTGGATAAAGTTTCAAGAATCATGTTATAAATTTATAAAAAGTCCATTAAGAGCAAGACAAGAGGCAAGAAAAAATTGTCAAGCTTATCAAAGTGATCTTGTTGGTATTGATTCTCTTGACGAACATGGATTCATAATGCATCAATTGCTTTGGCAAGATCCTCAACATCGTCGTTGGTACATTGGAGCTAGACAACAGGGTGGTTACTGGTCAAATGAGGTTGATGGATCCCAGCTTGTAAATATGGATAACGCGTTCTTGCCAGAGCCTATGGACAACGTTCAGGGAAAGGATTATCTCACTTATTCTTACAGTTATAGTCTTAACAGATGGGGATTGGAGAAAGTAACTGGTAGAGATGAGCTGCTTTACATTTGCGAAGCTTCTGTCACAAGCATGCACAATCTTGTTCAGGATGATAGGAATTATCAGTACGGAATTGAGATTGATAATCCTCTCAAGGTACCCAGGGGACCATATTTTATTAAACAACCTCGTGATAAGGTCTTTGATATGTCTAAGAGGAGGGTTAACAATGATGTTACTCTCAGCTGCTTGGCTGGCGGGTATCCCACTCCTACTTACGAATGGTTTATGGAAATTTATGAGAATGATAGATTGGTAGCTAAGAAAATTGACCCCTTAGTTAATCAGAGGTACACCGTTAGCGGGGGATCTCTTATCATCTACGAACCAGAGCAGGTAATTATTTCAAAGTCCAATGCTCTTGTAGTTTGGAATTTTCATGATTTATTCACTCATGTTGATTATTGTTGTTAAAGAAAGCGGATAGAGGATCGTACCACTGCAAAGCTAGTAACAAATTTGGGACCATAGTCTCTGAGAGTGTTGTACTGTCTTTTGGCTACATATTGGAATTCAATTTGAAACGTTCTCAAGAACACGGGGATCAGAATTGGGGAAAAGCAATTTATTGTGACCCCCCACAGCACTTTCCTGGAGTAAAATATTACTGGGCACGTGATTATTTCCCTAATTTCGTTGAGGAAGACAAGAGGGTATTTGTGTCCTATGACGGTGCTCTTTACTTCTCTGCATTAGAGCCTATAGATCAAGGCAACTACTCATGCAATGTACAAAGCGTAGCTTCTGACACAGGCAGAAATGGACCATTTTTTCCTCTGAGAGTTGATCCACATTGTGAGTTAATCATTTGAAGGGAGGGTACACCGAATCTTTTCAGATATGTGATGCCTCAGTGTTCAGGGAATGGTAAATTCATTGAGCAGTATTTTGCGAGAAATTGGATGGCAATAAAATGAAAATTATAAAGAAAACAAACAAAAAAATTTGAAATCATTTGAATTTTTGTTTTTTACCCAATTGGAGTATCGTGAAATCCATCTTTAAAAGTTTGAAGGACATAATTTTGCATTCGGAAAAAAGTAGGCTATTCATAAAATCAATTTTTACTATTTGTTTTATAATTTTCATTTGATCATCATCAAATTCCTGGCAAAAAACTACGATAAATAAATTTATGATTCCCTTTAACACTGAGGCATCATTTATGTACCTGAAAAGTTGAGTTGTACTCTCACCATAATTAAAATATGCACATTAAATACCATGAGACTTGATTCTAATACAATGAAAACTATTTCATTTCAGCTACTTTCCAGCAGCTAACATTCACAAACAATTTTCCAAAAGTATTTCCCGAGGCTCCAGTAGCTGGTGAAGAAGTCAGACTGGAATGCATCGCCTTTGGATAGTAAGCAGACTCTATTCTAACTTCAATACCCTTTTTCCAACATTTATAAATTGTTAAATTCCACTTTCAGCCCAGTTCCGTCTTACAATTGGACACGTAAAGGAGGTGGATTACCGCGCAGCGCAGTTTATTCAAGTTACAATCGAGTTCTAATCCTTCCAAGAGTCCAGGTAGAAGATCAAGGCGAATATGTATGCAGAGCATACAACAACAGAGCTTCCATAGAAAATTCTGTTCAATTAACGATTGGGGCTGCTCCAAACTTCACTATACCTTTAACGGACAAGCACATGGACAATAGGGGAGATCTAACATGGACTTGTGAAGCTTTTGGAATTCCTGATGTTAGCTACAAATGGTTTAGAAACGGCGAAATATTAGACATGTATACGCTTCCACCTGAGGATAGAGAACGATACACTATACAGGACAATGTGCTTTCTATAAAACTTTTGAATCCAGAAAGTGATCAAGCTATGTATCAATGCAGAGCAAAGAATCAGCTAAGAACAAAGTACTCGTCAGGACAGTTGAGAATATTGTGTAAGTTGTTTACCCAAATCACCTGAATGTATTAAAATTTAATTAACTATGAATAATAGTTTGATATTTATTATATTTCCAGCCTTAAAACCTACCTTCAAAAAGAGACCCATGGAATCCGAAACTTACGCAGCAGAGGGAGGAAACGTGACAATAATTTGCAATCCGGAAGCCGCCCCGCGTCCTAAATTCGTATGGAAAAAAGATGGGAATGTAATAGGTTCCGGAGGTCGTAGACGGCTCCTTGAAAACGGGAATCTTATAATTAGCCCCGTTTCTCGAGACGACGAAGGGATGTATGCTTGCTCAGCATCAAATCAGTATGGAACAGATGAGACCAGAGGAAGAGTAATCGTATTACGTAAGCCACTGTTATTTCGGACAAAAATTCGAACCAAGACTTACATAAAAAGACCAAAATCAATTTATTATCGATTTACAGGTGGCCCAAGATTCATCGAGAGTCTCAACTACCGCCTAGTCACTGCAGTAATGCAAAATCTGACATTACGCTGCTTAGCAGAGACCGAGGAAGTTCTAGATATCGCCTACATATGGACACACAATGGTTTACGCATAAGAGACAGAGACTTGCTGAGTAATCCTCGGCTCAGGATTGATGCTGGAATATTGGACATAATAAACGCGACTTTCTCTGACGCCGGGGACTATGAATGCATAATAAAAAGCGCCGTGGGCAGGATATCTAGCAGAGCAACTGTCCTTGTCGAAGGACCACCTGGACCTCCTGGCAGAGTCCAAGTTGGAAGTGTAGTAAAAACTTCGGCAACCTTGACATGGACTGACGGAGCTTCTAATGGCAGACCTATAACCATGTACACTGTATATGCTAGAACGAATTGGAACCAAACATGGTTCCCTATATCAGAAAGTGAGCTTTGTTCGTTAGAATTTGTTAATTTTTTTTATCAAACAAATGCTAATTATTTTTCTTTATTTTCCAGATATAACAGCGACCGAAATCGACAGATACAACGGTCGTAAAGAGGCCTTTTTGGAACGAGTTCTCAACCCTTATACAACTTACGAATTTTCTGTAGCAGCTATGAACGAGCTTGGTATCGGGGAGCCCTCAATGCCTTCACCACAGTACAGTACGCCGTCTGACAAGCCGGGAATGGCGCCATTGAACGTAGGCGGTGGTGGCGGAAAGATCGGAGATTTGACCATAACTTGGACGCCGTTAAAACCGTCGGAACAGAACGGACCGGGAATATATTACAAGATATATTGGCGGCGTAAGAACGACACGGAATTCCAATCTCTATCTCTCAAGCAATACGGGAATACAAACAAGGCCGTTGTACATATACAAGGAAACACAGACTACACCGAATACGAAGTACGCGTACAAGCTGCTAACGAAATTGACTTTGGACCTATTTCTGACATAGCAACTGTATTTAGCGCTGAAAATATGCCGCGAGTTGCTCCTCAGCAAGTATCTGCTCTCAGTTACAACAGCACTAGTCTTAACGTTACTTGGGCGCCGATTGATCAATCCGTAGAACAAGTTAGGGGTAAATTGATAGGGCATAGGTTGAAATATTGGAAAAAAGACAACAGAGAAGAAGACGCTGTATATTACTTGTCTCGTACAACAAGAAATTGGGCTTTGGTTGTCGGTCTGCAGCCGGATACTTACTACTACGTTAAAGTAATGGCTTATAATTCAGCCGGTGAGGGACCTGAGAGCGAGAGATATTTGGAAAGAACTTATCGTAAAGCTCCGCAGAAACCTCCATCTTCTGTTAACGTTTATGGCATTAATCCATCAGAAGTTCGCGTCGTTTGGAGATATGTTCAACCCAGTTTAGAGGAGGAACCACTAATTGGTTATAAAATTAGAATTTGGGAAGTTGACCAAGACATGAGCACTGCTAATGACACCATTGTACCTGTTGGTTCTAAGCTAGAAGCTTATATAAATAATTTAAGTCCTGGTAAAGCTTATCACATGAGGGTTTTAGCCTTTAGCAATGGAGGCGATGGCAGGATGTCAAGTCCTGAACATACATTCCAAATGGGAGATCCCGATATATTTAGAAGTTCTGCCAGTAATAAGATTTTAAACGCCGGACTGGGTGTGGCTTTGATTATTTTACTTAGATTATTGGATTACGCGTAAAAAAAAAAAAAAAAAAGGTTCTTAATATTCTATATATTTTCTTATTTTTTATCGAGATAAAAAATTCCGAGTGGATGATTCGAGGTGGTTTTAAAAAATTTCGTTCATAACACAGTTTAGGAGAAGAGAAATATGATTCATTCAGATTTAGTATATACTTTTTTTTGGTTTTTTTTTTTAGACACAGGGTGCATTTGGCTATTATTGCGAATAGTTTTTATACAATTTTTTATTTTACTTTGATTTTTATATCTGTTTTTAAACGATTTTGGTATTATAATACTCGATTAATTGTAGCTATTTCAATGCAGCCTAATTAAAGTGTTCTTAATATATTTAAATTGAGGGACAACGTGGTCGGCTAAAAAGAATAACAACGATATTAAAAATTCTGCGATAATTTAGTGAACAAAGAAAAAACAAAAAGACCAACAGCTAACGATTATTAATCTTATTATTATTAATTTTTTTTTTTTTTTTTTCAATTTAACAGACGTATGATATATAGTAACGATAGTGTTCGTAATATTTGCCAATATCAGGTGATTTGTACCTAACGACAATAGCTTTTAGTAATAGATATATGACAGATAAACGATAATTATTAAGACTTGTGGTAATATATACATATATATTTTTTCTTTTCTATATATTTTTTTTTTTTTTTTTACGAGCGATTGTTGCAGGATTAATATTATTGATATAGAAAGCTGCCTTTGAATTTACCTCACTTTCGTTAAATTACAGTACAGTAGCTTGTAAACAAGGGTGTGTAATCTCATCAATAGTTTATTTTAATGGTTTTTCTTTCGTTTCGTCGATATGTCGTATAATTCGATATTAAATGTGAATTTTTCTAAAATATAATTGAATCTCGAAAGTCTATAAACAGTAAAGATTATTTGAAAAAAATGGTCTGAAATGACAGAATTTAATATAGATTTTTATATATGTATATTTAATAATGAAAAAAGCTTGAATATCCGGAGATGTTTTAATCTCATTTTGATCGTATTATTAATAGATCAAAAAAACAAAAAACACCTTGTAATATGTCATATAATAAAGTTCTGATTATTATTTTACAAAATAGGGCGCCATATCAAAAGAAAAAATTTAAATTCGATTCTAAAAATTGATTATTATGTATAATACCAATTTATTGCATACGATTATCGCCTCAATCTCTACTTTTCATTATTTTTAATTATTATTTGTAAATATGTGGGTTGTGAGATATCTACTCTCACATTCTATTTTTCTTTTCAATTTTTTTTTTAGATTATTTTTTATCCTTTACGTTTTTTTTTTTTTATTTAGTTTTTTTTTTTTTAATCAACATTTGGTTCCAAACTAAACGGCAACAGTTTCCGTCCATACAAAACTCACGTAGGAATATAATAACTATACTATAATTATATAACTATATACAAACATATTATTATATATTAAAATATAAGTATAATACAAAAAAGAGAGAGAAAAATCAAGAAAAAAATAAAATACAAATTAATATTGTAACTAACTTATACATTCTTACTTTTTTATATTATTATTATAATTATTATTATTATTATTTGGGTTCTTCCCTTAGATTTAGAAATTTATTTTACATATTATATACAAGTATATTTTTTTTTCTGTTGTTTTTTTTTTTCGTCTTATTACCAATTTTATTCATGGCAGCAAAAAAAAAAAAAAATTACAAATTTATTTATTTTAACGTTTTTTTTTTTTTTTTTTTTCCAAATTCTATTTTAGGTATATAAGTATATATAATGTATAACGGTTCATGAACCGTTCGGCTGAATAAATTTTTGATTACATCACACGTTTTTAGAGTATTTATTGACTTTAATAAATTAGGGTGTTTCGAAAAAAAATTTCTCCTATAGTCTAAAAGTTAGTTAGAGATTACAATTCTACTAGGAACTCATCGAAAATCTATTTCTTTCATTCATATAATCAAGATTTTTTTAGTTTTTTTTTTTTTTTCAAATTTTGAAATACATGGATTTTGGGAAATTAAATTCTCTACAAAAAAGCTTGGATATGTTTTCTTCGTAAATCCATTCAATAAAAAGTTGTGAAGTTTCAAAGTTTATTAAACTAATTATAACATCAACATTCTCATTGCAGTAAAGTAATAGCTAATATAAAAAAAAAAAAAATATTTTTTTAATTTGTACATTTTTTAGGTTAGTATTTGGTGGCTGGACTGCTTACAGAGACTGTGTATCTCTGCAGAATACATTAATGAATCGTTAGATTACTATGTAACAATGAATAAATACATAAATAAATATCTGTTCGGATCATTCATATTGAATCGCGTTGACGCAACCCCCCATGTTAACTGTTTAACGCCACGTGGGCCATTGAAAATTCTACTGCTGGTAGAGGTAGTCAACTTGCGGTCGTTGCTTAGTGCTTTGAAATGGTATTGCCATCTCGCGGTCAAAGTGATGAATCTTTTTCCCGGCAGTCGTGCCAGATACCGATCTTACCGACAAAACGAGTTCATTACTTCCACCGCGAGTTGACGATATCATTTGAGACCCTGTTGGCGAGGTTAGCAGCGACCTTGGACTTGAATAGCTGCACCTGTTCTCGCGGGGTCAGTGGCCCTCGTGGCGTCAAAGAGTTCGTATGGTGGATGGCGTTGACGAAATACGACTATAACGATGTGACAAGGATCTCGATAGAAGAATTCCGAAAATGTAAAATAGGGATCATATAGTTTATGTATAGAATATGATTTAGATACAATATTATAGTAATAGACAATAGTCTGTCGATGCAGCAACAATAAAATCCTAGACGTATAGTAATAATTATCAATTCCTTATAATTATTTTCCACTTTATATCATTCTGCGACGCTTTATTTCAGATATCGAAAAAGCGAGAAGGTTAATTTAATTGAAAATTGTTTTTAGTATAATTTACCGAATAAATTACTCGGTATAATCTTCATATAATAATTATATAATTATATCTTTGTAACGTTACCTTTATTTGGGTATACAAATATTTGGATACACACCTATAATATAGACGTATATACCTATATATATATATACATATTTTCTAATGACAATATATATATATATATATGTATATAGGTATATGTATTATTTATAAATAAATAAATAAATAAGAATAATGTTTACAATATTATTATTATAAATTCGTAATATAATGTAACGAAAAAAAAAAGAAAAGAAAATGATAAATATATATATATATATATATATATATATATATATAATTATTGGGAATACAGTATCTTTAAATAATTTATATATATTATGTATATGTATAATATTATATGTAAATATATATATATATAGGTACATTAGTACATGAATATATGTATGTATTATGTATAAATAATATAATTTGACTGATAAATTAGAAACTCAAAAAAAAAAAAAAGAAAAATTGTGAAAATGCGTGGTAATTTTATTAAGTTGTACTTCAACGTACCTAATTGACGTGACAACTGATAATATATATTACATTGTTATATAACTTAATATCTATGTATATACTATATAAATAATAGAAAATTATTTTATAATAACAATTAGAACAAGAAAACTACTTTATTACCAGTAGCACAGTCCTCCCGAGAGCTGTATAACATAATTGAATTGTAACAAATTTTTTTTCTGTTTTTTTTTTTTTATCTTTTATTTTATATATTTTTTTTCTTCTTTTAAATAGTGTATATAATATATGTATACCTATATACGTCTTATATTTAACGTGCCTATATAACTCCTAATACATTGATCATTAACTTAACGCTATTTATTTATTTATTTATTTATTTATTTATTTATCAACTGCAGTGAATGACAACAATTTATATATATATTAGCAGATAATTATGTATAATGCATGTATATATGTATGTATTTATGTAATTAAATGTATAATATATTTCTTGTCCTAATTGCACCGGAAGTATGCTATTACGTGACTGTAAACCGGGCAGAAAGTGTCACTTTTACGCTCTAGTGCGGTAAAGTGAGTTCTAGGGTGGAAAGTAGCACTTTATCGCACTAGGGTTCACCTTGCCGCATTAGAGTGAATAGATAAAACTTCTTTCCGCTCCTTTTCACATCCATTTCAAAGCAAACTTTCGGTGCATGTGCAGGATAAAAAATATCGTGTGCAATGCATCACGGGCGAAAATACGATTTTGACTCGTGTGATTGTCACCCTCGTTTCGCTCGAGTGGCAACTTTCAAACTCGTCAAAAATCGCCTACTTTACGACCTTGATATATAATATACTAATGGTTAATCAATGATTTTATATTCAATGATAATTATATTGATACGTGCAGGCTAACTATACTGAACACTTTCACATCTATAATATGTTATTGTATGTATATGTACTAGTCTACTAAAGGCTAGTAAGTATTCGTAATATAAGGGATTGGTAAACGAGTCGCAGACGATGTATGTAATTAATGATAATTTATAAATTAAAAAAAAAAAAAAAAAAAGAATTGTCACACAATTCCCGTGAACGTTTATTATGGGTAAAATTAATAATGTTTGAAATCGAAAATTATCAGCTGTGCGACTAATGTCGATTTATAAAATTATTATTCAGGCACGTTTTGGAAGAAGATATACAATTTTTTTTTTAATGATTTTTGAAGTGAACCGATACTTCTTTTACGACAACGGATAAGCGGAAGCGTTAAACGGTACAAGAGAATGGAAGAATAGAAGAAGATAGGCGTTCCTACCTTACCTTAAGTCTTGAGTCTTAAGTCTTAAGTCTTGAGTCTTAAGTCTTACGTCTTAAGTCTTAAGTTTTAGGTCTTAGATTCTTTTTCTTTTTCAAATATTCACTTCGGACGTGTGTACCTGCACCCACGCATACTTTTATCTTTTATTACTATAAATGCTGTCTGATTATAATGAATTTTTATTTATTTATTTATTAATTAATCATTTTCTTAGATCATTTATACTACAACAGTATACGTCAACGACTCTATAAATATACGTTTACGCTGTAGCGTAATTGAGATTCAATATCACGTATATACGTAATGGCAAAAATTTGTAAAAATTATATAAATAAAAATTTTATTACCATAATTTCCAATTTTTGTTGTTGTTGTTTTTTTTTTTTTAATATTATTATTATTTTTTGTTTTTTTGACAACCTTTACAAAGAGCTCAACTCGACGGCTGGTTGTCCCATCTTTACACGCAAGCTAGCAACGTCATCGTCTATTCTAACCAGAAGCTTGTATTTCTGTAAGAAAAAAACAAAAATAATAATCAAAAATTTTCTTCTTTTTCAAAAATTTATAAAAAAACAAAAAAAAAAAAAAAAAAAATTATTGATATCAATTTTTCGTGACAACTTACGGTATTAAAATCTCCGGGTGTCGTTAACCACGCGTAAATCATATACCCGGGTATGCACAACATAGAAGACAAAGCGGTCATCCATCCAAGAACGTGGGACCACCAAGGATACTCATAGTCAAGATATTTAATCGGTGTCCATTGAACAAGATTGAAAATAAATACACCCTATGTACGAAATAATAATAATATATAAAATATATAATATTTAACTGCATTTTTATATAATAAAATACTTACGATGCAAATCATCGGCGTTGTAACGGTCCAGCATAATTTCCACCAAGCTAAAGGATAGTAGCCAATCATATCGCGAAGACCATCGTAAAAACGGTTAACACCAAATGCCCAACTTATCGATACGCACTCAAAGAATATAAGAAAAAGTAGACAAAATCCAGAAACCGCATAAGAATCGAGTATTTGAAATACGTACATTCCACCTTGTGATATACACGACAAACCTACCAAGTAGGACAAACCACATACTATGGCTATGAATATCTCCTTACGTCTTCTGAGCAACTGAGGCCACTCATCAACCTGGACAGTTTGAAAATATTTTTTGTTTTTTTTTTTTTTATTTATGGACATAAGAAAATTAATAAAATTGATAATTAATTTAAATTCTAATTACCATCGCCGTTATGAAACCCTCCATCGTACAGAATTGTGAGTCTAAACCGATTAGAAGAAGCATGAAAAAGAATAGACATGACCATAAAGGAGCTCCGGGAAGTTGAAGTACGGCTGATGGATAAGCCAAGAAGGCCAAACCTGGACCGGAAGCGGCTACTTCAGCTACTGGTTTCTGTTGTTCATGTGCCATAAAACCGACAACCGAAAATATAACAAAACCAGCAAACATACTGGTGGATGAATTAACCGTACAGACAATAAGAGCGTCTTTGTAAACGTTGTTTGTAAATTTGTTGTAACTTCCAAGAGCGACTAGAGTTCCAAGACCGAGACCATAGGAGAAAAATATTTGTGTAACCGCGTCGATCCATACCTGAATAAAAAAAAAAAAATTGTCGAAAAATGATAATAAAAAAAAGTTTTTAGTCTTCTGAATCAGAAGAGACTATTTTTCTTTCTTTTTTTTTTTTTTTTTTTGATTACCTCGGATTCTCTCAGCTTCGAAAGATTCGGGCTTACGTAAAATCGTATTCCTTCCATTGCTCCGGGTAATGTTATACCACGTATAAGTAAAATTGTTAATAAAACGTATGGAAATAGGGATGTAAAGTAGACAACTTTTCCTGTCCACTTAACACCCTTCCATATACAAAAATAACAAAGTATCCAGACGAGTAAAAGTGTTCCTGCTAATTCCCAACGTATACTTCCAATGTGTTCAACACCATCACTTATCTGCAATGCTCGTCGTCTGAAAAATATATTTTTATAATTTAAATCCATCCATCCATCCATATCCTATGAATAATTATCAAACTACTTACTCCCAGAATTCTTTAACAGGATCGGTTAAATCCGACGCGCTTACGTTGAATTGATTCAAAGAACAGACCTTGACGATGCTCTTATTGCTCGTCGTTTGGTTCCAACATATCATTCCACTTCTGTCGTATGGATTAACGCAGTTTTTTGTATTCCAATCGTTGTTGCATGAACGCCATGGCACATCTGAAACAGATTTTAATATTCGAAGATGATAGTGATGGAGTTTTCTGTTAATTTTGGGATTTGATTAGGATTATACTCACCGCTCCTCATTGACATAAAGAAGTAGAAGATAGCCCAAGCTAATATAACAATGTAGTAAACGTTCATCCAGCAGGACATAACGGCAGCTGCGTAACCGATTCCTTTGAATAAAGGAGCGATTTTAAATACACCAAGACCACCAATGGTGAGCATTTGACCGAGGGCTAGTTCCATGAAGAACATTGGTATACCGGCGAGAATTAAGGTCAGAAAATATGGTATGAGAAAAGCACCACCACCGTTTTTGTAACACAAATATGGAAACCTCCATACATTGCCTAAACCAATCGCGAGCCCAACCTGGATTGAACAAAAAAAATTAAAGAATATTTATGATCGGTATTTAAATCGGTTGAATATTTTTTATTTTTTTTTAAGGATTGTTACCACGCTCAATATGAAGTCCAGTTTCGTACTCCATGAACCTCTTTCGGGTAGTGCTTTACTTTTTGATTTTGATTGAGTTGGAAGATTTAACGATGCCCTACCGTCATCGGCGCTCTCAGAGTCTACCAACTCTGGATCTCTTAACGCATCGGTCATTTTTAAAAACGACTTTTAAACGTCACTTGGACGTTTCGAAATGTTATTAATCCTTACGATTATCCGTTTTCAATTCTTCGATTATACTTTCGATAATTTTTTTTTTTTTTTTTAAGCTCCAAGATTTAACGATATCCTCTTCTTCGTTCTTCTACCCAGGAATCGGCTGGCAGTACATAACACTATACTTCTTTCTGAAAAAGTGTAAAAAAAAAAAAAAAAAACCAAAAAAAAAAAAAAAATACCGTAGAGAAATAGAGAAAAGATTCCCACCATCGATCGGAATTGTGAAATTATTAAACGATTTATTATATCGATAATTAGAAAACGTATCGAATTTATTTATTATACTTTTTTTTTTTTGGTTTTTGTTTTAGTCCAGTTGGTTCGTATATGGTAAATCCTATCCCTGCACCGACGCGTCTGTAGGCTGACTAAGAATCGTCTTGGTTTTGAATTCCGTTTTTAATACTTGAGGTATATGCGCGTATACAGAACCGGAAGGTACTCGTCATTTTACTCGTCGGAAATATTCAGGAAAACGATTACTACGAGAACAATGAAACCCGTCCTAATTACAAGTCGTTTAACACCAAAGTCCGGGTATAAAAAAGAAACGGTACAAGGACTAGGAGGATGAGTAGAAAATAAAAAAAAAAAATAAAAAATCTCCAACCACTGAGAAGACAAAAAAAAAAAAAAAGATTCAATCTGCGATCAATAGTCCCAACGATTTTCTTTTCTTCTTTAATTATCAGTCTCAACTTTCCTCATGCTTCGATCACAATGACCCGATTTTCTCGACTATTATAAATTATTTAGATTCTATATTCAAACCTGGACGGATGAAGAAAAAAGAAAAAAAAATAAAAAGAAACAAAAAAAAAAACGTCCCGATTTAAGGCGGTGAGTTACGCGTTCACGCGGGGCTAACGTATAAACTCTCGACGGTTGGGGTGACAGCGAATCTGACACTGCTAGCGTTAATTGTACGTGTCCGGTCGCTGCAGGGGGACGTATACCGTGCAATAAATATCACGATATTTCTTCCCCCTCTATTCTCGCTCATTTGATGCTGATGCTGATGGTGATGCTTAAGTTGATGCAGTGACATTAAAAAAAAAAAAAAAGAAAAAAAAAAAAAAAAAAACAATCTCTATCATATTCATCAGCATCATATCTCACATATATCAGCCATTTCGAGATGATTATAAAAACGAACGACATATACATATACATACGCAATTAGAAATCTGAACTAAAGACTTTGAATCGTCGTATCATATCCCCGAGGGTATCATATGCGGAATATTAGTTAAGGGATGGGTACAGACGTTGTAACGTACCTTTAAAAACTGCCAAACTCCAATGTTACATGAACAGATGGACTCCACACACTAATATACTAGAGTTCGATATTTCTTTTCGAGTATAAAGTAGTTCGATTATTTCTTACGATATATTTATAGTAAACAATTCATGACTCGACACTATAGAGGCCAGAATTCATAGTAAAAAAAAATTAAATAAAGTGAGACCAAGTTGGGTGCATAGAACGCGTTCAGTGCATATGACTATGCGATATCGAGATGCGGTTTTATATAGTGGAAAAAAAAAAACACAAAAAAAAAACAAAAAAACAATACACAAAATAATAGAGAAGAAGAGATCGACCGACACCGACCCCCAAAGATCTGTCTTATAATATACCAACAAGCTGTTCGCCAGTTCGCAGAGAACTGACATCTACTTTGTGTGCCTTCAAATATTCCGATTACGTTCGTTAAAGTGTGCTAAACACCGACGAGTATCCCCACTCCGCAATTTTCGAACCCTTTAGTTCCTTTACCGCGGTTTCAACGTTACTCGTATATATAACCAATACAACTACCATTGGCACCGGGTATCTCGTATATCGACAGATATAAAACGGAGGGAGACGTATATATGTCGGTATATATGGTATTATAATATCGTATGGTGAATACCTACGCTGTAGTATAGAAGTACCGGAATGATTCCTACGGTCGGTTGTCGACTCCCCTCAAGATCACATCAGTATATCATCATCAAGTTGACATCACTGCGAAGCTCGATACCTCCTAATTCCCAATAGCAATAGCGATACGAGAATATCAGCCCATCACCATCACCATCGACATCACCATCAATGCCGGGTTAGCTTTAAGTCCATCATCAACCGTAATATAAACGTTTGGATGGTGTTCGGAATCACTATATATGATTCTTTATAAGAGACATGCCTTTATAATTCATGATACATATCTGGATCAGTTATTTTTAACCCTAGACTATCCTCAAACATTTTTCCAGACTATTATACGTGTAGGTAACATATATTTACATACGTAGATTAGTGATGAGATTCTAGTGCAGAACGTATGTATATACGTTATAGGTATCTGTTACGTCGCTTCCGGTTACTCCGGAAGGAACTACATCGTATATCTATCTACTACGTGTGGTACCGAGTCCTCCAACCCCGACACGCAAATGCGATTTTAATATTTGTATATCCTACGCATGGTTGTATATTCATACTTGCAACATATTCATACACACGTATCGTATTCTTGGAAATTTTTTTATCAATAAATTTGTTAAAAAAAGTATCGTTCATGATCTAAAGAAACGTATTGTAGATACAAGGAAATCGATTGATTAACATAATCTATAAAACGATTTTACTAATCGAATGAACACGCATGATAATATCGTTGTACAGGAAAATCGAGAAAAGTTATTCATTCAATAGCTTAAACCACTTAACGTGGACTTGACCGTAGTACAGATTTGTTCAATTGGTTTAAACAGCATGATTCATTTTACCAAGAATATCTTTTGAACATTTTTTTATATCTACGATATAGATTCTAATCGTTACGAAAAACGGAAGGAGTTGATTAAGACGTTAAGGAGGTGATTTTATTGTCATCAGATTCTTTGAAACTACGATCTTCATTCATCGTTTTGATCACAAAATTCGATCTATCATCAACTAGGGTTGATTTAGTAGTTTTAAAAAAAGTTTCGTAAAATTGTTAAAAAAAATAATTATACATATTTATAGTTTTAATATTTCGATATGCGGATATAGTTTATTTAATTTTTAAATTTGACACTATATAATTATGTATAAGTATATGTATGTATGTATGTATGTATCGTACATATACACACATAGTATTGTCAGAATCGCGGGACATCGCATAATCAGAATAGGTGAGCAAAACTAGGAAGCTGGTATTTCCGGAGGGTCCCACGTGACATCGATCTGCCCCCAGCATCCGCTTTGATGCGAGTCTCTGACAGGGGCTGGACCAACGTACGCGACCTGACCACGCAGCTCTACACATATACGCGTGTACTTATAAGGCACATCGATTCTATCATGAGACTAACACAATTGGCATATAAGCGTTCGACGCTGCACTCAGAGCACCTCATTGCAAATTTAATTCATACTGTAAAGACGCGATATTAAAGAATTAAAAAAAAAACAAAAATTTTTCAGTTATTCAGAATCATGAATCAGCCTCTTTTATTCGTATAGATCAAACATTCCTGACTGCAGCTGGTATATCTAACTTTACGTCGATCTCATTTTTGAAGATTCTCAGTTTTGATTATTTTTCAATCGATTAATTTTAAAATAAAGAAAAATTGGATGAACTGATCCATTTTCTTTTACTGTGAATAGCACAGAATGATTTTTTACAGCATTTTCCCTTCTTCTTCTTCTTTTTCTGTTTTTTTTTTATTTTTTTTTTTTTTTAATCGGACCCCCGCGCCTCTATTCAAATTTTTGATAAAATTTTCGTTCCATTTTTTGGCAATAAATCTTTTGCAGCTGTGCCTAATACATATAACGTGCAATCACGTATCCATGACTGTGCTCGATACTCGCGATGAGCTGACGCGACGTTTCGCGGTAGCGGAGGGACAAAGAGGTGGCCCAAATGACAAGAGGATGTTGCTGGAATAGGCGCGGGAACCACGCGTGACCACCGCCTTGCCCCGGTCTGACTGGGGGGGCGCTAAAATCTTTGTTAGTAAGAAAATTTGAATTTTAAAGTTTCAATCATTTTTGGAATACGATATATGTCAATGGTCATTATTTATTTTAGTTTATTTCTTTATCATCGTCATATATATCATTTTATCATACATATTACACTTAATTGAAACTATAATGATATGGTATATGAACTGTGATACATGTCATACATATTGTTCAGAATTTTAAATAAAGGAAATAAAATGTTCATAAAATTTATTTATAATATACATCGTGAGAATATACTACCCACCTGCTGAGGAAAAATGTCCAAACTGACAAATTTTCTATTCAATTATTTATACCGTGGTTTGGTCCAATTTACGAACAGACTGACAGTTTGACGTGATTCGTTTACAGAACCTTTTTTACGGAGAGTGAAACGACGGATAATTTTTTTCTGAAAAGTTTTTCTTTAACCCGAATAGAAAAAAAATATCTGATCAAAGTTTTTTCTCAAAATATGAAAAATGTCAACACCGGAAATACAATTTCCACGCTAAGGTGAGTCGAATAATTTTTTTCTATTCTGAAAATGATTGAGATCCGTAGATAATTAGTATTTTGATATAGGTTGAAAAATTCAATTAACAAAAAAAAAAAAACAGTTTGCATGTGAAATCTATTTAATATAATGCCGAAAGATCGTGTCCACCGATCAAATATTTAAAATTAAATTGATCGGATAATATGAATCGATTAATGAATATTGATTAAACGATTATAGAAGATATTATATGCAATCTTATGAATCTGTAACTGTTATAAAAAAAAATCCTCAACGCTTAATTTAGATTATTTTAATATTTAGTATTACTGTATTAAAACTGTCTGCGAAATGGTGCAGATGATAAACAATCATATCGTTATACGTAAAAGTCAAATCGATTGATATACAGTCTCTAAAAATCGCCACAAACTCTTTCAATAAATAGTTCTTCGCGTTTTTATTACCCTTCTTTCCGCAGATCTCGATATCATCGTACTACATACTATAAATCAATTCAATAAAATCGATTTCAGATATCTCATCGCAGTCATAATACGTCTATTTGAATTAAAAAAAACTCGTGAATTAAATCCGCTGCACGGCGGGGAATCCCGAAACCATGCAAATCGTAGCGTATATCTAAAGTCCCTCTACCAAGAGAGAAGTAGGGAGATGGCTAAGTATATTGAGCACGAGTATATACACCAACGTTCGTATTCGATGATGAAGTTTCTACTCTAAGTCCTTCTCTCTCTCATCATCTCTAGGTTTGTTTCGTACTCGTGGCGTCGTCTGCGACAGCGAAACACCGCGAATAGCGCGGACTGCTGTTTCTTGTTTCAAAATGTTGTCACACAAGTCACAAGACCATTAAACAACACAGTATAAAACATCAGTTCACGACCATATCCTTACCGCAAGTATTAACACCCTAATCCCAGAATTTCGGGACCGGAATCATCGTTATAACTCCTATACACACAGCTGGATGCAATGCTTTAAATAATATCATAGGTTATGGCCATGTTTATCACCGCTAAATTTGTATCAATAAAGGGAAACGCCCTCCTTATTGTTTAGCCTAGAATTTCATTTCCACAATTGTATAAAATAAACATAAGAAAAAATGAGGGGTGCAGGTATGTTCGATGCCCACGAATTCTCAAAACGTATACGACGACTCCTTGATGGAAATTATTCATATCGCAAACTGCTGCTTCTACTTCTTGTTTGCGGAAGTCTTCTGCTCTATCTAGGCCCTTCATTAGCTCAGTGGCTGTTTTCAAGCAGTCAAGAACCGATCGAAGGTGATTTTATAAAGTTATAGTAAAATCAGGCATGTATGTGTTGTTTTGCAGCAAAAAAATCTCTGAAAAATCCCCCTTCCTTCATATTTCATTACTCTAAACATCGTCTCGTTCCACAGCGTTCGAAGACCGCTGTATAAACGCTAGACTTGCATCGTCGTTCTTTGAAGCTGCTGAATACAATGCAAACATAATAAGAGATGTCCCGGGCGATGAGGATCAGTCTTACCTTCCATACATTGGAAATGGAGTGTTTGGAATACCCGTGACCTCTGATACTTGGCTGTACATAAAACACGGGAGGACATTGTCTCTGAGGGTACCATGGCAGCCGATAATAGCCCATCCAGTTTCTGAAGGAAGTCTTTATCGGGAAGCTACAATCACTTATTTAACCACTGGTATTGTTCAGAGGTATCAATGCTTCAGGGAAGGATACCATCTGGATTTTCAATACTATGCGCACAGGAGTTTAGATGGGATTCTTGTACAGGAAATCAAAGTGGCAAATCCGTCTGCTCTTTCGCAGGAGGTACCTTTGAAACCGCAAGCTTCTGCTAGGTGGAGTGACTCCAGAACTGAGGCAGTTCAGTAGGTAGTTTGTTCTCTTTGTTTATTATGCAGGGGACTGAAAATTTTTATTCTTAATGTTCTTTGAAATATATTCAAGAGTTAGTAATAATCATAAAGCTGTTAATTCTGTTTTGAAAAACTTTAATACTCAGATAAGTCTGAACCCCTTTATCCTGAGTGTACTTCTTTTTTTTTTCTTCGATATTAAACTTCTGCGTACATTAAATTTGTCTTTTATTTACAGAATCCAAGTCGAGGGTTTACCCAGCTTTGAATATACCATGACTTCTGGATATGTTTCCTTACCCAATTCAGACAAGATGATAGCAGTAGCTGTTGTCTATAGAGCGCCTCCAAAAACGGTACAGGTCAAAGCGAGGTCTTCTACAAGACTGGAACTTCTTTCTAGTATTTATTACAGCGAACCTGTATCCTCAGATTCGTATCTTGCGGAGAGACAAGCTTCTCAAAAAAACGCTATAGAGGTGTGATAATCCCAGCTGTACATAAAATACGCTATTACTAATACAAAGTATTCAAATAATCATGAAACTCCTCATTTAGGCAATGAAAAAAGCTCTGCTACATCAACAGCACGGATTAAAAGATGACCACGCTTCTGTATGGCAAAAATACTGGAATGCAGGCCTTAGAATAAGCGATTCAAAAGCAAAAGGCGCTATTAACGGACACAAAATAAACTCCACAATGTACTATGTGCTGTCTCAAGTTCCCACGGGACTACCAGACGTTGAAAAAAACGTTGCTAACAACGAGGGCTGCTACAGAGGCCATCACACACTGTATTTTATAATTTCTTTCCGTTCAAACTTACCCGACCATTACTATTTTATACACCAACAAATTTTCATCACAATTTTAACGTTAATTATTAATACAGAGATGCTCCTCGTCTCTGGAAAGACACGTCAACAATCGAGGGTGTAAACGAGATTGTAGGAGCATGGCTAGTCACGTTGGAAAAACAGGGATGTCATCATTTGATGAATGGAGGTCCAGCCGCAGTTCAACAAGCGATAGTTCTAAGTTTGGGTTCTTTTCGATTCAGTAATCAGCATTTGGAGTTTAATATCGATCCACAGTACCTACACCGCGATTACTTGTTCCGGTAATTCCTCCTTTTTCTTTTTTTGTTTTGTTTTAATATTACCGAATCTCATTAGATTCTCAAATCTCTAAAAATCCGCTTTCCATTTCCAGACGCATTAGTTACGGGAATGTGACTCATTTAAACGTCTCAGTCATGGTCGGAGAAGATAATCGTGCCGTTTTAGCCGTTGCTCTTGATCGGAGTGATAGTGTCTATTACGCATGCGATGCCGGCTGTCTTGATGCTTCGGTTCCACTAAGTCAATCCTACACAAACTTTCCCGTAAAATTGACTAAGCCTTTGACTGCTATATTGTACATTACGTCGGATCATCAGCATATGCAAGATTTGCGTAATGCTCTTCACGTTCACGAGGTCGATGAAGGTGAGATACTTGAGTTTTAGATATATTTATATATATTTTTGAAGAATGACTTTAATTAGAAAGAAAAATGAATTTCTTTTTATTAATTTTTTCAGCGCCAGCTCACGACCACCATGTAATGGCTTTGCATAAACACGGTCACCGTCTCGGTGGTTTACCGACATTATTTTGGGTGAGCATATGCTTCCTGATAATAGTCTTCCATTTGTTTTTGTTTAAATTGATAATAAGCGAATATTGTGAGAATCAAGATCGACGTGGTACTCGTTACAGCAAACCGTGATGATCGTTAAAAAAGTAAATAAAAAAAAAAAAAAGAAAAATATATAATACAGCTTTGTAACAGAGTATTGTAAATATTTGTAAAATTTATTCATATTAAAACATATACGTACGACGTATTATGTATATTGTATAGTTATGTACGTTATTGTATTTTTGATAAGCAATTGAATAATAACTACGATTAATACGTATAATTGATTGTTGAATTTATTATATAAAATTCCGTCCTTTAATTCCCGTACACGATATTCGTATGCTGTATTAAAAAAAAAAAAAGGGGGGAAATAAAATAAATAAATTAATTAATTAATTAATTTAAAATTTTTTCTCGACAACATTTATTATAGAATATATTATAAACATGTAATAAATTTAACGAGGAATTTTGTTTTATGCTTAATGGTTGTTGTTATGGTTTTTTTTTGTTGTTGTTGCTTTTTTTTTTCTTTTGCCGTTCCTTTGCACAACAAACTGTTGATAAAAATTTAAATACTCGCAAAGCTTATGATAGTTAATTTGCTAATATATATATATATGTATTATTTTCTAATATGGAAGTAGATATTAATTATCTAATATACAGAATAATTACGGCCGTTGAGAATTCTTCATTTATGATATAAAAAAATTAAAAAAAAAAAAAAAAAAAACTTAACATACATTTTTTTTTTTTTTTTTTCGAATTAATTCACTTTCTCTTCAACATATTTGCTGTTATTTTTTTCTTCAAAATTTCGAAATTTTCGAATTATAAGTATATAACTTCGTCTAATATACATACTTATGTACTTATATCTATCTATACGTATGTATATAACTATACGTGAAAATTTAATTTTATAATTTATATATATATATATATATATATATATATATATATATATATATATTGACACTTTGAGACCAACCAACTATAATCGACTACAGTCTTGTATGAATGTATATTATATATGTATGTATGTATGTATGTATTGTACGACGCTTTTACAGTTTAATTCTGATTACATCGCATCATATACGCATTAAATTAGGTATATATCGCGTTAATAATTTAATTATTATTGTTATCGTGTGTTTAATGTATAGGTATAATAACTATATTACTATTCTATAATTATTATAGTTAATCCTTATTATTTCTACTATTATTTCACTGTTATTAATATCAATATCATTATTATTATTATTATTATTATTATTAATTTTTTTTTGGTTTTTAATAATACTGTTCGTACATAATACTATATACCATATATAGTATCTATAATAATAGTAGTAGTAGTTTGCGATGACAATAAACCTGTGTTAATTGTCACATAAATCGCGGTAGAAATAAATACAATATGTACATACACATATGAGTATAATATATATATATATATATATATATATATATATATATATATATATATATATATATATATATATATATATATATATATATATATAGTATAACAAGTCTTATTATTACAACTTGTAATTTTCTTTATACTTAGTTTTATAAGAGTGATAAGAAAAAACTAGAATTAATAATAAAAAAATAAATAAATAAAAAGTAAAATAAATGTGTATAGTTTTTTTCTTTTTTAATAAAAAAAACCAATTAAAATTAACAATCTTTCTTTCTTTTATTATAATAAAAGATAGAAATATTAAAACTTCACAGTCACAGACAGGGAATAAAGTAAATTTTTTCTATAATGATTCTTCGATGTCGATCTAATATTTTTAAACTTAATTTATAACAGTTGAGGGGTAGCTCATTTTAATATATCCAGGCTAATATTTTCGAAATTAAACAAGATATACATCTTAAAATAATTTAGACAGAAGTTGTATCATTTCAAGGAGGACGATTTGATAAAGTTATTGGTTTTGAATTTTTTTAGGTCTTTATAAGGTAATTTTTATTTTTCAAAAGAGGACCTATATTTTTTTAGTGCAAAACTCATATCATTATCATATGTCCTTTTTGAAACCATACAACTTTTGTTTCAAGTATTTTCCTCTATCTTGCTCAGTTTTGAAAATATATTAACATCTGGTTTGATTAAAATGGGACACCCTGTACATATTTACATATATAATATTCGTACTCTTGGTGATCGTGTGTAATAATATAATTATAGTTTTTTTCTATATCTACATTCGTTTCTATTTTTTTGTTTATATACCTATACATATATACAGTCTATAACATATTTACATTATAATTTTCTTATACATTGCATTCGATATAACATCGTCCTATCATTAATTAATATCTTATCTTAACAATGACCATTACTTGCAAATTTTTGGCAAATTAGTTTATTTACACTTTTTATTTTTAAATTATAAATGAAGATAATTAGAAATAAACTAGAAATGATAAATTTTTCACTCTTAATTATCTACATTTGAATATCTATAACGAGTATAAGAAATCTAATTTATATCTGTATATACAAATAATCAAAACAGACCAACTACGTCCCACCATCTACCTACTCCCAAATACTACATCGGTATAAATTTTAAATTTAATATTTATGTATGTATGTATTAGGGTGATACTTATTTTAAATTATACCGTGAAAATCACGTGGAACTATACGGTCGTATCGCGCAGGCGCTGAATAATTCGAATTTTTATAAGAATAGCAAACTCGTCACGTTAAAAAATCCCTAGGGTATGCCGAGTTCGACAATGTAAGCAATCAACAAGAACTCTAGGGAGTTTTTCAGCGAGTTGGCTAACCTGATAAAATTCGTATTATTCAGCGCTTGCGTACTCCGACCATATAATAGTATCACGTGATTCTCACGGTATAAATTGATATTCATAAAATAGTAATTGAGGATAAAAAAATTTGATATACTACTGTCATCGTATATAATTGACAGTATAAAATACACATATTTTCTCATTTAAAACTTTGATGGATTGAAATTAAAATATCGAGCGCGAATTTGTCAGGAATTTTGTTTTTTTTTTTCGTTTATAATTTGGAAACGATTCAGGACCATCGTGATAAAAAAAATCTTAAATACTCAAAATAAGTACCACCTTACTACCTACGCTATGTATGTATGTAATAATGAATTTGTCAGGAATTTTGTTTTTTTTTTTCGTTTATAATTTGGAAACGATTCAGGACCATCGTGATAAAAAAAATCTTAAATACTCAAAATAAGTACCACCTTACTACCTACGCTATGTATGTATGTAATAATGTATGTATGAATGTTTACCTATCTATATGTATACAAGTATAAGATTTTCATTCGGCGATAGCGATCTGCGGTCCAAAATATGGCTATAATAATATACATACAGTAAAACTAATATCATATATTAATCAATTTGAGAAAGAAAAAAAAAAAAAAAAAAAACAACTACTAGCCTTATAATTAAATATCTATACGTACAATATAAGTATAATATAATAGTGTGTTAATTATACAGCTGGGTGGTTCAAAAATAGACAAATTTAATAATATATGTATGCATATTTCCCGAGGTTGATTCTGAGCTACCTATTTGGACAATTCTCGATACAGCCAATCAGCTCGTAGGAATCGCTGTAGTCCAGAGAACTGATTGGCTGTTACGAGAGTTGTCCAAATAGGTGGCTCAGAATCAATCTTGCCAACGTAACAATATATAATTGTTACTTTTTACTAGAATATATAAAAGTTCTACAAAAAAAAAAAAGAGAGAGAGTTATCTAATGATGAGAAAAAGTGAAATTTGCCTTTTTCGAACCACCGGTATAACATATTATAGGTACATACAAGTATTAATTATTTAATAATAATTATACAATATAGCTGAGCGAAATTCACGAAGATAATATAATAATTTGTTCTTTTTTTTTTTTTTTTTTTCTTTTGTTATTTTCTATCTAATACTATCTGTCGCCGAACCATCATGATATATTTCTATAGCTATAGGGCTATATTAATATCTCTTATCTAACAATTCTTATCGTGCCGCAAGTTCAATTTTTTTTTTTTTTAAACATATATATTTTATTTGAATCCATTTTTAGAGTTTTTTTTTTTTCTTGTTTTTTATGTATAGTATATATTTGTTTTCTCTTCGGATAGAATCAAATAAAAGTAAGTATATAAGTACATACAAAGAAAGTAGGTATAATGTATATAATAGGGTGTCCGTTATTAACCAAAGAAAATTTTTTCTTCTTTCTCTGAAGCCCCCTAATTAATGAGAATTTTGATAAATGAAAAAATTTTGAATTAGTTAGAAACTGAAGAACGATTTTTGATCATTTTGAAATTTTCAAAATTCTTAACTGACCTCTAAAATTTTTTTTTTTCTTTTAATTCAGCTGAAATTTGGAAAGGGCTCTTAGAATTGCATAACACTAACAAATTATTATATGAGCTTTAAAAAAAAAATATATATATACCTAAAAAAAGTCGAAAAAATATTGCCACCCTACTGTATATAGGTAGACCTATATATATTATTATTTCGATCATTTTATAATCGTTATATATTATATATTATAGATTTTATCAATAATGTTAATTATATATGTATATTCTATACGAATGACCAGCTATTCGAATTTATTTATTTATATATATACGATGATTTCGATTGTTTGTTTTTTTATTTTTTATTTTTTATATTAATCTAAATCGATCTCGTTATCTAATAATTAATTATATGTATACCTATACATTCACCGATATTTATATGTATATAGTTTACAAACGACTGTACAAAATTTCGCCAAAACCTATATAGTCTTGCAGTATCTTTAATTTTTTTTGTTGTTTTTTTTTTTTTTTTCTTTCTAATTCAGGCTAAACAGTTTCGGTTTTATTCATAAACCGAGATGTTCTCTTGAAACTAAACAGTCGACACCGCAAGCGCGAGTTTTGGTATCTGTTTAAATGCAGGTTGGCCATCCCGAGTTTTAGTTGTCAAATTCTATTTTTAGCGGTCATGTGGTTGATTCGGATTTTTAGGGTTAGAATCGTGGTTATATTTATTCATACAAGTTGGCTCCCCTGCCTCACATGTCAAATATCGTCGCAAGGCGGACTGGCCGGCCAATGAAATTAAATTATTTGACGCATGCGCTGTCGATTATTTAGTTTCAAAAGAAAATCTGGATTGTATGTATGTTAAATTGATTATTTCTGTTAATTTAAACCCACGATCAATTATCATATCTACTATGAGGTACATATTTTTAAATACTGATGAAAGTGTACGTGATTCTTTTTTTTTTTTTTTTATATATCTAACGGTTTCTCTCTGATAAACACATATTAAAAACGTATAATTTAAATTTCGCGACTATAAATATATGATATATTGTTTTTTTTTTTTTTTAATATTTCTTTATTAATTTTTTTATTTAAATATTGTTAAATTATTAGACTACTGCAACTTAATTTCGCATCTAATTATAATTATTAGTTTTTTTTTTTCGTTATTGCTAATTCAGTCTTAACCCTAACACATCGATCATTTTTTATCCTTTTTATTCATTTAATTATTATTTTTTGTTTTTTTTTAATTTTTTTTGTTCTTAGGGTAAAAATTTCGTCGTTATAATTATTATACAATTATTTCAATTTCGTCAATTACGATAGGTACTATAGCCATATCGTGAATTTTTAATAATACCTACAACCAAATTTTCAAACTGAGTGTAAAAAAAAAACCATTTAATAAAAAAATATTTTAATAAGAAATTAAAAATTTGATAAAAAAATATTTGAAAAACATTTTTGGAGGCCTCAAATTGCGTAAAAATGATAATGAGAGTAATAAATGACAATTAAGAACCATATTGAAAAAATAAAAATAAAATTTACCAAATTTTTAAGGTACCCCGTTTTGCCCCCTCCGTCACCGTTTCGCCCGCTCTTTCTCTACATTATGTATATGTAATAGATCTTTATCAGGAATCTTCATATTGCTGTACATAGTGTACAGTTTCCGCTCTCTGAAACCGGAAGTGATTATAGAAAAATAATCGAATAATAAATCCGAACTTGAGTTTTTTTTTTTCATTTTTGTTTTCTTATTTCTTCAGCGCGTTATGCAAATTTTTTATAATCTGGATCCATACTATAATAATTAATAGTTCGCGATTCGATTCGATAAGTGGTTTTTTTTTTTTTTTTTTTTTAACTGAAAGGTTATTTACTGAAAAAGTCGAAAGCTGGAGAAGAGAGAAAGAGTGAGAGAGAAAAAAGAAAACAAAAAACAGAAAAAGGGAGTTTTAATCAAGAAACGGTATTAGAATGGAATGGAAATTTTCTAATTTCACGGTACGGAAAATTGAATTTTTATGGCTCAGGGATACTCTTCAGTTTTTTCTTCATTTTTTTTTTCTTTTTTTTCTTTCTTTCTCGGATGAATAGAAATGAGAGGAAACCGGGGTCTTTCCTTCCTTCCTTATTCCTTTCCTTTACTTACTTTCTTATTCCTGATTTTTTTCTTTAATTTATTTTTTTTTTTTGTGTTCGGAAACTCTGATACTACCAAAAAAAAAACGAAATTTTACAATCTTATGAAAAAATGAACAGTATAGTAAATTTTCGATTATTTTAACACATATTATTGATTTATTTACTAATTATTATTAATCGTCGGATTCGCTGCATCCCCGATCAATTGACGTAGAAACAATACGCCGTCTGGAAGACGATTCCTGTAACGTTGACGACGTGTAGCTGATAGTAGGAATTTTATCGAGTATTTCCTTTTGCTCGAACTGTAGTTTAATCTGATCTTCATCCTTGGATAATTCAGTTTGCATCGATATTCGAGCCGATATGCTCGGTACTTCTTCCGGTTTCTCGGTCTCCATCGAATCGTTTGACTCAATATAGATAGAAAAAAAATAAATAAAAATAAAAAATAAAGTTAGAAGAAAAAAACGAAGAAAAAAAAAAATTCTCAACGAATAGCGAAAATCATTTTCAAAATTCTATAAGTTAAATAAAGTATAGTCACCTGGACAGAACCGGATATCGATCCCTCCCGACATCCGTTAGACCTGTTGTTTGTAGGTGGTGTTGGAGTATCGGTTAATTCCGATAATTCCGGTACAGTAGATAGTTTATTTTCATCCTGATCATACACCTCCATATCCGTCTGTAAAATCGCGTCATAGTCTTCCAACGAACTGCAGCGATCTTCCTGACTGTGATGAAGGTGTATCAGAGCTACCTAGCTAACAGAAGTTTCCTCAACTGACGGGCTCGCCAAAACTTGGGGTTCCCCGTTAACGTGTTTAGATTCACCCCTAGTCTGCCTGGGTGGACTACTCTTAGAACCGGATGTAACACTCGCCATCGTCTGACTCCTTACTCCGGAAAACCTCATGCTGTATGCGGGTCTGTTCGCTCCTTGAGTTTGCGTTGTCTGTAATTAAAAATGTAGAGTAGGGACAGGCAAAACGGGGACAAGGGGGCAAAACGGGGTACCCCAAAAAATTTGATAGAATTTTATTTTTTTCCCAAAATGGTTCTAAACCGTCATTCATTACTTTTATTATCATTTTTAGGGTAAGGACGAGCAAAACGGGGACAAGGGGGCAAGACGGGGTACCCCAAAAATTTGATATAATTTTCAAAATTATTTTTTCAATTGAAATCTGTTCTTTTTATAATCGTGTTAGATGGTTTGGGATAGTTTGAAATTGTTAACTCACTTTATTTGTCGGGGGATACTCATAATTTTTCTCGTAAAATAAAAAAAGTGAAATAACAAGAAAGATTTCTCATGAGAATTCAAAATTTATTTGATATATTTCAAATAAAAGTTGAAAGAAAGAAGATTCAATATATTTGAGTTAATAAAAAGTATTACTCACGTTCGCGTGTCCAGGCCTCACGTTTTTATAGGGTTGAAAAAGCACCAGGTATACCTTAGGCGTGAAAAGACAACCAAGAGCGACTGTCGCTGATATATTTATGCACATGCACATACTAGCGATTTGTATCTGTCGATTAAGAATAGAATTTCAAATTATTAGATAATATTTAATATATATATATATATTTTTTTTTTGATTTTTATTATAAAAAAATTTCTCATCAAGGTAAAACGAATATATTAAGGCCAAAAAAGTATAATTATTCTCGTAAAGTAGGTTGTGGATATAATGGCTACTACACCATTAGCTTTGCATAACAATCATCTTTCTTTCTCCCTGTTTATACAATCCCGTTGATTTAGTGATATTTAACGTTCCCAGGGGCTTGGCTGCCCTCCCCCTCCCTCCACCCAACAAAAAAAAAACTTCCGCGTTTGCTGATAAAAAATTCTTATAGAGTTTTTTCTATTTTTTATTTTTATTTTTGGGACGTATAGAAACGATTTTCTTACCTTGTAATCGTTATTGGTGCCGAAATAAATCGGTACGAATGCTAGCCATACTATACAGGTAGAGTACATAGTAAATCCTATGTACTTTGCCTCGTTAAAATTTTCCGGTATCTTACGCGTCTTGAAAGCGTACAATGTGCACATAAGTATCAATATCATGTTATAGACGAGCGACATCATAAGCGAAAATGTCGATACACGACATGTCAATACCGCTGTCAATGGGTACGGATGTATCTCTTTGGTGTCTGGTGGCTCGATGATTAACCATACTATGGCTCCGATTAATTGAACTGCCGTTATCCCTAGGGATAACACATAGGGAGATTCATAATGTACGTTTTCACAATAAGGTATAATAATTAAATTATTCAAAATCTCTATACGTATGTACATACATAGATTACGCGACGGATCATATTAATCGTATACACTATATGTACTCGTATAGAGAGTTAACCACTTCAAAGTAGAATACTAACGGTGTCTGTAGTTACATGTACTAACAATAATTTAATTATCGTTAATAATAGTATGAGAAAACGTTTCGAAACTGAGTTATGGCCGCCGTAGATATACAGGGTGTTTCAGGTTAAGGGGACCAAATTTTGTTGATGGATTCCTCGAGACATTCTAAGACTAAATTTCCTTTACCAAAAATTCGTAAGCCTAATAGTTTCCGAGATATGGAATATCTTAGTTGACCAATCACAGTGCTGACATAGTCAGGGCCGAGTCAAAAGATAAAAATTAACAGTGTCTCTATGTCTCTGTCTGTAAAATTGTATTTTCGTTTTTCTACAGATATGTCGATGTCAGCTACGAAAAACGAGAAGAAAAATTTTTATAGGCTGAGACCCAGAGGTACTGTTAATTCTATTCCTTTGATTCGGCCCTGACTCTGTCAGCTCTGTGATTGGTAAACTAAGATATTCCATATCTCGGAAACTATTAGGCCCTCGAATTTTTGGTAAAGGGAATTTAGTCTTAGAATCTCACGAGGAATCTATCCACAAAATTTGGTACATTCAGCCTGAATCAACCTGTATAATGTAACATACTTATACGTCAGATTCGAAAGCGGAGATCGATACGGTTTCTCACCCTCCGTGACTCGTTGCGGAATATTGAGACTAAAAATTCGTTCAAATTTCAAAAAATTTATTCATTTTATAGTTTGGAACTCACCAATAGCTATGGCGACTTGACTCTTTGGTGACGTATACGACGGTCTTTTTATGCTCTTAATCCCTTGATTAAAGATCCGGGATATTCTATTAGTTTTTGTCAGTATAGCGCTGTAGCATATGCTAAGACAAAGGCCAAGGCCTATTCGTAGATAGGTGCAATTCCAAGTGGTCGGTTTACTCAGTATGACAAAACTCATACCGTAACAAGATAGTATACCGATTAACAGAACGTAGCACAATTCTCTTCCTGAAGCCATTATAACCGGAGTGCGATTGAATCTGTAGATCAAAACGGACATGATGAATATTTATCGATTAATTATTTACTAATTCAATTCGGTCGATAAAATATCCAACGGATTCTATTTAACGGTACTAATGTACGGAGTAAACTGATACACCGCACTGTACACTCAGACTTGTTCGTTGAGTAAACCAAAACTGCAATTTGTCTGGTTGACCGCAGTCCAGTTTAGCTTTAGGATATCAAACAGCATCAATTAAACATTTTTTCGATCATTATCACAGTATCTCTTTGGCAAACTGAGAATAGTTTATAAACTATTAACCTTTCGTTGTCACACTTTCGAAAATTTACGCGCTTGATATCTCATTGAGTCAAATTGAATCAACTGATTTTCAAATTGTTACCGTGTAAAAACTATCGGTCCGATTGGGACCAAAAAATTATGGGACATACTTTGAACATTGTCAAATATATGCCGAAGGTTGTTATACAAGAAATCTAATGATAACATGTCCGAAAAAAAGCCTATCGTAGGGTAAGTAACGATAGATATGTGATCCCGATGTTGGGCGCCAATTGAATTTAACCGATGGGTAACAACGTAATGTTAAACAGAGTTTGGTTCAAGTTTTGTGGTGTAAGATTATGGGAAGTGTGTGTATGTGTACATTTACTCGAGAGAGGATTGCCCAAGGTGTTATAAACGGACCTGATGAAGACAGCGGTAGTGAAGAGGGTGCTGAGAATTCCAACAGAGGCAAAAGTCAAAGGTACAATTGCCCACGGGCTAGTCCACGGTATGACTTCCGCCGCTAGTTTAATACATCTTGTTTTTGTCTTGTCAGGTGCCATTCCGGGATCGCAACTTCTGCAAGTGTCGTTGAATACGAAAGCGTCTTCACGACAGGCTACGCAACTCCAACAGCAAGCTTCCTGCGGAATAATCACATGGGATTTATAATCCGTGAAAAATTTTTAATTATATCGATTGGTTCGGTGTTATCGTTCGAGGAAAAAAATAAATAAAAAAAAAAAAGAAGGGGACATATCCCTCGAACAAAATTATTCGTTCGATTTGACGAGACTTGCGGATGATCAAGCAGCGCCTCCCTTTGGCCAATTAAAAATCTTGATTCGATAAGATCTTAATTTAACTTAGAAAGAAAGTCAGTCACTTTGTGAATTTCTGAAATCTCCCCTTCGGTAAGTGGCACGGTTATTCAGAAATGGTCCAATTCTACTAATGAATTAAGCTAACGAATGTGCTTTACTTTTAGCTGGTTCATTTCGCTTATCATGATTTGAGAGAAAGCTGTCGACTTTCTTATCGTGTTTATATCGATTTATCTTCTACATGCGTCGAGGCACACGAAAGCTTTCAACTTTTTATATCTCACAGTTATTTTCCACGGATAATTTAAGTACGTATACACACTCAACGAATTTGAAACTGTCGCACCCGAAATAGGCAACCGAAGTTACACCACGTTTTAAGTTGGCAATATCATGTTAACTCACTACCCATCTTCCATCGTGACGACCATCAAAATGGGTATTGCCAACTTAAAACGCGGTGTAACTTCGGTTGCCTATTTTAGGTGCAATCGTTTCAAATTCGTTGGGGTTATTTCATGGACATACTGTACAGCTGTCTGTTCAATATATCATGAAGAGATAAAAAAAGCCACAGAAATAAGATAGATAATAAAAAAAAAAAAAAAAAAAAAAAAAACGTTACGTTGAATTTGAGTAACTCAGGTTAACCGCAAAATTTCTCACATTTCGATCCCACTAAAACCTGTTTTCAAAGCTAGTAGCTCTAGCTACGTGGGATGCCTAACTGAATATAGTCAGGAAAAATACCCCTCGCATATCTTATTGCTTTTATATTTATGGCTGTACGTGTATTAGAGGAGAAGAGGATAAAGATGTCGATGTGTATGTGGATATAGGGATGGGGGATTCCCAAAGCTTAGAGATACGTGTAGATGCAGACCATCTATGCCAGAACATCAATTTCCTCTACAGCAATCGTAATATATAGATCGACTCTCGATATTACGAATTTCAATGCACGATTTGTTTATTTTTTTTATTTTTTTTTTTTTTTCTGGAAAGAATTAGAACCAGCCCACTTCGTTTGGTAACCCAGTTTAAGAACTTCGTGACACAGAGGGCGCAAGTTGTAATTTCTAAACAAACTAAGAGAAAGCTTATACAACATATAACAGTAGGAAATTATTATCAGTCGAATATCCACAAAGATATAAAATCAGTATCGAAAAAACGTAGGGTTGCAACTTCAGCAACGGTATAAAGAAAAATAGGGTTAGATTTTATAAAAATATATGTATGCAGGTATATCGCCCTTTGAAGTTGTTGCTAACAATAAGTAAAAAACTTCGTTCCGCACTGTTAAGCATGAAGTAAATAAAAATTGATAGAAAAAAAAGTGAAAATAATAATAATAATAAAATTTATATCTACGTCTTTGAAAATCAGAAAAAGCTTCGACAGTCTCCTCTCGTCTGTTTGATTTTTTTTTTCTTCTCCTATCTAACGCGTACGTACGATAAAAAGTATTTTATTAACGGTAACAAGAAGGGACTGCAGTATCCAAAAAATAAAAAAAATAAAAAATAGAGAAAGAAAAAAACGTTAAATAAATAGATTCACTTTAAAAATAAAAATTTATTTTATCGATTTAATATTATACACGTATAGTCACCTGAAAATTTCTCACGTGACCCAAGGGACAGTTTTCACTGCAGGCACTACGAGGGATGTTCTCTTCCCCAGGACCAGTTGCCCAACGTGTCATATTCACGTCGAGATCAAGTCTGGAAAATAGAAATTTGATCTGTTTTTTTTTTTTGCTCTATTTTTTCATTCTTTCACAAAATTGAAAGTAACGTGTTTTTCACTATCAGAATGAAATATGGTTATACCTTATACCTACATACGTATAACTTTGGGTAATTGGATAAATTCCATTATGAGTTAGGAATTGAAAAATTTCAACTATTCGAGAAAATCTCAGATTCAATTTTCATACAGGGAAAAAAATCTCACAAAACAAACCAAAAAAAAAAAAAAACAGAAAAGTTTTGAAGGATTAAAGAAAAAAAAATTTGTAACCCTGAGATTAACAAAATTTTTATCTGACGTGGGTTTTTTAAAATTTTTTTTTTTTTTTTTTGGGGTGGGGGAGGATCTCGTATATTTGCATTACAACCTCGTTACAACTCATATAGGTTAAGCTTGACTGGTTTTCGCCAGCCCACGCTGTACTGTTGTAAATTTTTCGTTAATGGTAAAAGGGTTATTTAGCTGCCCGCCTCTCAGTGGCCAATTCCGCCCCTATACCTATACCAAAACTTCGTACGATGTTTGCATTAACCCTTAGCTCGCGCCTGTTCGTGGTAAAATAAAATTTTCAACGATGTTCCGACGCGGAGGTTGTATAAAAGGTTACATAAAATTCGTTGTACTATTTAATTTAAATTAAACGGGGAACTTCAATCAAAAATTTTCTTATCACAATTTTTAGAAAAAATTATGTATTAGTTCTCTTTTTTTTTTTTAATTCTTTATTATACTAATTATCAAACTGATGACTTACATCTCTTTCCATGTACCGATTGGGGTGTAATCGAAACGTCCCTCTTCGCTGTGCTGATATTGATAAATATTGTAAAAACCAAAGGCGTCACCGTCCGAATTGAACTTTATTTCTGTACCTTGACGACCTGGGGAAAAGAAACAAAAAAATAAAATAATCGTTTTCAGTTAGTATAGCTGTAATAATTTTTTAATGTAATAAAAATATAGTATATTATGTATCAGGTATGCTTTCAAGCGTAAGGTAACACTTTTCCGCTCTAGGACGGTAAAGTGAGCTCTGGGGGCGGTAAAGTCCTCTAGTGCAGTACAGCTGCAGGTATTATTACTTTACCGCCCTAGAGCTTACTTTACCGTCCGAGGGCGGAAAAGTGTTGCTTTCTGCACGGTTTACGTGCACGCAATAGCATACTTTCGGTGCAGGTATTGGACAAAACAATAAAAAAAAATATACTGTTACAATTATGTTGCTGATTAACGATATTACGATGTATTGTGTTAAAACGAATGAACGGATTTCCGCTAACTGTTTTATTTTATACTCTACAATTATATGGGTATAATTATTCTTTATACTATAGTCTGAGTATATACTATGTTATTAAAACTGCAAATGGGTTTCATTGTCCTGTGACAATGAATAGAAGAAGAAGAAGAAGAAGAAGAAGAAAATAAAATAGAAAAATTGTGTAATTTTAGTTGAGATTTTTCCAACCGAGTAGGTAAGTGTACACCGCTATACGGAGAGACACGTGATAAAGCTTTACTAGTTTATATTATACCTATACACATAGTCATAGTATAAGTATATAAAATACTGTGTATGTAGTAAGAGATTGAGGGGAAAAGCTTTGCATAAATTTGCATGGTTTGATCCAAAGGGCTGAAGATCATCTACAACGTAGAAAATTTCTTTGTCTTCTTCTTCTTCTTATTCTTTTGCTTCGCAAGTATCAAAAATATATATACCTCTCTTAATATTCAGTGTACCAAAAAAAAAAGGAGAGAAAAAAATAAAATAGATAATTGCAGTTTTGGTTGGAATCCATGATGTGATGTGAGGTGGAATTTTTGTAAAATTGAACAATTTTCACCGATTTTTATTTCATTTTTTTTTTTTTTTTTATTTACATATTCACAGAGTAGGTATGGAATATATTAACGGGTCGACCCTCCTCATAGTGTCGTTAAACTGAACGAGGATAATAGACGTGGTCGTTTATATCTCGTAAACCACTGTGCAGACAATGAGGAATACGTATATATCTATAATAAGAGCGATCGCATCACTACAGGGATCCCGACAAAAGTTTTCATTTTCCAGTTCTTATACAAAAATAAAAATAAAAAAACAAATTTTGTTTTTTGTTTTTTTTTTTTTTTTTTTTTATTTTCTTTTTTATTCCCATCTTAATTTCTCTTAAAAAAATTCTGAGATTTTCCCCACTTCTGACCTACATCGATATAACTATCCCATAAAAATTCAACAGATTTTCAAACGATATAATTTTCGAAACTATAAAAGAAATTTTTTTTTTTATCGTCAAGGCTGTATAGTTCCAAAAATTACAGCATTAAACAAAAAAAAAAAAAAAGCAACATACCCGCCATTGGAGTTTCAGATTTCAGATTTTTCAAAATAAACTGCGACACAGTGAAAAAAAATTGACTCAAAAATGTCAAAAATCGTGTATCAGTTAAAAATAGAAAAATTCTTCAAATTTTTAGTCAATGGTTAGAATTGAAATAGGGATAAATTTATAAGACCACCCATAATGTATTTAGATAAATAAAAACACCTATCACTTTTGAAAAGTTTTGATATCACTTCCAGGACATTTTCTCTACTCCCCCATACCGTACGAATTTTTCTTTACAGTCGATATAAGGATTTGTGAAAGACGAACGTTACACGTAGGTATGTATGTACTACTTATCCTTCTCGCAAGTCTTTCATGGATGTTAACTCACGGTTCAGTTCTTCTTCTCTCACTTCACGTCGTCAGTAGTCAGTTATAAGACGAGGTATGTATCTAACGTATAACGTAACATTATAACACACCCGGTGAACAAAGCTCAAAGAAATTTCATTCTTTAAGAATTTTTTTATTTTTTTTTTTATTTATTTTTTATTTTTTATCTACCAAAAGATTATACACTTACGCAATTTTATATAACTCTATCCTGTACATAAGATGAAAATAAGAACCCGTTCATCTGAACTCCGAAAAAAATAAAACAAAAAAAAAAAAAAAATCGCTATCTAAATCTGGTTTCATTCCCTGAACCCCTGACTCGTCTCGGACTGATTGCATAAGGCCGCCTTAAGCTTCTCTGATGAATGGCTTTACTAGGTAATTGCATTCCGGTGGATATACTAAGAGACCTCTATGGTAACTGTATAACTATACATCTCTATGTCTACGGATCTCACGATCAGACCTTGATACGTGTTAGTCGTTTATAAGTATAGATTTGAAATAAACTGATCGTTAAATCTCTACTTTTGTTTTGGGAAGAGGGAATGGATTCGGGAGCAATTGGAACAACGCAACACATCAATTTACTATTTTATCAGCAAACCAATCATTCGCATCGCTTTAATTGGCAGTTTGTGATAATCGCAAGAATTGGTCCAGACTGTACGCGTTATATACCGGGTGGTTCAGATTGAGCTCACCAAATTTTGTTAGTAGATTCCTCGAGAGATTCTAAGACTAAATTCCCTTTACCAAAAATTTGTGAATCTACTAGTTTCCGAGATACGGAATATCTTAGTTGACCAATCGTAGAGCTGACAGAGTCAGGGCTGTCTCAAGAGAATAAAATTAACAGTGCCCGCGAGTCACAGCCTGTAAAATTTTATATTTATTGTTACAAGAGGAGTGTCGACGTCACCTGCGATACACAAAAATATAATTTTATAGACCGAGACCCAGGGGTATTGTTAATTTTATTCTCTCGACTCGGCCCTGATTCTGTCAGCTCTGTGATTGGTCAACTAAGATATTCCGTAACTCGGAAAGTATTAGACTTTCGAATTTTTGGTAAAGGAAATTTAGTCTTAGAATCACTCGAGGAATCTATCCACAAAATTTGGTATGTTCAACCTGAATCACCCTGTATATATACCGGGTCACGTATTCATTCAATTTGTGTTAAATCTGGTCAGTGAATATCGATATGCTCATGCACCTAACTCCGTCGTTAATTTGTTCTCGAATATGCGATCCAGAATATGGATATGGATATGGATATGGTTGGAACCTTTATCACCAATGCATGACCGTCAATGGATGCTGCACAGCCAGTTCTAAACTACCTACTGATCGATCATAGAGACATACCAACCCCATGCAGGATGTCCAACGTAGATATATAGATATAGGTTATACTACTTGTCGTTTAACTGCATAATTTTGATTTTCGATTATGAAATTTGATCCCTAACCGTCTGTGTCACTGCAGTTTGTCTGTGTATGTATATTATATATGACGAAATTAATTTCCTGCAGTCTGATACGAAACTGAATATAATTCGTAGATTGAAAATTGCGGTTATTCGAATCGATGTACTCTCCGATCAGTTACGAGACTGTGCAGAGTTTTATTCGCAAAATTTATATAGTCATTTTTTTTTTTTTTTTGGGGGGGGGGGGGGGGGTTATTGTACTGCATTCGAATATTTATTTCCTTTAATCGCAGGTGGTTTAGGGATGTATTCAGCTGGTTTAGGTTTAAGGTATATCCATAGGAATTGAATGCAGTATAACACGATTTGGATGAAATAAACATTTTCCAATATATACCTTGTGAAATATTTGAAATTCAAATTTTTTTTCGTTCTTTCTTTTGATATTCGTGAATTGAAGAAAAGTAAACTGCAGTTACTCTGCGTTCAAAAAAGCAAAAAATAAAAAAAATGATGAAGAAAAGAAGAAACAAAAAAACGTACAAGGGGAGGGTAGAGAGTTAGTTAATTTCGTCAATGTGACGAGGGTCATGTATGTAGGTTTTTGGGTACACGATGATGATAAGAACCAAAAAAAAAAATGAGGTGAGTATTTTGCAACGACTTGATTATTTATATACTTTTGAAACCATCAACTTTTGCGCATATAAATCTATATACATATAGGGGATTGCCATTACTATTTTGCGGTCGTATATTTGCAGACTATATAAGGTACGAAACACGTAGATTCGTCAGACTATTGCTGCTGCTGCTGCTGCTGCTGCTGTTGGTGGTGGTAGTGTTAAAGGTAAAAAATTTGATATACGAAACGGAACAAAAAAGATAAACGAAAACTGCGAAACAAAAAACAAGAATTAAAGAAGAAGAGAAAAGAAAAAAAAAAAAAAAAAACAAAGAGAACTTGAAGCGAGATATTATGGCGTTGTCTCCCATGTCAGATCCCCACTCCAGGTATATAGTAGGGGTAATTTAAAACGAACTCTGCACGGACGAGCTTACCGCCTCCTCAACTGATTTACGATTGAGACTTTTTTTTTTCGGGTTTTTGCATTTTTTTTTTTTTTTTTCAATTGTTTTTTCACGCCCACCCTTTGCCTTGCTCTCAAATATAATATAATTAAGATAATTTTTTTCGTCACCCTAATATTTTTCATTCTTTATAATAATACACACGGTATATATTTTTTTCTAATATTTTATTAACAGTTTTTTTTTTTTTTCATTTTTTTTTTTTTTATTTTGGGGCAAATTTTTACATTGCGAAAAAGAAATTTTTAATTTTTTTTTTTTTGTACTCGTCAGCTCATTTTTTATTTACTTATTTCACTGCCTTTTCTGTTTTTCGATTTTATTTATTCATTTATTTAATTCATTTAATTTACAACTTCTTTCTCTTTCGCCTCTTTTCCAAAGATCAAAGTTTTCATCACTGTGTATACATACATATATGTCATATATAGAAAATTCATGTGCAAAAAAGAAAAAACAAAAAACAAAAAAAAAAAAAAACCTTGACTGCGGGAAGTGGTCTGTACGAGACAGAGTTTAAACCGGTTTAAACCTTCCATAAGGTTTTTTTTTTTCACCGTTGAAGTGTAAAAAGTAAAGCTCATATTAAACCTTCAACTGGATACCTTCTGCTTACCGTTCTTTCCATTTTTTTTTTTACGTTTCCTTTTTTCTGTATGCAAAGAAAAGAAAAAGAAGAAAAAAAAAAAAAAAAACTTCGGAGTGGTTTGAAAAATTTAACACTTGTATTTTGGTATATAAGTACAGAAATTTCACGAGATTACGTAACTGTAATTCGGGTTGCATATCGGTCTGTTTTACCAACCTGGTTAATACAAATATTAGAAAACAGAAACAAAAAAGAAAAGAAATCACGTTTTTGATCAATAAAATTCGTCTATTTTTTCACTCACGTTTTACAATTTTGAAAAAAACTATGTCAAAACGTTGGAAAAAAGATAAATAAAAATTACGAGGAATAGATTTCGTCAACGATCTAGCCACTCGAATGACGTCGGTAAAACAGTTTGAATTTTTCCTTTACGATAGGCAACCGAAATTACTGCGGTGTGAGGTTGCGAAAACATTCGTAACGAGATTAGAAATATGTAAACCTACGGAGGGATACGTACGAAAATGGAATCGATATATTGGAGTCTCTAATATCGATACCAGTATTTTTTTTTTTTTTCTTTCATATACGACGATATTCCAATATTTCGTTTTTGCGCCTCTCTTTTTTATGGTGAGACTACAGAATGGCTGATAGTGAAAGATAATTTTTTTTATTTCTTTTTTTTTTTTTACCAACTATAAATAAGATAACAAGAGCTGTTTGAGTTTTCTGTTCATTTTATTATTCGATATATAGAAAACACGCTATCCGAATCACGAGTTCGTGCAGTATATTTCATAAAATTCCGATAAAACCTCATTTCCGTGATATTCGTTCGCGTAATATCAGCCACGAACGACGTTACGAAGTTTTCTCCTTTTTTTGATTTTTTTTTTCTCGTTTCTTTTTCATTTTTTTCTTTTTTTTTTTCTTTTCTGATTTTTATTCAAGTCCTTGATCGAGTCCTCGCTATCTTCTTTCACTTATGCGAACGTATAAAAGAAAAAGAACGTTAGCGACGAATAAGGGAGAAGACAAAATGAAATAAAAAAAATAAAGATAAGAAAAAAAAACAACGAAAAATCGAAGAAACGAAGAAACGCTCTCGAGTCCAATAAAATTTTTGTATTTGCAGGACGTTTCGTGTCTTATTATACTACCTCAACATCTGACGTCATTTCCGTTTATACGAACTTCCGAACAGCCCGCGGGGACTTTTTACGACCGTTTCGCACTCAATGATCGAAAGGTATAGTAGAAATATAATATGGCAGCCCAGCCCATATCCAAAAAAAAAACAAAAATAATAATAATAAAATATGGAGCAATTTGAATCGTTTTTTATTTTTTTTAGATTGTGTGGAAAGGATCAAGCCAATTACTATATACGTAATGCGGTTTATTATAAGAAGAGAAGAAGCGAAGCTATAAGAGAAGAGTACTTTCATATACCATATAGATACTATTTTAACTAATTGCGTTGAGCCTGAAGCCATGATTATCAGTTGGCACAAAGTATAAGTATAGAGCTTCAGTGATCGCGCAGTAAGTGAATATATAAATGAAAAATGAACCCTTTTATGATATCAGTATAAATTTTAAAGTAGACTAATTTCATTTCATTAATTTCATTTCATTTATTTAATTCATTATCATTCATTCGAATGTTTATTAATTCTGTAAAGAGGCAACCAGCCAGTCAGCCAGCCAGTCAGACCAGTACGGTCTTTTACTACTGAAGTGATTCCTAACGTCGTACATATCTGTTTATACATATAGGGTGGGGCATTTATAACGACTAAGGCAAATTTTCTCCCAAACGAAACGAGGCATGAAAAAATTTTCTAAAAAAATAGTTTTATGGTTTCGTAAGAAGGACATAAGATAGTGTTTTTGGATTATTTCCAAAATCAAGATATCAAGGTCATTCGAAGGTCAATTTTGTTTTGTTTTTTTTTTCTTTTTGTAATTTGGTAACGTAATAATTTTGAAACAAAAGAAAGAATAGAAAAAAATTGTCGGATATAAAATTTGAAAAAAAAAAAAATTTTTATTTGTTTGATAAAACATTTTTGGAGACCACAAATTGTGCAAAAATTAATAATAATAAGAGTAATTTAGATGAGGATTTAGAACCATTTCGAGGGAAAAAAAAAAATTAATAAAAAAAAAAAAAATTTCAAAATTTTTTTTAGGATACCTCGTTTTGCCAGCTCTTTACCTACTTATATATGATTTCGGTTTTTATTATTTATTATCATTCCAGACCGTTGAGTTTCTTATTTTTATCACCAAACTTTTTTATATAACCTATTATATGCATATATGTATACCTACATATAGTCCATAAAAGAAATTGTTCAGAAATTATATAGGTATATACATATATATATCTGAGTTTGCAGGTTACATAAAAAAAAACAAATTCTTCGGCAAAGTCATCACTTTGAATTCCACATCACCGATCAATAAGAGGAAGAGAGACAGAGAGAGAGAGAGACGTCATTTAAACGAAACGAAGAAAAAATGCAGACCAGATGAAATAAAAAATCTTTTTTTGATACTATATTTTTATTTGGTTTTGTCTACTCACCGACGAAAGTCACGTTATGTATGTAGTGCAGTAGGTGTTGACCCTGCGGCGCTGGTCTCAAGGTATCACATAGATAGTGGGTCGTTCCTCGACCCCTGACACACTCATCTTCTATAATGTTGTGGACTGCGTAGGCCATAGCGTAGACAGCGTCCACTGTGGTTCATGAAAACAAAAAAAGACAAAAACATATAAAATAATAAAGAGATTATTATATTTTTGATTCGTATTCATATAAGATTTTTTTTTTTTTTTCAGAGAGTTTATGAGGAAAAGTACCGTGAGGTTATAAAAAAAACCATACACAGGATGCTAGGCAACCCAACAATCAAATTCCCGAAGATTTCCGAAGACATTTTATTCGTCATTTCGGAAAATTTTGGCAATTTGACTGTTGGGTTGCCTAACATCCTGTGTATGGTTTTTTTTATAACCTCACGGTATGAGCTGTAAGCAAATTTTCAATCATTTTTATTAAGCGGGGGGTTGACAAACCTCGACGAACTTCACTTAAAACATTTCGAGACAGTAAAAATCTGTTCGAAATTATGTATGCAGACTGATGTTACACACATGTGTGTGTGTGTGTGTTTGTCTATTTGTGTATTTAAGATATATAATAAAGTTTGACCAAAAAATAATAACGAGAAAAGTTTTTTCTTTTTTTTTTTGTCTTCTTCTTTTTCTTTTTCTTTCGTATAACGTCTTTTCAACTGGCGTTAAGAGATAATTGATTGATCGACAAATCGATTCTGAAAGTTATTAGATTCTTATAGGTATGTATGTATGTATGTATACATACATAGATACGTTTTATAGATATATGGGAAAGATGAGGGGAAGAAACGAGCACCAAGTATAAAAATAGTAATTTTTTTTTTCTTAATTGATTTTTTATGATATATTCCGACGTATTTTTGTATCAACTGGTAATAATATTGAACAAAGCAAAAACATGAATGAAATTCAAAAAAACAAAAAAACAAACAAGAGGGAAAAACAGTTTTTTGGTGTACTTTTCATCAAAAAGACAAATAAAAAAGTATGGGTTTGTCATGAGAAGAAAAAGTATCAAAAAAGTAATGAAAAACCGAAAAAAGGGATCAAAATTGAAAATTTCACATAAAAAAAAATGCCCTATATAATGACAAACAACAATTTCATACAGTGCGTTTGATCCCAATTCGATATGGGTACACTTGCAATTTCTTCTTGTCATTGGTAAGGAACGCCCTATATATTGACATACAACATTTTTATACAGTGCATTCATTCTAATTCGATCTGGGTATATTTACAATTTTTTTGCTGTCATTGGCAAGGCATGCCCTATATATATAAAATTCTCAACTTGGACGAACATATTCTTTCATTTAGAAAGGTAATACAGAGAAAAAAGTATTGGTTTGTCAGTAAAACAGTGAAAATCGATTCATTTCCGGTAGAACCGGAAGTTCAAATTAAACGAGACATGGAAATTTTTCATGCCCATCATTTGGTTGTAAAGTCTTTAGAATTTCAGATTTTTTCATCGAGCCATTTCCGAGATCACCGCGCGAGTTTGTCGAACAGGCCGACAGACAGACCGACATCTTTCCAAAAACCTGTTTTTCGGATTCTAGAGGGTCAAAAACGTGAAGATTCGTTTAAATTAGCAAAAATCACTTTTCGACCAAAACCAATACTTTTCTTATATCACCGTTCAGATGATGAAAAGTAAAAAGTATACATATGGCATACGAGTTGAGTGGGGATGAAAAATAGAAGCTTGTGAGATAGTTCTTAAAGTGAGTATATATATATTTTACAAGGGTTGAAGAATAGAATGAGAAAAAGAGGGATGTAAATCGATCCTAGAAACCCTGCCTTTTCAAAGAAACTTATACCTTATACCTACCCTCCGTCGAAAGCCAAGCGTCAAACAACATAGGTTTACTCTAACGTCGATAAAACTTATCGAGGCACAAACTTTCTTCTATATGTATAGGTATATGCGGTATATGTATAACAAAAGCCGGGTATATTCATGTGTGCACATAGATACACACATACATATACTCAAGGGGTTCAAATACCTAAACGGAGCATCAAGACGTTACACGCCTTATTTTTTTTTATCCTTTCCTATATACCACTTTAAAACTGTGTGTTATAAAAATCGTGGTATTAACACGATAAATTCTCCTCTTATTTCCAATTTTCTTCTTATTTTTCTTATTCTTATTTTATATATAAGAAAATATATACGTAGCTTTATAGTCCAGTAAACCAAGGTCTGGATATAAAAAATTTCAAAGTGGTAGCAAACTAGATTTTTATCTCTGTTTTACAACCAAGAATACAATACGAAAATTTTCAGGATTAAAAATCGAGCGGGAAATCGTGAAAATTGGTGAAAAAAGACTCAAATTTTTAATATTTCGCAATTATCTCGGCAACGGTGAGAAATTTGATAAAAAGTTTCGAATAAAAGTTGTAGATCTAAAAATTCTACGTCAAAAAATGTCCTTAGAAGTTAATTTTCGTCCAGTATGTACGAATTTACAATAAATTTCCCGATTTTTCCATCGATTAATCGGGAAATTCGTTGTAACTTCGTAAATACTTAACGAAAATTCACTTCTGAGGATATTTTTCGACGTAGAATTTTTAGCTCTATAACTTTTGTATAAAACTTTTTTTCGAAATTCTCTACCGTTGTCAAGATAATCACGAAAATATAAAAATTTGAGTATTTTTTTCATCAATTTTCACGATTTTCCGGCAATTTTTACGAATAGTATGTTTTTTTGTTTAAATTCGCTCAATTTTTTTAGTCCATTTATAAGATGACGATGATCTCGATGGAATTACTTGTCTGTCCAATCCCAACTTTGTAGTGTAAGAGTTTAAAAAAAAATTTTTGAATTTATGATAACGCAGAATGATGTGGAATTGAAAGTTTTTCATTTTAATATCAAATAGGAAAACAAGTTCCTCGAGAGTTTTGACATAAGCGACATGTGTCAAAAATTTTCAGATCTCTGTCGAGAGTTGGGTTATACTGTAAATACAAAAAAAGTTTTTTTTTTTCCACCATATCTCGTCTCCAGTCGAGATATATGCATATCAGAATTTACGATGAACGTATGCTGTTGGGTTTACCCAACTCGTCGAGACTCGGTGATTTGTTTTAATTAACCAGAGCTGTGTGCTGATCACTTACATAATTTTCAAATCCCCCTAAAAAGAGCCAAAAATAAAAATCAAAAATAAAAAAAAAAAAAGAAGAGTTAATTTAAACTTGTTGGAAATTTTTTTTTTTATCGAATTTTCTTTCTTCTGTTTTATAAATTGAAAAACGTTTACATATATGTTTAAGTATGTATAACAAACGTTTGTTAGTTAATTAGTTGGTTATTTCGTTCTCTCATTTTCACGCCAAAGTTTTCTATACAATCAATTTTAAATCCACGTTTACTTAAGAGCGTTAAAGTTGTTTCGCTAAAGTTTTAGAAACGAGACATATAATTCGAGCCAGACTTCGAAGCTTCGGTTGTAATAAACGAACAAAGGAAGTCCTCGCAATTATATCATCGAATAATTCAAGTATTCGACAAGTTGAAATTTATATGCTCTTATGAATTTTGAGAATTTTGAAAAAAAATTCAAAATTTTTTTTATGGAAATTGAAATTCGTTTCAGTTTTTTTTTTTTGATTCCTGTATATTAATTAACTAATTTCAGTATTAATTTTACCTACCAATTGACGAAAGTGTAATTTTTAATTAATATATCCTCTTCGCTGTTTTAGAAATGAATTTTTTTTTTTTTTTTCCTTTTTTGTGATAAGCTATGTGTCCCTAAAACAGTAAACTGTTATTCTTAATCTCTGTCTCCAAGTCTTCTTCTTGAGTGGATTTTATTTTCCTCGAGAACCATTAGACCGCAACACTACGTTGTCTCTTATTTCTTTATTCCTTGAAACCTGGAAACCATCTCCACAACCACCACCACAGCTTTGGTCAACTACTTTTCATTTAGAAAGCTGCAATGTTTGGTCTCTCGAGTGCTACTCTGTGGTGTGGTGGTGGAATTCTGTCTTCGGTGTCATGGGATAAGAGATAATGGTCGGAAGTTCTACCATACATATATATATCTACTACAAGGATAAATCTCACGTATACGCAGGAAGTGAAGTGGTCCCTACAATTCTCGAGATATATACATACATATACCTATTTATAAATGAACAAACTTCACACTATATATAATACTAAAAAAATATCATCATGATTTATATATCTTTACATTTTAGACCATTTTTCTTTTAAACTTTACCTCTTTATTTTTCTGTTCCCTTTTCCCTTCTACCTAAGTAATGAATACAGTTCCTAATCACTATAAATCAACGCACATACCATACCTCTCAATTCTGTTTCAAATTCATGTCAGATGGCGCTGACGGACGTCTGCGCGCGCAGGTTCTGCGCAGACTAGCGGCGCATTGGTATGTTAATTGCCTAACGTATGGTTTTATTTTTGTTTCTATTCCTAAATGTATAAATTTTGTCGCCAAAATTTTTTTTTTGTTTTATGTCTACTTTTGCAAAGAATGGAAGAGGATTTATTCGATGGTATAATATAAATGCGATGTGACACTGTGTTGTTTTTTTTTTTTTTTTTTCTTTTACCCCTCAGCTTTTCTAATTACAGAGTCTCGGGACTGACTGACTGACTGTTTTTTTTTTTTTTTTTTTGTTTTTTTTTCTTCTTTTTTTATGATTAAAATAACTAAAGGAATAATGGGCGGTAGGGTTTGTCTAAAAAAGGGCGTATATATGTATCATTTTCTTTTTCTTTTTATCTTTTCTCTTTCTTTATTTCGTTCTTCCCTTGAGTTTCGCACCAGTATAAAAGCTCTCGAGGTAATAACAATAAAACCTCGACTCCTTTGCATGAAATTGTGCTCCGCGGGGAAAGGGAAGAGGGGGAGAGGCCTAGAAGGGAAGTCAACCTGACTATGAAGAAGAGGAGGATGAGGAATAAGGGAAGCCAAGAAGTTAAGCGAATAAAAAGCAGACAAGTCGCAAAGAAAAAGAGAAAGAGAGATAAGTATAAGGGACTAAACAAAGATAGAAAAAATACAGAACAAAAAAAAGGAAGAAAAAATTAATATAAAAATAAAAATAAAAGAACAAAACAAGAGGGAAGAGCATGGAAAGCAGAGAATAATCGTCGGTATAAGGATTAAGACCAACAATTTTTACAATTAACTAGAATCAGAACAACGCGAGGGACTTTTTTTCGTTTTTAATTTTTTATTCCGTTTTTTTTTTTTTTTTTACTCATTTTTTAGTATACATTAAAATAAAACGGCTATTACAACGATTTAGTGTAAAACGTGAATAAAAAGAAAAAAAATAAAAAATATCAAAGAAATTTGAAAGAAAATGGTTTTTGATTTTCATCTTTTCGAGCTGCTGCTCCCAGTGTTGTACGACGATTTTAAACGACTTATTATAAGAAAAAATAATGTTTTCGAGGTAATAACGTGAAAAACAAAGAAAAAAAAAAAAAAAATTCTGAAACGACGCGATTCTTTACTCTTGATTGAAAAAAATTATAAAAAAAAAGAAAAGGAAAATTGATTGCCATCGTAAATCATAACCGTAATATATTAATTATTATCTTATACCTTCCTGCAAAGTTTCTAAATCAAACATTTCGAGGGAAAACTGTATGATCGATAAATTAACAATTAAATGAATAATTTAATTGAAATTATATTTTTCGCTTATTAGATTAATTCCCATTTAATAATCCAGTCGTGTATAATTCGAACGAACGTTTCTGCCCCTGTCTCTGAGTGTAATCCTTTGCTTCCACTTCTCCCCCGTCCCCTCTCTCTCTCTCTCTTTCTCTCTTTCTCTCTGTGTGAAATGGAAGACAGGAAGGAATAAGCTTTCCGCGGAGTTTTAGCTTACTTAGATAATTGTTGCGACACCTGCTGCTATTTCCTTCTTAAGCATAAGGAAATTCTACACCGCGGGGGCGGATTGTGCAACTGTTTTAGTTTCGTCGTAGAAATTATACTCGGTATAAAGTATAATAGATGTATTATAGTTACAGGTTTGAAAATTTTTCATTTGTATACAATAACGATCTCGAATTTTCAGAAATCATAATTTATATAATCCAGTAAACCAAAGTCTGATGTGAAAAAGAATTTTGAGTGGCTGTAAGCTTGATTTTTATCTTTGTTTTAGATCTAAGAATACTATAAGTAAATTTACAGGATTAAAAATGTATGGGAAATCGTCAAAATTAATGAAAAAATATTCGAATTTTTGTATTTTCGTGATTATCTCGGCAACGGTGAGGAATTTTGAAAAATAGTTCTCAATAAAAGTTGTAGAGCCGAAAATTTTACGTCGAAAAATATCCTCAGAAGTTAATTTTCCATCAGTATTTACGAAGTGACAACGAATTTCCCGATTTATGGATTAATAATCGGGAAATTCGTTGTCAATTCGTATATACTGAACGAAAATTAAATTCTAAGGACATTTTACGACGTGAAATTTTTAGATCTACAACTTTTATTCGAAACTTTTTTTGAAATTTTTCACCGTTGCCGAGATAATCGTGAAAAACAAAAATTTGAGTTTTCATTTATCAATTTTTACGATTTTTCGGGCATTTTTGATCCTGAAAATTTTTGTATAATATTCTTGGGTGTAAAATAAAAATAAGAATCAAGTTTGCAACCACTTCCTTGGTTTACTGGACTAATACTAAATAAGCGGGGCTGGATTGGGGTTCCGAAATTTAAAACTTCCGAATTTTATTTAGGGCGATTATCCGTTTTTTCAGAAATGTAAAAGTTCGAGATATCAAAATTCGGAGTTTTTACCGTCCGGCAGTTTTAAAATTCAGAACTTGACCCCGGCCTCGGCTGAATAGCGAAAAATAAAAAACGATATCCGGATGTTGATTTAGGAAAACAAGGTTTCTTTTCTTTCTTTCTGTTCAACTGTGAAGAAACGTTATACACAGTACGTACATACGTTCCTGACCCCAATTCGAAGGGTCCACAGTTCTATGTGCCCTACTAGGCATATGCCTACCCTACAGGACGACAGGATTAACTTTTATCTCACGTTTTATACCAGAATTCTTGGCCTGGTGTTGGATATATATGTAGGCATGTTGTACGTGGACGAATTTTTATCCGGGCAGCACCTAATGATAATAACAATAACAAGCTCTGTAAAGGCAATAATAAGAACCGTCGCCCTAGCCTGCTCGGGAAATAAGATCCTGTCGCTCGAGTTGACTTTATGTCGTCCCGTGTAATTCGCCCCCATGAGTTGGATATCCCGAATTTTATTAACGGTAAAAATTTTGAATTTTAATATAACCGAATCACAGTATTTGAAAAATGTATTTCCTCGAGAATCTGCATAGTCAATTTAAAAAACTTCGAATCAAAAAACACGAAAAAAAGTCACGGTGATTCAGATTAAACACACCAAATTTTGTAGATAGATTCCTTGAAAGATTCTAAGACGAAATTTCCTTTACCAAAAATTCGTGGGCCTAATAGTTTCCGAGTTACGAAATATCTTAGTTGACCAATCACAGAGCTGACAGAGTCAGGGCCGAGTCAAGAGAATAAAATTAACAATGCCTCTGGATCTCAGACTGTAAAATTTTATTTTGGTTTATCGTAGATGACGTCGACATACCTGTCGTAAAACTGAAATAAAATTTTACAGGCTGTTACTCTCGGGCACTGTTAATTTTATCCTCTTGACTCGGCCCTGCCTTTGTCAGCTCTGTGATTGGTCAACTAAGATATTCCGTATCTCGGAAACTATTAGACTCTCGAATTTTTGGTAAAGGAAATTTATTCTTAGAATGTCTCGAGGAATCTATTGACAAGATTTGGTACACTCAATTTGAATCACCCGGTATAATAGATAAGTGTATGTACTCACCAACAAAAGGCACGAGTCCTTCTTGCTCGTAATCTATGAGCTCTTCATCCCCGGTGCATCGTTTGGCTCCAGGTGGTACAGCGGGTCCAAAACTGCACTTGTGATGTTGTGACCAGAATTCTCTGTACCAAACGTTTCGGCAGTTTATTAATTTCCCTGGCAATTCCGGATGGGGCACGTTCCTTTCCGATTGCTTACCGCAATCATCATCGCCTATACGAGGACGCAGGCTCCGGTAATATCTGTCAAAACCTGAGAAGAAGAGGAAAAAAGGAAAATTATCAGAAATAGAAGAAAAAGATGAAACGATGATTAACTCCATCCATATAGTCAATTTCAGACCAAAAATGAACGGTACGATTATTTTTTATTTTTTTTTATTTTCATTTTTTAAAGAGGAAAAGTGATTTTTTATTTCTGAATTGTAATACGCTTTTTTCGCTATGTCTTATTTGTCATTTAAAACCAGTAATATACTAATGCGAAAATTCGACAATTATATAAAATAAAATTCCAAATTTTCGACCTCTCAGATTTTTGAAAATTTTGTCTTATTCTATCTTATTTTTTGGTTTTAAATTCGGAAACACGATTTCCTCCAGTCAATTTTTTTTTTTTTTTTTTTCTTTTCCTTTTTTCTTTAGTTCTTTAATTCATGTCTCGTATCATACCTACCCCATGGCAGCTCTTTGTCCTCTTATACGCATTTCTCTTCTTTTCCTTTTCCTTTTCCATTTCCTTTTTTTTTTTTTTATTATTTTTATTTTTTTATTTTTTTTGTTGGTTAAGACAATATTTTTGTACACGGGGAAAGAATTACCTCTTCGGATCAGAGAAAAGCTTTATCGCAGGCGAGCTGCGCCCAAATAACGTAGATGTTATAGGTATAGAGAAGCAGCTATAGGTATAACGTACGCGAGGTGAATTGATGGATTCTTTTTAGGCGGGAAAACAGCTTGGCAATCCGGACCCTTTCTCTCCGCCTGACTGTTAGATTAATAAGGGTTCTGATCGGGCACTGTGGTACGGGGGGAATGACGGGGGTTAAATCTGGTTGAAAAAACAACCCGAATTACATCGCTATATGTGTTTATAAAAAGACTAAAATAAAAAAGGAACCGTGAATGTGGGGATTTTTTTTTTTTTTTTTTTACACGTACCAGGACTGACCTGCGCGCGCATACGTTCGTCAGCGCCGCCTGGCGGAAATTCGAAGCAGAATTGAGAGCCCAGACTACATAACATGAGTGTAAGTTTGTGTACAGGGTGACTCGAGTGTGTAATTAATTGTAAGTATGGGTAGAGGATTCGGAGCAACATAAAGAGCTGATGAAGTGTTTAGTATTCGTGTTTTTTTTTTTTTTTTTCTTTTAACAATTAAGGAGCGTTTCAAAAGTTTTTTTTTTTGTTAAGTAGAGAATTGAAAAAAAGAAAAGATGAAGAGTAAAAATCAGTCCGAGGGTGAAGCTTGCAAGAAACAAACCGCGGCTAGTATATTAAATACGAGAATGAGAACGAGGAGACTGGAGCTTTTTGTTTCTCTGTATGTAACGACCCCTCGGAGTGTAGCACAAAGCTGACGGCTTTACATCAAGTTCGCTAAAACACCGTTCCTATATCCAACAATTTTGAACAATGAGGGATATATCATTACTACATACCGCGCACGTTACATATATACATAAAATACACCTACATACAGGTATATACATTATAGTATATACATATACTGTTTGTTTCCTGAGGTTAAGATAAAATCTGGCGCCTACCCAGAATTTATCATCATATATGATGTGTGTATGTATGTGTGTGTGTGGGTGCAGGGTATATATGTATAGGTATATGCATGTGTCTATATTATACCTAAGCCTGTTTTTTCAACCCTTGTATATAAATTTACAAACTTTTATTTTTATTTTTTGACGCTAAAAAATTAAACCATTCCAGATATATTTCACACACGGTATATAAGTATATGTATGTATTTATGTACATATGTGTTCGAGGAGCGAATTAATTGTAAAGTTGCTAATTTGATTCTCGACTTTCGGAACTGTAAAACGTAATATGTATTTACATACCTATGAAATTTGCTATACCGTGAGATTATGGACAGACCGAACACACCTCGAGATAGGCAACCCAAATTTCATTACTTTATTAATTAATTTGGCAACTGTCAATAATTTTCTAATCAATTTGGCAATACATTTAGATGGCTTTATCAACAGATGTCGTAGCAGTAAATGATTCGACAAATAAAAATCAGACATTGTTATCTAATTCATGAAAAACAAATGATTGTTGGTATGCCTACAACCAGGCGTTCATAACTTCACGGTATAGACTGTGTAAAATTACATATAACATTGTCATCCTTAATCAGGATGTAAACGAATTTTTTTCCAACCATCCCCTAAATCGTCTTCAAATAATTCGAGAAAAAAAAATCTCGATTTTTTATCTCGACCCTAAAGTTTTTCCACAAAAGAGGTTAATTTCGACATTTGAAATACCAAATACGTTTCCGCAATACTTTCGGTGAATATTTTATTCCTTTTATGGGAGGGTTATTATAGGGTTGATATAGATTAAGGGCTGAAATTTTTTTTAAGGGATTTTTTTTCGAATTATTTGAAGACGATTCCGGAGGTCGTAGCACAGGAAATGAAAAAAAAAAAAAAAAAATCTTCCACATCCTGAATAAGGGAAATCATCTTAATGCATAATAATAAATAATTAAATACGAAATTTGTTAATTTCCTGTCTAAACGTAAGTATATACATATATATGTATAGTTATCTGTCAGATATCACTGTTAGCGACTTTCTTACGGTTCTAATAAATTATTAACTTCGTTTTATAACGTTGAACAAAATCCACATAGACGTATGTATTTAGTACTGCCTGCCTGCCTGCCTGCCTGCCTGCCATTGTCGTTTAAAAATTTATCAACCCTTATATATTAATGTTCAATCGAGGAAAGAAAATTGAACTTTCGCAACGATAGGTATATATATATACTTATATCTATATCTATATATATATATATATATATATATATATATGTATGTATAGGTATATATACCTCGTTTGAAATTAGGTCGCGATCGGTGATTGAAACTTGGACCCCACGTCACGCCCTTTACTTTTACTCGATATAAAATCCTACCTTTATTTTTTTTTTTCATCCCCTCCTTTATTTTATTTTATTTTTATTTTTTTGGTTCTTTTTGTTTTTTTCTTTTTGCTTCCCTTTATTTTCACCACCTAATCGCCAAGGTCCATTTTTAATTATCGCGAATTTTATTCCAATGAACGTTTCGTCACGTATACCAATTCGCAAATACTTTTTTTTTAATTTCTTTACTTTTTCTCACATCCCCGCTATGGGAGCTTATATTCGAACGGTTATGCAAACATTGAATATAAAGGACATTTTTTTTTTTTTTTTGTCTTTCTTTTTCTTTTTAATCTTTACCATTATATAAGGACGTTGTAATTAAAAAATTATCAATGAAAGTTAACACGAATAAAATCACAGAACTAATATGGGAAATTATTCCTATATTATAAAATTCAGAAATTTGATTATCGTCTTTAGTTCTTGTTGTTTTTTTTTTTTTGGTTTATGTTCATTTTCGTTTTTAGTCCTATCCTCGTTTTTCTCTAAATAAAATGAAAAAACAAGAAGAGATTTAAGGACGACATCCTACCACACTTGTCCTCCCCCCCCCCCCCCCAACACACACACTCACCCCTCACCCCTCACCATTCCTCCACTCGTGAAGGAAAAATTCGTGCGTCACGAAGTATGTCTGGGATTTGTGAGTCGCGGGGGCCTCACGCCTCTCGCCTCTCGCCAATAAATTATATTCGGATTCTGCGTGTGCGGGTTTGAGGGTACTTGGTGGAAAGGAAAGAAAGAAAGTAAAGAAAAAAAAAAATAAAAAAAAAATAAAAAAAATAATAAAAATAAAAAATAAGTAAAAAAGAGAGAGAGAAAACGAAAGGAGAATAGAAAAGAAAAAAAAATTACGTTAGAGTATTAAAGAGGATATTTGGTATGGTGTAAACAGTCGTAATTATTGGTACAGGTATATATGTATAGAAATTGAGTAATATGACAAAAAAGAAAAAAAAGAAAGAGGAAAAAACTTCAAGAAGAAAAAAAAAAAAAAAAAAATACAATCAAAAATAATAACTGCGGTATAAACGGAGCCAATATATATATTTATAACAACTCGTCGATATTATTTTATCGTTCTTTCGTATATGTATACATATAAACCAATTGCGCGGTTTTCAGTTAATGCATAACAATCACGATGTAACAATATGCGATATACAGCAGTATATATGTATAAATACATATAATACCTATATCTATATGTTATGTATGTGGGTATAAAGGAATCGCGGTGAAATAATTGATTGCCGAGTGATTCAACGGTTCGCGAATATCGCGATCATCTCCCCCCCCCCCCCCCCCCCCCCCCGCCCCTCTCTGCCTTTCACCACTTTCCTATATACCAATTATTTAGGACATTAATCAATTCCGATGAAATCAACCGATTATATCGCAATACGTTTACCGGAGATGATATGTGACGATTATATCGCTTCTGTGTATACATAGGTATATACATAATATGCATATACATTGGGGTGGTTCTTGATTTCGAATTATTCGAATTCTGATGAACTTTCATCGGTTAAAATATCTCCAAATGCATACAGAATGAAAACAAAAAAATGTTCATTTTGATAAAATACGATTTTTCGCACTTTGTGGTTAATCAATTTTCTTTTTTTGACATAACTACCCCTGGATGTGAAAAGTGTGCCTAGTTTCAGATTTTTTGTAGCGATACTTCGATAGGGAGTGAAAGAAGAAAAATTAACCTAAAAGTGGCAAAAATCGTGAACTAATTGATTCAGTAGAAAAATTCTAAGACCAGTGGAGCACCGCTTAGAATTTTTCTATAATGAATCTGAAAATCATTTATCAACCCATCGTTGTTACACTTTCGAAATGTTAAGCGGTTGTCACCCAAATTGGATTAAATTGACTCAATTGATTTTCAAATATTTGACGTGTGAAAATTATCCGTCCTATTGGGACAAAGAAAATTATGGAATATACTTTGAACATTGTCAAATATGTAGCAACAGTTGTATATAGGAAAACAAATGATAACATATCAAAAAAAAAAAACAAATTCCAATCGTAGAGCAAGTAACGATAGACATGTGATTCCAATGTTGGGCGCCAGATCAACTTAACGGAGGGTGACAACGAGCGTGTTAATTAATGGATAATGATTAACACACCTTCCAGCGAGTTCCTTCTTGGTAAAATAGTGATCGCACCTTCGGCAGCAAATTCTTGATCTCTTACTGGATAGACCTTTGCACCCCAAGAATCGCTACCAATCCAAAGAAAGTGGCCTGTCCGATTGGCCCGCATAGTAGCCTGTAGGAGTTTTCTGGAACAAATATGATTCATGATGTATATTTTAGTTTATCCACGGTTTTTGTATTCATTTTTTTTTTTTTTTTTTTGATTTTTCGTTTTCTCTTTTTGTATTCTTTTATCTTCCCCCATTGCGTTACTCCTCCTCAAACCTCTTATCCCGCATATTCTTGAAAAAATAGTATCAACGCCTTAGTCCTTCAGCTCTCAAGCGCTACTTTCGTTCCCCGTCATAATATCTCAGCCTCTCAAATCATTTTTCCAAATGTTTTTGCTCGCCAAAACTGAAAGCAAATCAATCCTGTTTCGAGCTTTTTCACTTCGGATGTCTCAAACTAACGTGACTCAACCTTTAGCCGTCACCAATGTTGTCGTCGATTTCCTTTCACGTAGATGTGGCTTTGAATAAAATCAGCCAACCTACTCCTACTCCTACTTTTATTTCGTCGAAAAATTCGACGGACCGGGACTAACCTCGGGGGTTAAAAAGCTACCGAATAACGCAGGTGATTTTAAAATCCAAGACCTACTTTCTCGGGCTTAAGAATATCAATAAAAAAAGAAACCCCCAAATGTAAAAAAAAAATGAGGTATCAATGTTTACGAAGATAATTGATCGACATTTTTCTTCGAGGTCATTAAGTCCTCGACTATATTCTACGTGTATGCAGATTAGAAAGTAATAAAAAAAAAAAAAAAGAAAGAAAAAGTTTCAACGCCAGTGAAGTTTAGTAACGTTATCAGCTTTCTAGTCTAGCATCTACTTTGCTGACTTGGCAGAGAAAAATTTTTCGGAAACCTTGGAGGGACGAAGGAAGGAATTGATCCTGTATAGTGTACCCGTCTCTGCTTCTAAGAGCGCAAAAAGTCCGGCCAACTTCTCGTTACTTTCTGGCCAAAAGCTCGCTCGTCGACAGCTCCAATGACTACGACGGTTAACAGCTTTCCATAAAGAGTTCAGATTGCATTTACATAAAGTTATACTGATTACGGTTTAGTTGGTACCTAACTACTCCTAACGACTTTTAAGTACACAAGGTATGTATGTATGTATGTACATACATACAACATACATACATTAAAATATGAACTTCTTCTTCACGAAAGCGTTTATTTATTTATTTATTTAAAAATTAGAGCACAACAGGCGCCCAACATGCGTATAGTCGTCGTCTAGAGCTATAGGAGCTTCAGGATCTTTCAAAAACACCCGAATCTCATTTTGGGTGTGAAAAAAAAAGAAAAAAAACAAAATAGAAAACGGGAAAAACAGGTAAACTACCGTTCGGAATTTCACCCGAAACAATTTCCCCTTGGGTTTATTTACCGGGCATCTGGTTTGTCCATTGATCGTACCTTTAGTATCTTTGTTTGTCTGAATAGGAAATGGAAGAGGAGAGGGGAAACGCACTTTGTTGTTTTCAAAGTAACACGGAGGAGTTTCACCATTCTACGTTAAGGTTTTCGATCGATAAGAATTTAGTCTGGATGGGGCAGTGTTGTGCCTTTGTACACCTTGAGCATCCCGTCGAGGTCCCGAACTCCCGAGGTTCGTGTTACTTCAAATTACCTGGATATGGGCTCCGGGCGGTAAACGAAAGCTTATTCAAAAAAAAAAAAATAACAAAGAACAAAAAAAAAAGTAGAAGGGTTTCGCCGTTCTCCTCTTTCATAACCTCCCGTTCTTTATAACCAACGTCTTGTTCAATCTTGATCATTAAACACATCAATCTGGGACTAAACACGGTTTTTTTTTCTCGAAATTTTATATTCCTATTCTCCAAAAGTGGAGAAGAAGCATCTGTACTTGCAGAACTGACGGCTACAACGAATTCCGCTGTTTCAGTATCCCGTCGTGTAAGCTGAGCTCGAGTCTAGACTAACTGCCGTCCACAAATCAACCCGATATATTTTCACACGACGGACTTTAACAAGATTATAGTTATTACGACCATTATTATTGTTGTTATTTTTGTTAAACCCCGTTTTGAAATATCGCTAAACCCCGGGGTTACGAGAAAGTATACAGGGTGGTACACGAACTAAGTCACTTTAATTCCGGGGTATGATTGGAGCACCCTAACTCAGTACCCTGCGATTGAAAACAGTGGTCTCAGTTACAGCGTCTATGAGTTATAAATAATTTAAAATGCCTGCATGTAGGCAGCCAACTGAACAGAGGCGATCTGTAGACTGTCTCGTCTTAGGTGCGTCTGACTGCTAAGCTAGTCACAACGCATTTCCATTTCAATAATCACAAACGAAAACACTTCCTTCGTCAAATTTTATTCACAGATATTTGAATCCGATGAAGAACGTCTCTTAGTTTGTGACTCTTGAACTGGAAAAGTGTTGTGACTTGTTTCAGCAGTCGTGCACGCCTAAATCCAGACAGCCCACAGCTCGCCTCTGTGCAATTGGCTGCATACATGCAGGCGCTGAAACGATTTTTTTACATTACCTGCATTTCACAGACACGGGAATGGAGAGTGACTAATTCCAACGACAGGGTATCAAGTTAGACCTCTCTTATCATACTCTATAATTAAATCACTCTGTTTGCGATTATCATAGAGTGCGGCATACGGGATCAAGTCATTGTACGTTGACGGACATGCATGTGTTACTATATGACGTACGATATCCACTATCGCGGTGATAATTTATCAACTCTGGGTAGGTATATCATCACTCCTACTCCCACTTCATCAGGTCAAGGAAATTTCCACTTGGCAACTTCAGACCGGAGAATCTACCTGATTAATTAACTCCTACTAACGACCGCAGACCCGGACATATACAGACTCGACCATCCACAACGCCCGCAAGCTACTAGCTACGACCCATAGTTCATCCCTCGTACGACAATGGTGCAGTACCAGCAGCAACCATTGGTTATCGTCCTCGTCTAAAGCTAAGACGTCTATTGTTAGCGTATTCGCTTTATGTACAGCCCAGACGTAGGTATATCCAGTTTTTCAAACACACGATGTCTCTCCTTTCTCAGACTTTTACCTACGTTCGTATATACGTTCAATTTTTGTTATACCTGCAACGGTCATGTTTTTTTAGGACTTTAACAACCCGAATCAAACCGACAAAGTTTAAGTGTGCGATGAGAAGTTTCTCGACGAACGAGAATAAGCTTTTGCTTTTGATTTTGATTTGCTTTACTTCACTTTTTAGCTTTGGTTCTGAGCTTTGCTTTACTCGAGTTTCGTTGAAGAGATTTCAGTTTTCGATGAGCTGTTAGTAGGAGGGTCTTTTTACGTTACGAAAGGGTGACCGAAAGGACTACGAAACTCATCGTACGGTATATATGAACCATGAGAATTTTGAGTTGAGTTTAGTAGAGTTGAATTGAGTTGGGTTTTCTCGAGTAGATATATAGCTAGGGCACTATACCAGATTCTACGGTTCTCCTAATGACGTAAACTTCCGTTGGTCTACCGGACAAAAGGGACAAAGAAATGTTCTATAAGTATAGATAGGACTCTGGAATTAGTTGAAATTGAAGTTCAAGTTTCAACCCGGTGCCCCTCCATTGCTCAAACAATTATGCAAATTTTTTCATAATCCCTTGTGGCTTATTATTATTATTTTTTTATTTTCTTTTTTTTTCTTTTTATCCTTAACCTCGTTCACAGTGAAACTGGCCATCCAGATGTTACTGCAAACGTTATATCATACCATGGAAGAAAATGGGTCAAGATAGAAGCACAGTAGCTGAAAGACTGGAGTAATCTCAGCAAGAAAACGTAATTCGACTCCGTATGTCGACCCGTGGCCATAGGGCAAGTCAACTATCGGTAAAGCTCATCTTTCGGACTCTCATCCGCTTAGACCTTTACCTTTACCTTTACCCAGTTGGCTTTACCGATGTTTCGCACATCGCCTTTGGGCACTCGAGTTTATCCCGAACATCGCTTTGTGAAGAAAAAAAAAACAAAAAAAAGAATAAAGATAAATAAATAGCCAATTTTTTGGATGGTTTTATTAACCGATTTTTACACGGGATATACAATGCTGTGTAAAATCATTGCAACGTCATCTTTAGATAAGGTTTTAAGATCGTCAAATTATAGGAAAAGTTGGCAGGAACGATCGAATCAATTTAAAAACTTTTACTTATACAAAGTTGGCACGACGTTGGGTTGTGTAGGTATATAAGGTACGGTTTATATACGATGATCGTAAAGATCGGTGTCGGAGGGAGAATTTCGATATTCCCTTTAAGACGTAAATCCTTGTCACGATCATACATTTAAGCAAGATAAGTGGGATAAAATGATCGTAGATGATTTAACAGCTGGTTTACAATTTCGTTAATCTATAGTCAAGCAAAATAAGGTTTGAACGTAAAAAAATTTATTAGTTATTACAAACTTGATTTTTATAGGCGTTTTACACTCTACAATAAATTTATAGGATCAAAAATTCCCGGAAATTATCGTGGAAATTGATGAAAAAAGACGAAAATTTTTGGATTTTGGAAAGAAGGTTTCCGAAAATTCTAAAATCGTTTAAAAAAGAAAAAATTTTTACTATGATTGAAAACTTTTTAAATTCTCTACTTGAACTCATCCTGCAGACTATATGTCGTAACTTTGCAGAATTGTTCGAACGAAATTCGTATACCTATACATCAGGTCAAGAACTCTAAACAATAAGTAACATTCTCCAGCTAGTTACGAAACAGATGTTGTACACTCGGTGCGGTTGGATGGATCACTGCTAACCCCAGGTAGGTATAGTTTACAGAATATAGAGGACACGAGAAATGCAGGGTAAAATTTAATTATTCCAGAAACTGGGCTCCGCGCCGAGTTCTGTTGAGCTGAGAGCTGCGGGGGGATCCCCATGCGGTTGATGAAACTTATATTCGTGCCAAAAATTTATATATCATATACCTGCATTACTTTTCATAACGAAATTATTAAATTTAGTATCTTTGCGTAACAACACGCGATTATATAACGGATTGAAATCATGGTCGGTTACACGTCAGCAACAGCAATATCAGCAGTAGTGAGTAAATATATAATTTTTCAATACGCCGGGCGCAAAGTTGAATTTTCCGCCCGCTTCGCGAGCACAAAATTTAACTTTCCGCACGTTGTATCGAAAAGCATAGTTCGATACACGTGCGAAAGGCGATTCTCGGACGAGTACGATTGTCACTTGAGCGAAGCGAGGGCGAAAAACTTCACACTCGTCCGAGAATCAACAATTTCGCACTCGTATCGAAATGTACTAATAACGATTTTTTTTTTTCAACTGCAATATCTTTGATCTTTGAATATTTGCCCTTTCATTATCGAGAATCCATTTCGACTGTAGTTATATAAAATATTGATAAAAAATTTCTCATTTTGTTTTTTGATTCTTGATTCTTGATTTTTCCGATTAGCGATATGCGGGTATAGGTATAGGTACTCGCATCTCCGCAATGTCATGACTTTTCAGTTTTCTTTTTTTGTTCTTTTCAACAATTTCAAACTTTCGATTAGTTTTTTTTTATGTTTTTTTTTTTTTATTTGTACATGTGTGACGATATTAAAAAAATTCCTTTACCCCCGCGACGGTAGCTTTGTACTACATACCTATACCGTATCAATTCTAATACTTTGAAGAAAAATGCTCAACGAAACGAAACACACACTGTAGCTGTCTGCACAGTAGTAGACATCAAAGAAGCTATTAATCATTACCATCGTATGCTCATATGCTTTTTTTACTTTTATATTTTCAACGAAATATGTATGTATGTATCTATGTATGTATGTACTGTATCTGTGGTCTTGTCAGAGGGATATTAAAAATTCACAGCTAGCAACACGAGACTGTAGAAAAAAAAAAACGAAAAAAAAAAAAAAATTGGAAACTACAAACGAAAACTACTCTCCCAATTGTCAAAGACTTTTTTTTTTGTTTTTTTTTTTTTTTTTGTTCAGGGTAAAAAATTTGAAATTCAAAACCACCCCTTAAAAATTGTGTAGGTAGTATATATTTCGAGCTATGATTTTTTTTACTTTTCATCACCTATATGGTGATATAAGAAAAGTATTGGTTTCGGTAGAAAAGTGACTTTTGCTCATTTCAACGAATCTTCACGTCTTCGACCCTCTAGAATCCGAAAAACAGGTTTTTAGAAAGATGTCGGTCTGTCTGTCGGCCTGTTCGACAAACTCGCACGGTGATCTCGGAAACGGCTCGATGAAAAAATCTGAAATTCTAAGGACTTTACAACCAAATGATGGGCATGAAAAATTTCCATGTCTCGTTTAATTTGAACTTCCGGTCCTACCGGAAATGAATCGATTTTCACTGTTTTACTGACAAATCAATACTTTTTTCTCTGTATTACCTTTCTAAATGAAAGAATATGTTCTTCCGAGTTGAGAATTTTATATATATAGGGCATTCCTTGCCAATGACACCAAAAAAATTGTAAATATACCCAGATCGAATTAGAATAAATGCACTGTATAAAATTGTTGTTTGTCAATATATAGGGCGTTCCTTGCCAATGACAAGAAGAAATTGTAAGTGTACCCATGTCGAATTGTGATTAAACGAACTGTATGAAATTGTTGTTTGTCGATATAGAGGGCATTTTTTTTATGTGAAATTTTCAATTTTGATCTTTTTTTTTCGGTTTTTCATTACTTTTTTATACTTTTTCTTCTCCCGAGAAACTGTTTTTCCGGCTTGTTTTTATTTTTTTTTTTCTTTCTTGAAACCTTGACAAAAGGAACTTAATAAAAATTCTGAAATAAAATTTATAAAAATTCTATCGATGATGTGAAACAATCTCCCACATCCATGTTTATAAAATCGAATTTCACGCACTGCACTTTTACGAGAAAATTCGTTATAGATTTAAGCTTGAAATATATCCAATTAGGAAGTTCAAGATTGTATCCAATGTCCTGTTTAAGGATCCCGTAGTGTGTAGATAAACCGACGCTTGATACTCTAGGAATAAAATTTCTTCAATATTGAGGTTTAAGTGGTGAGCCGCTTGCTCTAATGGATGTGGAATCCAATTTCATTTTGCGGGCATCTGATGCGGTCGCAGTTAGGTACCTACCTATCTTCTTATTCGAATATATACGGAATACGAAAACGAAATGAAAATTAAAATGAGAATGAGAATGACACTGGTATATGTATATCCGCTATTCTCAATTCACCGACTTAGTTTATCCTTTATCCATCCTCTTCCTTTATCCTCTATTACTTTATCTATCCCTGCATTTATACAACCACCCGGATTTAACGTCCTTTGACCCCACGTTCCCGGTTCCGATCGTCTTTAAAGATATCCCCGATTAAGTTCAGGATTTTTAAAACTTCCAAGAGTCAGAAAATCAGAATTATCAAATTTTCGAAAACGTTTAAAATTTGGATTATAAAAATTCTGAAATTCAAAAAATCCGAACCTTAATTAAATTTCGAATTTTGAACCTCCGGTTTTTCAAATCTCTTATATAAAAACTTTAAGGAAAATAAGTTTTCAAAAATACTGTAAACTTTAACCCTTCCAGGATTTAAAAATTCGGAACTTCATCCCTGCCCCTAATTCGGCAAGAGTCTATTAAATTCGCGAATCTACGAACGTACATCGTATTCCGGGTATGGGTTAGTTGGGTCCGTGACGTATGGTACGGTATACGAAAAGCTCGTTGTTTGTAGAGCGTCTGTCCGTATCCATCCTAATGGAAGGTCCGTATAAAGCGAACACTTCCTAAAAGCTTGCTTGAGAATGGGCGAGAGAGAGAGAGATGGAGAGGGAGGGGATCGGGGTCTGTGGTTTTTACCAAGAAAATATAAACTCGGTACTATTTTTGGCGCACAAGGTGTAGATAGATAAAGTTTAGCCGTTAGCTTGGAGTAAAACTTGTTGTTTCCTTAGTTTTACTACGTTTCTTAATACGCTGTGGGATGTCGGTAACATAGAAAAACTAATTTCTAAAACTGAACTGTACATACCTACTCTGGGTATCTACTCATATACAATATATATATATTTTCTTAACAAAAACTAACTGCACAATTTAACATCGACTAAATTATACATTCTTGAATGTGTAAGTATACAACACTCCGTAAAAATTGCAGATGCTGATAATAACTGCTACAGAAAAGTTTTCATTCTTTACCGTGTGTACACTCAGCAACGAAATTAACGACGTCAAGTATTTAAAAGTTCTCTATGAAGCGTTAAAAAAATTGCAGAAAATTTTCAAGATAGTCATTTTGTAGCCTGAAATCTCTTCTTTAAAATGGATCTATTAACTTTCTTATATCATTTTTTTTCACTGAGTTATTCAATTTTCAGTTAAATCGTGCGTATAGGTAGGATCGACGAGTAGGTGTAGACCGATCTGAATAACTCGATGACCAAAAATTATATTCGAAAGTTAATAGACTCATTTTAAAGAAGAGATTTCAGGCTACAAAATAACTATTTTGAAATTTTTTTGCAATTTTTTTAACGCTCTGTAGAGAATTTTACAAAAATTTCGTTTACTTTGTGTTTCGCAACTCTGTACTCGAACCTACGCCACGATATGATCAAGTAAGATAATTCAAGAAACTTCTCATCCCTTTCTTCCTTTATACTTACTTGCTTTAGTTTCATCGTAATTAATTATAATCTCACCTGGTGTTGTCTTCGTCGACGAATAGCACAACCCCACGGGCGTTGTGTTTACCGCCAAGACGTTCGATGATCCGATCAAAATCCTCGGGTTTTGAATTCCTTAATATTTTCTCGCTCACAGCTATGCAGATGTTGTACTCAACCGATAGAGATATGAAGCTTGCGATACCCTGAAAAATAGACAAAGTATTAGCCTCCCTGTTTCTATTTTTTTGTTTTTTACTACTTCGAAAAAAAAAAAAAAAAAAAAAACGGGAAACAGTTTTTCGATACCATTTGCTAAATCTATCGAGGATAAATTTTGGTCTATCAAACTCGAAAAATATTTCCTGACGGATTGAATCAAGCCATTTGATCAGTTCGATGCGAAACCGCGTACCGCATATAACGCGAGTTCTCGAAAGTGGTTTTGGTCGATTCAACAAACTACGTTTTGTCGAATCGACAGAATAGTTTCACAAGTCGAAAATATACGAACAGTGAAATATGTAAAGATAAATTCATAGAAATAATATAAGTTTTTATTTTTTTTTTACTTTTCATCATCTGTACGGTGATATAAGAAAAGTATTGGTTTTGGTCGAAAAGTAACTTTTGCTAATTTAAACGAATCTTCACGTTTTCGACTCTCTAGAATCCGAAAAGCAGGTTTTTAGAAAGATGTCGGTCTGTCTGTTGGCCTGCTCGACAAACTCGCGCGGTGATCTCGGAAACGGCACGATGAAAAATTCTGAAATTCGCAAGACTTTACAACCAAATGATGGGCATGACAAATTTCCATGTCTCGTTTAATTTGAACTTCCGGTTCTACCGGAAATGAATCGATTTTCGCTGTTTTACTGACAAACCTATACTTTTTTCTCTGTATTACCTCTCTGAATGAAAGAATATGTTCGTTCGAGTTGAGAATTTCATATATATAGGGCATTCCTTGCCAATGACACCGAAAAAATTGTAAATATACCCAGATCGAATTAGAATGAATGCACTGTATAAAATTGTTGTTTGTCAATATATAGGGCGATCCTTGTCAATGACAAGAAGAAATTTCAAGTGTACCCAGATCGAATTGGGATTAAACGCACTGTATGAAATACTTGTTTGTCAATATATAGGGCAATTTTTTTATGTAAAATTTTCAATTTTGATCTTTTATTTTCGATTTTTCATTACTTATTTATACTTTTTCTTCCCTTGACAAACCCATCCTTTTTTTTTCTCTTTCTGATGAAAAGTACTCCGAAAAATTTTTTCTGAATTGTTTTTTTGTTTTTGGAAGTCGAATTTCTTCCTATAATTTTATCGTAGTACTCCCTAGTGCAGTTATACTTCGATATCGAGACTTGCCAAACTTTATCGACATGATATTCTGCGTTAGGTATATATCGAAGACTCGAGTCTTTGATCTGTACATGTTCATTTTTCGTTTTTTCTAAATCCTTTGGATTTCGAGATTTGATTCTCCGGTGTTAGGCGTAGTCCTTTGTCGTTTTATTGGTTCATCTCGTCTTTAGTAGCGTTTGAATCCCGGGTGTTTCGATCTTTTGTATCGTCCTTTCGCATCGGACTGTTCCGGGCACTGAGTCTCTCCGTAAATATTTCCCCTTTTCTTTTCTTCTCTTCTCTTCTCCTTTTCTTTCTCTTTTCTTATTCCGATCTAACCAGCAGCCCTTCCCTTCAAAACCCATCAAACCTATCGTCGATCGTCGAGGGTCAGTCAGTCAGTATTCGATCAGAACGTCAGCGCGTTGATGTTACCGATCAGAAACTACGAATTCTCCACCGTTGATTCTTTCCGGAGCTAAATTCATGCGATAGGGTTATCCTACAGACGATACCACCCGCCATGGGACCCGTAAGTACACCCTTAGTTAACACCACCGTTGGGAATTTGGGATTCGGATATTTTCACATTTATCAAAGAATTTCACGGTTTGAGGTGCGTGAAATGTGAGGATGAAAAAAGATAAAGGGATTCCAGATTACCCGAAAACCACTTATGTTTATTCACCTTACTTATCTCACGATATGTATACCCACCATCCCATCAGCAACGCCTATCCTCAACGTCGGGAAGTGGAAACTTCATTCGAGTCGAGGGACCGTGCGGGTGCGGAACCTGCTCCCAATTTACATGCAACGAAAATTGAATCTCGCTCTTAACTTACTCTCTTGGATTCTCCGCTTTTGGCTCTTTGCTCTTTCTCTTTCTCTCTCTCTCTCACTCACTCAACTCCTGGCTCTTGGGACTCTCTTCGGTTCCTCAACTCAAACGACTCCTTTGTGCCGAAAATTTTACACCGTTACTCCTACACCTTGACAAGAATTCATATCAACTGTCGTGGTTTTGCCAACACGAAGTCACTCACTTCCACATCATCATCGCGATATGCATCACGTAGTTCTGTTACGTATTTCGACTGTGATAAATTTCATTTCCGTATAGCAAAGAGAGTAGAACATCTACAAATTCCCATAACAAGAAGTGGATGTTGTTTAGTCATTTCTATTAGCTTCCAGATCACGGATGTACTTTTTTTACAATTTTCTTTGTCAAGATCTCTAGTATCTGTAGTAACGGTAGCTAGTTTTAACCTAAGAGAAGTAAAGAGTTACGGTAAATCGTGACCTGAATGAAATATTCTCTAACTGCACTTTCCAGACCATCCGCAAACGTTCGAATATACAGTAAACGTAATTTCGTATCGCAATATATATTGAAGATTTTTCAACGAGAGTTTTTTTTCAAACCGAGACAATCACAATCATCAGTTTCGCATTGTTATTGTTAATTCGGTTGTTGGGTTCAAACAGTCTACATCGTCTAACCGAAAATCATTATCCTCTTCCCATCCTCAATGTGGGAACTAACTTTGCGATAGAATTTGCAAAGTAACGAGGGATACGATGGCGGAGGTTTACCGAGAAGTCGGGAACCACTTCTGGCCCATCTCAACGTTGCGGTATATACATATATACATACACTATGTATATACGTAAAGGGTTTCCCAGAGAACTGCGGGGTTGATAAGTCCTTTAATTTCATACCACCTTCAACGAGTTATTATACCAACTAACGGATACGACTAATTGTAAACCTCCCGTTGGTTTGTGTTACGTAGGGGGATACGTTTGCTAAGGACTAGCTGCAATATTATTGCGTAAAAATATTTTTAGGTAGGTATATCGATCGTGATTTTTTTCCCTTTTTGATTAGAACGCGATTCATACAACCCGTTTGAAAAACAATCAGAATAAAATAAGAAAACTAAAAGAAAAACATTCATTCGGAGAGTTCAAATAGGCGTAACAGTGTTCACGATCTTTGGATACTCTGCGAAAGGTAGGTAGGTAGGTAGACGTGAGCATAACAGTTTTTTTCTTTTTCTTTATTTTCTAAATGTATCGAAAGGTGTATTACCCCTTAGGGAATATCAGGGATTCGAATTTCATTAAAGTTTTGCGATTTGTTCTTTTCCTCGAGCGTTTCTTTCGAAGTAATAACAATAATAATCTACAAATGTGATATCGATAGTCATAATCGTTATAGTTGGTTAAGTCTCTATCGTTTAAAGTCACATTGAATCTATTGCGACTATTTAAATAAGGGATAACAATTACCATCTATACCTAAACTAAAATATTCCTTAAGATAAACAGATCTACTCCTCCTCTTATCTGTTAGACTAGAATTTCGTAGAGAGTAGGTATATAGGTATATGTACTATCTCGCAACTGAGTATGGTAAAGTACAAGTGCACACTAAGGTTACACTTTCAAGTCACGTATAGAACCACGTACGTCGTACGTACCCTCCTCACCTTACCAAGACGCCAAAGTTTATCTTAAGGTAAAATATACCGTTTAATGGAAGGTAAACATTAGTTGTATATATATATAAATACCCGAAACTAGAACTAATTATCCACGTTCTCTTACTACTTACGAATTTGCATAAATTTATTGCGATAAGAAAATTTTTTTACTAAATCGTTTATGCAATATTCGAATATATGTGTATCATTCGTTTTCGTTTACGTTACGTTTCGTATCCCATGATCGTTCGCTTGCGAATTTAAGCGAATAGGTAATCTATGCAATGCATAGTTTATACCGGTCACCGTATATACGTAGACCCGAAGAGTATGGTGGATGGGACAAGTTAGTGGAGGGTAAAATGCGCCTCGTTGTATGCATAATAGATTTTTCTACCTACCTCATATAGGTATAATATTCGAGTGACGAGCTAGGTATACGCTTAAAATAAACTCGCACTTAAAGATCTCTTTCGCAGAGACAGGGTATATGTATATAAGGTAAGGAAACTAAATATTTCATATTTTTCAAAACCCGACCATTTCACTTGAGTGTAAAATAGTCGACCTATTTTTCACCTCACGTAAATATATATATACATTCACCGTATATATATCAAGTTACGAAGGTACCGTTACATTATGTACAAGATACTGTAAATTTAATCACAAAAACTAAATATCGTAACAATATTTACGAATTTTATTCGAAAAAATTTTCTTTACCGACGATCGGGATCAATCGCGTCGGTAAAACAGACCTAGATCACCGCGATACGTTATCGTATAGAACAGTTTACGCTTCTACGCTTTCGTTTATTAACATACAAAGGAAATACAGCTGAGACAGTTACATATCCACTATCTAAGGAGTTTAAACAGCATCGAGGGTAGAACCTTAAGTCAGAGAAAATGAGATCAAGAAATCGTTCCATTATGTACAAGATTCTGTATATTTAATCACAGAAACTAAATATCGTTACAATATTTACGAATTTTATTCGAAAAAATTTTCTTTACCGACGATCGGGATCAATCACGTCGGTAAAACAGACCTAGATCACCGCGATACGTTATCGTATAGAACAGTTTACGCTTCTACGCTTTCGTTTATTAACATACAAAGGAAATACAGCTGAGACAGTTACATATCCACTATCTAAGGAGTTTAAACAGCATCGAGGGTAGAACCTTAAGTCAGAGAAAATGAGATCAAGAAATCGTTCCATTATGTACAAGATTCTGTAAATTTAATCACAGAAACTAAATATCGTAACAATATTCACGAATTTTATTCGAAAAAATTTTCTTTACCAACGATCGGGATCAATCGCGTCGGTAAAACGGACCTAGATCACCGCGATACGTTATCGTATAGAACAGTTTACGCTTCTACGCTTTCGTTTATTAACATACAAAGGAAATACAGCTGAGACAGTTACATATCCACTATCTAAGGAGTTTAAACAGCATCGAGGGTAGAAGGTAAATTGAGAAAAGACAAGGATTGATACACAGTATCAAGTTGACATAGTACGTTCTCACTGATGTTTGATCGTTATCTGTCAAGTATATATATTCACTCTCTGTATAATATATCGGATAAGAAAAATTCTTCGCCATTTCACGGATACTAATTGCATAATCAATTCGCATTAAATAAGTTAGAACAGGATATCGATTATCGATATCCGTAATCGATCGGTAAATACTGTCAATCGGTAACTTCGTATCTATTGAATAAATAATGATTGAATAATTATTCAGGAAAACCTCGTCTTTAAATTCCCCGATTGATTAATGCTGACCATCCCTTATATTATCTCCTTTAAAATATACTACACATATATATCGGTAGAAATTTTCTGTGAGATAATAATTACACTGCACTGGATACGTATATACATAAAAATCTCTTAGTTTATTTATCAAGCTTTAATGCCCTCGTCTCGGGTTAGTAATCGGTCAAAGTAAAATCTGTCTAACCTCGGTCAACCGTAAAGGGTAGAGAGAAGAGAGAAAACCTCGCTAAAAAGGCTGCCAGTCACTCCTCGAGACGGAAATTCAATTTCTAGTCATAGGATTGCGAAAAGTATACCCTGCAGTGCAATACACCTGGGTATACGGTGATACACATTTCATTTCTCGTATGTATGGTGTATATATATATACGATAGTAGGTACACGACGGGTTAAGGCTGTTCCTTTACAATAATATTTCGAATTCTCACGTAGGTAGGTATAAAAATTGGCGATATATAATATATATATGTATATAGGTATACGCGATAGGATTCTAGAAAACGTTGTACTATCGATCCAATATCTTGAAAAGGTGCAAGCTCGAAGGAGAAAGAAATCCCGGACGAAGTCGTCTCAAGTTTTCTTACTAAAATAAATTTCCAAGTTTTTTACCAGTAGGGAAATATTACCGATATTATAATTTGAACAATGATCTTTATCGATTGTGCTAGAGTACGGTCAACGCTATTGAACTCCGTATAACGATTCTACGGATTCAAGTGGAGCTACAAATCGAGGTTTCACACCAAATTATTATTCCTGGGTTCAACGATCAAAGGTTCAAGTTTGACCGTTGGGACCGTTGCAGTACGTGCTAATTCACGGTTCAGTTACTGACCGGATCGTACTATACATATAGTCACCGAAATCGAGAGAAAGAGAGAGAGAGAGAGATACAACGGTGCTTATATACATCCATCGTTGTTTTAATGATGTCGTGTAATTAACGATACCGATGAGTAACAAAAAACAAAAAGTAGAAAATGAATTTTAAAAAAAAATTTGTCCTTGTATTCGATTTTATTATTTTTATTTTTTTGTTTCGTCGGTTTTGTTTAAAAACTGATCTTTTGATACACACCCCTTAAGGGGATTCGAAAGTTGTGTGTGTGTACGTTATACAGGGGCGAAATATATAACGACGAGATATGGTGTATATCTCTCCATTCGGATGTAAAAACATCCTGAGGTAATTACCTTATAACGTGGTAGTATAATGATCAGTGTGTGTGGAGAAATACTGATTGGATGAAAGAAAGAAAAAAATGTATGTTCACTTGTTAGGTTCTGATAATCGATCTTGAATAAAATTTTTTCTTTATCGGTAAGAAATTATCGTGACGTTGTTACCTGAGTAAAAAGATCCAAGCTTTTCAAACTCTTGTCAAATAAGAAAAAATTTAAAAATTAAAAAAACACAGCCCCTTTTTACTGCTGCGAAATATAAGAAACTGTGAAGGTATATATACAGGGTGACTAAAATTAAACACATCAAATTTTGTGGATAGATTCCTTGAGGGATTCTAAGACTAAATTCCCTTTACCAAAAATTCGAGGGCCTAATAGTTTCCGAGATATGGAATATCTTAGTTGACGAATCATAGAACTGACAGAGTCAGGGCCGAGTCAAGAAAATAAAATTATCAGTGCCCGTTGGTCTCAGCCTATAAAATTTTATTTTCGTTTATTGTAAGTGACGTTGATATATCTGTCGAGAAATGAAAATAAAATTTTACAGGCTTAGACCAACGGGCACTGATAATTTTATTATCTTGACTCGGCCCTGACTCTTTCAGCTCTGTGATTGGTCAACTAAGATATTCCATATCTCGGAAACTATTAGACTCATGAATTTTTGGTAAAGGAAATTTAGTCTTAGAATGTCTCGAGGAATCTACCCTAAAAATTTGATGATCTCAACTGAAATCACCCTGTATATTGTATATACAGAAAAAGTTCGAAAAAGTATTCGACGATTTGTTTTCGAGGTGGTTTAGTGTGTGCAGGCAGTAGATGTCGCTTTGATTTTATTCTACGCTTCAACCTATACACGGTCCTCGGTCGATTGGATAAAAGAGCGGGGAATCCCACCACCCTGCACTACTGATTTCCTTTTTTTTTTCTCTTTTTCTTTCTTCTTTTCCTTTTTTTTTTTTGTCTTTTTTACGCCGTTACAGTTACGTGCCGTAACTAACCGCGCGGATTCATCACCCTAAACTGAATCAAATTGGGGTAAAAGTCCCGCAATTTTTTTTCCATTCTATTCCATTTTTTTTTTCTTTTCTTTTTTATTTTTTTCAATTTTTGAAAGAGAGTTTAGTGAAGAGGATTAAAAACCAACAGGTTTCTATATTCATGAATTTATATTCATTCGGGTGGTCCATAATTTTATCTCTAATACTGCGACAAGGAAAAAATAATAAATAAATAAATAAAAATCAATCCCGAAGTTTCAAAAATAAAAATGGGATAAAAATTCTTCGGTCTTACCTAAGTCAATATTCAGAATCGAAAACAGAGACTCGGGGGACTTTGACTAAATATTTTTATCACCCTGTATCTTACCTTCTCTCCATAATCACCCTCAACGGCAACGGTAGATACGTATTTCCACCCCAGTCTACGTACCACTTCGACCATTGCTTGGGCTTGAAAATTATCCGGTGGTACAACCCGGCTGAAATATTCAAACCGACTTTTATCCGATAGTTCGGTACTTGTCGAGGCATAACTCAGCTGTGGAATCTGTAAGCATATATAAAATATCAATTTCTAATTTTAATTTTATTATATATTTTTTACAATCACGGTATGTATTAATTATTCGATAAATCGCGTTATCGATTCCCTATCGCAACTCAAATTTTCTCTGCCTCTCTTTCCTTCCATATCTTAAACTCAGATCGGTACTTAAATCGCATATCAAAGCACAGTGATTCGAGAAAACTCTTTGTACCAGATTTCTCGCAATTTACTACGACGTGATGTTTCGCAATTTCGAATGTTTTGTTATTTGCTTTAAATATAAAAACACATTTGGCAAAGAAACAAAAAAAGAAAACCGATTTTTAAATCGTGTCATTTCTTCGAAACTGTTTCGGTCTGATCACTTCCCTTTCAAATACGTAAAAAATAACGAAAGAAAATTCAAAAAAAAAACAAAATATATGATCTTCACTCTCTAAACCCAGCCGCGATATTCCGTATTAATATATCGGATATGTTCCGGCTTGAAGGACCTTCATGCATTATTCAATATCCATTTGCATCTATATGTACGCGTATACACGAGTGTTTTTGGGATAAATATTTGCCCGGGTTTAAATGGCGCGAGATTTCATTAGTCCGAATCAGTTTTCGTATATACATGAAGTTCTTCTTCTTCTTTTTTTTTTTTATTTCGATTCTTATCCTTCTTTAATTTTTTTTTTTTTTCCCCTCATCTTTCAACGAGATTTAAAAAAATCACCGTTTTTATTTACTTTTCAAGAATATTTTGTTTCGAAAAATTCAACGGCTTTATCTAATCCTAATGAAATAAGGATCATTTCGAATCTCCTATAACCAAGCAAACGTTACCTTAAACCCGAAGGCTCAGAGACCAAATACTGTACACTGGTTTGTGTCGAGACTGATTCGGGATGAAAAGGTTGGCAGAATCGTGTCATCTACACAACCCTCGGGTCGCACAAGGATCCAACCTTCTTCCGGACTAAATACACGCGCTCTCCTTTGTCTCATAAACTGATTTTATACCCAACGACAAACGCAAACTAACTCAACCCAACTCTCGTCGTTTCTACTATCAAATTTCCATTTTCTTACCCGTTTATGTCATAAAGTTGAATAATATTTTACCCTTCAGGTATATATACCCCATAATCGTAGGTACAAGAGTTGCCCAAGGTTGGACGCGCGATTTCTAGACACAAGACCGAGGGATTATTTGGGGACAAATATTCAAGAATTTATTTCTTTTGGGTTCGGTCTTCTAAGGTCAAGTGACGTTTTACTCTCACGGTAGTTATACCCGATAAATAAAGTTCGTTTAATTTTTTTCAACGGAATCTCGTCCAGGAAACTTTTCATTCAGAAATTTTCTCCCCTCACTCCGACGGTCGTCTCGAGATTCCAGACTAATTGGTATCCGATACTTTGCTGATTGAAATCAATTCTGAAACTTTCCATACGCCGCCCTCTACCCTCTCTTAACCAAAACTTGCAATAGCTTAGCTCGGGAGCTAAGCATGACTTATTTTAATTGGAGGATCAGCAAAATACGGAGAGAGAGAAAGCTGCAAGTTTAACTAAACTGCGTTTAGTCACCAACATAACTCGGGAATTTTTAAATACGGTGAAACTGGGTATAGGATGCCCAATCGACAGAGACGAAAAAAGTACGCAATTCGGAAATAATTAGCCAAAAGCGTAAAGTCTTCTACAACGAGTGATGACCGAAAAATATTGAAAGTTTATAAAATAAGTGCAGACATTCAGTTTTTAGCGAATATCTCGTTTTCGGTGGGTTTGACAGTGACAAAGGTTGGAAACAAAAGTGAAGAATTTGAAATTTTCTACAAAAAAGGTTATTAGATATTATGCTGTAGAAGGAACCCATTTCGAGTTAGAGCCGTGAGAAGTCTAGAGTCTAATTTGAACTATCCATAATATTGACATTTGTTGTATTTGGACTTCTCACTGCTCTATCTCGGAAACCGTTCCTCCCACAATATAATATCTAATAACCTTTTTTGTAGAAAATTTCATATTCTTCACTTTTGTATCTAACCTTTTTTATTGTCAAACCCACCGAAAACGAGAAACTTACCAAAAACTGATTTCTTGTACTTGAAAGAGTGACGACGAGTTGAAGTTGAGCTAAAGAAAAAATGTGCCAAACCTACGTTTTTTTTTTTTTCATATATTGAACGATAACTTTCTTCCTAATTTTCACACGACAATGTCCAAGGTCTCATCTAACGCGGGATTGAATGAGCTTTAAAATGATTTATTTCCCAAAGCTCTACGATTTTTTTTCGCTCATATACAGCCCGTCAAACTCAGGTGTTTCGATCTTTCGAAACGCTTTTGATCTTTTACCTAATTATTCCCGAATCGAAAAGCTCTGAGGATTGTATTATTAAAAATAAACAACAAAAATCTCAACTTACCTTAAATAGCCGCAGGATATTCGCCACCATGATGGAAACTACGCTGAAAGAGGCGCCTATTACCCCCGTAACTGGCTTATGGGGTACGTAAACCGGAGGTTTACCACTTTCGCACTTGTACTCTGACATATCCTGAAACAGTTGAAATCAGATCATTTTAATGTAGCTTCACTCTGAAATTAGTCTCAAAATTTTTTGTCCTCAAAATTTGATTTTCGGTTACCATAAAGATTTTTATTTTATTATTCCGTTTTTCATTTTCTTTTGTTTTTTATTTTTCTGAAAGTTCTGCAATACATATTCGTACATATTCGTACCTATACGAGAAAGTACGGAAGTCGTACAGATTCGTAGTTTCAATTGGTAATTTCGTATCAAGTTGTGCGGAGTAAAACTCCCTTTCTCTATCTATTTCGAAATTGGAATTGTTTCGGATGGGTACAACAGCTACCTCTTGCGGTCGTGGTTACCAAATCGGAGCTTTTAAGGGTCCTAAGTACCGGAAATTTTAGCCACGAATTTACCACTTTAAGTTTTAGATTCGTTTTAAAAAGAGAGAGAGAGGGTAAGCTGGTTTAGCAAAGTTTTCAACCTTTATCAAAATTTGACAAACATCGTCGCTGTAAGATTTCATATCCTCGATTTGATCAAAGAGATATTATAAACTAACGCCAGAAACACTCGTCGTCGTCGTCGTTTATGTTTTAGTCTGAATAAAACGGGATAAGCTTTTCAGATCATTTCCGGAATGGAATATAAGGGGGATACGCTCGTTTAATCCGTGAACGCGCTTTGCGCTTTCGAGATGGGATTTGAACCGGTAAAATGTTGATTAAAATCGTGCCAAAACCTACCCGTGGTGTGGGAAACTGTATTTAGAAAACCGAGCTCTTGGTCGTTGAAAAAATATAAGGTGTTTCCAGTTTTGATAATAAATTTATATACATATGCTACGTGCATGAAGAAATTTAAGAGTAAAATGAATTTATGATGAAAATATATCCCCCGTAGGTATATAGCGAGTATCTGTCATTGATCAATTTGTGGCTGTAAGAACACTCGAGACGGTTAAATTAGTTCTTTTTCCCTCTTTCCTCGTCTCGAAGGAAGCTGATTGATTGATTGATTGATCGATTGATTTATCTGTTGATTGATTGAATTTCATATTCTATGCATTTAAAAATGAACAATTTATCGTTCGGTTCGAGCCATCTATCATCCGAAAAACTGCAACACTAGTAGATATTCCATTATACATATACAGGGTGATTCAAGTTGAGTGCACCAAATTTTGTGAATAGATTCCTTGAGAGATTCTAAGACTAAATTTCCTTTACCAAAAATTCGAGGGTCTAATAGTTTCTGAGATATGGAATATCTTACGCGACCAATCACAGAGTTGACGTCAGGGCCGAGTCAAGAGAATAAATTAACAGTGCCTCTGTGTCTCAGACTATAAAATTATATTTTCGTTTATCGTAGGTCACGTCGACACATCTTTCATAAAACTAAAATAAAATTTAATAGGCTAGGTGACCCCCGGACACTGTTAATTTTAGTTTCTTGACTCGGCCCTGAGTATGTCAGCTCTGTGATTGGTTAACGTAAGATATTCCATATCTCGGAAACTATTAGACCCTCGAATTTTTGGTAAAGGAAATTTAGTCTTAAAATATTTCGAGGAATCTAACCAAAAAATTTGTTGCATTTAATTTGAATCACCCGGTATATGTATGTATAGATAGTTGCAAGATGCGGTTTTGGGATATAAATTAATGGAAATACAGAAAGACAGTTCGTTGGTTACGCGGTTTGCGACAGAAGATTGAATCGAATTGAATTGAATTGGATTGGATTGAATTGAATTGAATTTACTTTTCGAATTTAATACCGTGAAGAAAAAAGTAAGAAAGAAAAAAGAAAAAAAAAACTAAAAAAACTTTTTTTTTTTCCTCAACAACGTCACCGTACGTTTTATTCTCGGGTACGGTTCTTTCGCACAGTTTGACTCAAGACAGTCCAATTATTTGCTCGATTCAAGTTTTTTTCTAAAACTTAAAAAAAAAAAAAAAAAAGAAAAGTAAAGTAAAACTCCTGTAAGTCTGATAAAAGTACGTATATATACGTTATAGGTATAGGTATGTACATGTGTAAATTTTAGTTTAAACATTTATCCCCACACGGTTATATAAACTTTCGTTAAAAATTTTTTTGTAACTTTTCTGTGTTCCTTTACTAATACTTACATATATGTATACCGTAGGTATACATATATAGCGATTTACTTGACTTGACTGTAAAAAAAAAAAAAAAAAAAACGCTTTGCTTTACTCAAAGTCTAGAAGTAAAAGAAAGATACAAAAAATAAGAATAAAAAAGAAAAAAAAAAAAAAAAACTAGAGAATAAAGAGAGATATTTCTTTATTCCCAAAGTCGCAAAGTCTTCTTTTTTTTTTTTCTTTCTTTCAGGTAATTTGAACAAACTCAACTCGACTACTAATATCTCCAATATATTACATAATATTATAATTACAGTTACATCGCCTTGGGTTTAATCAATCATATTGAAACAATTTAATTACACTATTTAAATTTGGTTATACGTTATACATATACATATAGATCGATAAAGTGTACGTATATGTATGTATGTACATGTTATCCGTGTCTGCACCAGCTAGGATATTAATTTATGCATTTATTGATCCCTCGCAGCAGCAGTATAGTAGCACCACTACCACCAGTAGCAGTAGCAGGTTAAATTGGTGTAAAATATTCCCATGGGGTGGTGGTGGGTGGGAGGGTGAGAGGGGGGAGAGTGGGATTTCATACTTTCAATTTTTTTTTTCTTTTTTGTTTCAACAAGCGAACTAATTAACCTTTTTCCATAATAAATAGAACAAATATAATTAATAAAATAGATATTTACGGTCATAACGAAACTATTGGTATTTTATATACATATGTATATATTCAAAGTTTGAAACCTGCGGATTTATATTTATACATTATACTTATATAAAATTTTACTTGTATTAAACATTGACTATCAGTTTCCTCTGTTTATGCACCACCCTGAAATATCGTTTGAATTTTAATTAACGTTCCTTCGTTATTTTTTTATATATATATATATAACTTTTTTTTTTTCATCAATATTTTGATTGATTTTTATTTTTATTTCTTATTTTTTCTCATTCGTTATTACAATTCGTTCCAATCGAAAAATATAATATATCTGTATATTATTACTACCTACATACAGGTTCACGTATATATATACAAATATATAGAGAAATCGGAATAATTAAATCCAAGATAATAATTGATATGAATTTTAATCAAGAATCGAGTAAAGAGTTGAAAAAGGAATAATGTTATTTTTGGAATCTTGAAAAAAAAAAAAATATTTTTAAAAAGAAATGTTTATTTTTATTTCGCCAACGGGTATACACAGCATGTCCAACGTTTTAATTCTGGGAGATGATTGGCAGTACTCTTCGTTTGCTTAGTAATCGTGAGCGCCTAAGAGTGGACAGCCCACAGTTCGCCTCTGTGTAATTAGCTGCCTACATGCAGGCGTTAGCGCGTATTTTTGAATTACTTGTAGTTTATAGACGCCGCAAATTGAATAAATCATCTCCTAAAATTAAAGCACTTTAGATTGAATAATATCTACCCATGATCGTGACCTAAAATTGTATGGCGTCCCTACACATAGAGAATTTTAGCGATGCGATCAATGGCATTGATTAATTAGTTAAAAGAACGTATGCGAATTCATTTACAATGAGCTACGCGGGTGGTATGTGATTGAATTTTTCAATCTTGACTGGAAGCCGGAGTATATACTGTAACCATATTATACCCATGTAAATATACGGTATCGTTCTCATTTTTTTTTCCAAAATGGAATAATTAATTTCCTGTGTTTACTCGGTTTGAGTATAGATACACAGACCTGGGCAATGAATCGTTAGGATTATGGATCTGGATATACGTCTCTATATTTATACGTGGGGTATATAGGATAAACGTGAAAATTGAAACAATAACCGTTTCCAAAAACAAAAAAAAAAAAAAAAAAAAAAAAACCGAACAAGCAAACAAATCAAATCAATTTTAAGATCGAATGTATGGTAATTTATTTTATCGTTTAAAAATCACTCTGCATACCCCCGAGCAGTAAACCGAAAAAAAAAATGGAAATATAAAAAAAAAAAAAAAAAAATGAAAAAAATTATAAAACGAAAGGAATGAAGTGACCAAAATTAATCAAGAAGTATATACTATATATGATACCTATAATACTGTATACGTCGCAAATTTACACAATTAGTGACGAAGCAGAATTAAATTGAAAAGAAAGAAAAAAAGAAAAAAAAAAAAAAAAACAACGTAGAACGCCGAGCCGGTAATAAATTTTTTCCCCGGGCGAAGCGGGTGTGAAACTTTTATTTTCATTTTTTTCTTCCGTTTTTTTTTTTTCTTTCTTTTTTTACACCCCTTTGCTAACAAGTATATCAAGTGGTTCGTACTACGTGGATGCAGGTTATTACATGCATAATTTTGTTTGGAATTCAATTTGTTGTTTTTTTTTTTGTTTTATCGATATAATTATTATATACCTACACATACATATACATACATATATCTATATGAAGTGAACTTTTCAATTAAAAAACGTTATCTGATCGCGCTTTTCTTATTAAACAGCCACCTATACCTACTCCAGTCAAAAGTTTGGTCCTGCCCTTTACTTGATTTTAATTTTTTTTTTTCTGGTAGCGAGAAGGAGGGAGGATAAAAATCTCTCTCTCTCTATTTCTCTCATCTCATTCCAATTAATTTTTTGAAATTTAAACACACTCCTAAGGTAATAGCAAATATTTAATTCAAGCCAGTAAATGCTGCTTTTCTGGTGCAGCATTTGCTTTGAGATATTCAGAATATTCATAGGATTGAACTCGATCATTACATCTCTGTTTAATCAGTGGTTGATCTTCTCTCTACGGTGTCGATATAAGCAAAGATTTTCTCAATGCCATTTGGCTCCGTCGTGACGATGTCTCGTCGTCTACATAGAAAAAGAGAAAGAGCGAGAATAAAATAGAAATAAAATAAATAAAAAGAGAAAGAGTAAATTGGTTTTCTTGGAAACTGGTATAGTAGACCAGGAAACCAACCCATCACAAATATCTCTAGCTTCTATATGCCTTTGGCTTGGCTTTTGTTGTCGAGAAGAAAAATGTCAATGAACCAAAAAATAAAAATAAAGAAAATAAGATGAATAATATTTATAAAAGAAAATGTATATAGGTATATGTGTGTGTAGCGTATTACGCGCGCTAGAAGTAAAACTTCTCACTTAAAACTCAATCGTCCAAACGTCAAGCCTTTCTCCCTTAGATCCTGTTATCAGTTTAGCTTTTTCAAGGGACTATATTGATTTTCAAGGGACATTTCCATCATCCGACCGTCCGAGACTTGAGACTGACTTGAAACCTGAGACTTGAGACTTGAGACTTGAAACTTGAGACTTGAGATTGCCTTGAGACCTGAGACTTGAGACCTGAAACTTGAGACTTCAGACTTCAGACTTAAGACTTGACAAGACTTGAGACTTGAAACTTGAGACTTGACAAGACTTGAGACTTGAGACTTGAGACTTGAGACTTGAATCTTGAGACTTGAGACTTGAGACTGACTTGAGACTTGACAAGACTTGAGCCTTGAGACTTGAAACTTGAGACTTGAGACTTGAAACTTGAAACTTGAGACTTGAGACTTGAAACTTGAAACTTGAGACTTGAAACTTGAAACTTGAAACTTGAGACTTGACAAGACTTGAGACTTGAGACTTGAGACTTAAAACTTACATGTAAATGTATATTTCATACAGGCATATGTCAATCTTACACTTTTCGTTAGACTTAAAAATTTTCAGTACCCTGCCAAAAGAAGTTTCACTTCAATAAAGAGACGAATATTTTTTGTTCTCCTCTTTCTCACTATTTGCACTCATTGTTTCCTCTGTTGTACCAACTCTGTGAGGTATTATATTCCTCATTGATAATTGCGACCTTGTTAGCTCCTTTGAATTTGGTAATTAGCTACAGTTGTAATTAGTGTATTTTGATGAAAGGGGATATACAAGGGTCTTATTCTTCTTCTTATTCTACTTCTTATTATTATTAGTATACATTTTTACTTTCTGAGACTTTGAACTATCCGTCGTTATGACTCTGGAGGTATACATACCTCCACTTCTAGAAGCTACCCTTATGACTTGCCTCTTCACCAACAACTACCAAGATAAGTACCATGTTATTTGCATTCTTGAGTAAATAAACAAAGACCTGTACCTCACCTGAGAACAACTAGTCACGAATGAGGTAAAGAAGTAAATGAATTGTATAGTTTCGAATTTTTGAAAAATTCCGAAAAGTCAAAATTGAGAATTCTGATTTAGACAATTATCGAATTTTCAAAAACTTTCAAAGATATCAGGATATTAAAATTCGAAAATTTAACAGGAATATTCTCACAGATCGAATAAAAATTTTGAATTTTTTGTGATCGTGAAAAGAAAAGAACGAACGAATTTACTGTTTTTCCTCTTCTTCTTCTTCTTCTTCTTCTTTTTCTTCTGCTTTCATTACAGACGTATATGAATAATTCAGTATGACGTTTCAACTCTCAATTAACGCCATAATAAACGTGACTTGGTTAATTATATTTACGTATTTAATTTACTAAACTTCAATATTTGTCACAAGTCATATAACTAACGACGTTCCCTCTCCTTCTCTATCTTTCCCCTTGTCTTTCTATCTCCTCCATATTCTAAACCGTTCACCGTTTTCCAAAATTACCACAATTTCACAAGTACCTAAAGGATTAAACAAGGTGTGTTTCCATCCGATATACTATACAGATTTTCGTTATCAATATACGGGTGATATTTTATCGCATTATAAACTATTTTGCGATCGTTATTATACCTCTCGGCATGACTAAATATATACAAGGTTATAATTTGCAATCAGAAATTGTAGGATAAAATAGATGCTAATAATTTCTCGGGATAATGATCATCGGAGGGTTAATTTATTTAGCTTATAACGATCCGTAGTAGCGAGATGTATCTAAGGTATTAAAAAAATATTCATAACTTCGAAAAGGGTTGATTCAAAAAATCTATAAAATGAAGAATTTTTTTAAAAGGTTTTCAGCGGAGATGAAGTAATAACATGAGAAAATTAAAAATCATATTGGAAATGTTGAGGTCTGAAGCCGTGTTGAGTTACTGTCTAGGATATCTTTTTGAACTTCTGACTCCTGCAGACTTGAAACTTCAAAGTTTATTATAAACTTTGGAAGCCTTATCTCCATCTTCTCAATATGAAATTAAAACGGGGATTCCCGGAAGCGGGCTTTCACTCCCGATTGAATAATCAGATCCTCGTCCTGAACTCCCTCGTCCTTTTTCATGTTTTAAATTTTGTGAAATAAATTTTAAGAGAGAGTGAAAGTAATGATAATATACCGGAAAGTGGTGGACGTAAAATACGGTTTTTAAAAAGGTCTTTAACCCTGCCCGGTATGGCACGAAGGCTACGACAAACTCGTAAAATTTAAAGCGAGATAAATTTCGTCAAGATTACTATATGTATAGAAAGATGAAGAGTTCCTTTTCCTGGCTGTTGCCTCAAGCAGATATGATCCTGTCGTCATCCCGGTGTTGAAGATACACTCAGCAACAAGATTAACGGCGCACTCGGTACTCCGCGAAAAAATACCCATTTTTTAAAATGCTGTAACTCGATGATAAAAAGTGGAAAAAAATCATTTCAAAAATTATTTTAAAGGTTGAAATTTCATCTTCAACGTCATATTTTTCAATTTTTTCTACAATCATTTTTGATCTCGTGGCGTAGGTTTAAACGCAGATTTGCGAAATACAGAGAAAATCAAGTTTTTCAAAGTTATTTGTAGAGTGTTAAAAAAATGGAAAAAATTTTTTGAGGTTTTTATTTTGAAGCCTGAAATCTCTTCTTTAAAATGGTTTATTTAAATTTCTTATACGATCTATTTTCACCGAGTTATTCAATTTTTAGTCAAGTCATGCGTAAAGGCATGATCGACGACTAAGTATAGACCGATTGCAATAACTCCGTAAAAAAAAAATCGCATCCAAAAATTTAAAAAACTCACTTTAAAGAAAAGATTTCAGAATAAAAAATAGCTGTTTCGAAAATTCGTTACAATTTTTTTAACGCTCAACGTAGAACTTTGAAAAACTTGATCTACTCCGCGTTTTGCAACGTTGCACTCGAACTAACATCACGAGTTCAGAAATGACCGTAAAAAAAATTTCAAAAACACCATCTTGAAGGTGAAATTTCAATCTTCAAAATACTTCCATGAAATAATTTTTTCCACTTTTCTTCATCAAGTTACAGCATTTTGAATATTGGCATTTTTTCGCTGAGTAGGTACAGAGTATAGCCGATAATTTTTTTACTGAGTGTACTTTAATAACGAGTCTTGCCTGTCTGTCTGGTGATTTAAGTTTAAATCTGAAAATCATAGCTTTACACTACGTCGCTTTTGGACCTTTTTATACGCCCTTTATTCTTTCCTATAGGGATATTTTTCCACCCATATAGGTCTGTATATATATATATATATATATATATATATATATATATATATATATATATATATATATATAATATATATGCCATAAGGTTCGAGGGTTTCGAAGCTTTTGGGAACTGCTCCTGCGGGTAACATTCGGGTAACACTGGATTGAATATCATTACACTACGAGCAGCTGTCTACTTCAAAATCCTTTTTTCTCCTTCTTTTGAAATTTTGATATTCGTCTGCAAAAAAAAAAAAAAATTTCACCGAAGGACATCAGACTTTTGTCTCAATTCCAAGCATTACCCCAAACCTTCAAAATATTCCCGTAGGATCTTTGGCACTTCGGGGTTGATTATTTCTTCCAATTAATTCCAAATTCTCGAATATCGTGGTTTTGATTAAAATGGGAAAAATTCAAAATTCGATTATGAACCAAATTAAAGACGAAAAATTTTCAACGCATGAAAGATCTGGGTAAATTTATATACGTAATATGTAAATGACTGATTGAATATCAGGAAAATTGACGTCAAATCAGAAACGGGAATGAAACAACAACAAAAAAGAAAAAAAAAAAGAAAAATATACAGGCACGTTCGAGCAAATGTTTACGGGCAGGGTAAAAACCAGCAGTCAGTTGGTTGTTTTGTTATTCGTCAAAGAGACCCTTCATTCGGGTATCCCTACAACGTTTGCAAAGTCAATTAGCCGAGCCAAATTGGAACGTTACTATACAATGAAAGTTTTTTTGTTTTTTTTATCTTTTTTTTCTTGTTGTTTTTTTATTTTTTTATTTTTTTTCACTTATAAAGCCAGCTTATGCCAATGGTATATATAGAGGTAGGTACTTTACAAACTGGAGAAGAACAACGGGTTGTAGAGTAGAGGTTGTTCAGAATTTAAACAAATGAACAAAAAAAAAAAAAAATTTATTTTTTTTCATATCTATATTCAAAATTCCTCATAAAAGATTCAAAATCATTAATAAAATTAAAGAAAATCGTTGACAACAACTTCTTACAACGTACAATATATTTAATTTATTTAATCTTACAACACACGCTCTTTGAACAACCTATATACCGTACCCACATTGTTCATTGTTCGACGAAGGGTTTCACGCTGATTGTTTCCTCAGACGTAACCTTTCAAGAGCTGCTTATTGATTGATACATCATCCCTCTCCAATCCGAGAGCATGCAGAGTCCTTCCGATCTCCTTCTCCTTCCTCTCCGCATTATCATCTCTATTTCGATTCTATACAGGGTGATTCAAGATAAATACACCAAATTTTTTTGGTAGATTCCTCGAGAGATTCTAAGACTAAATTCCCTTTACTAAAAATTCGTGGGTCTAATAGTTTCCGAGTTACGGAATATCTTAGTTGACCAATCACAGAACTGACAGATTCAGGGCCGAGTCAAGAGAGTAAAATTTACAGTGCCCGTGGGTCTGAGACTATAAAATTTTATTTTCGTTTATCGTAAGTAACGTCGAGAAACGAAAATAAAATTTTACATATTGAAACCCAAAGGCACTGTTAATTTATTCTTTTGATTCGGCCCTGACTCTGTCAGCTCTGATTAGTCAACTAAGATATTCCATATCTCAGAAACTATTAGTCCCTCGAATTTTTGGTAAAGAGAATTTAGTCTTAGAATCTCTCTAGGAATCTACTTACAAAATTTGGTACATTCGATCTGAACCACCCTGTATACAATCTATATTAAGAAATAGATACGACGTAGCTATGTATAACGTAGGATGATTCTAGAACTAAGGGTGTCTATTCACAGTGAGTGTTCATCTCTATTTCTGTATCCATTTACATCCCTTCGAATTCTACTGGCCACGGTTGCTATCAGGTGTGAAAGAGGATGCCAAATAGGGTATCTATTCTCGTATATATAGTTGAAGACCTTGCTTGGGTCAACAGGCAGAAGAAGTACGGTAAGGCGAGAAGAATGACCAAGCTATCGTTTCTCGGACTAAATAAACAACCAGTATACTACATACTCACGACACGGTATACTTGAGAAAAAAAAATTCCAGTGGGTAGCGAGAGAGAGAGAGAGAGAGCATGGTGGTCATCTAATGTTAAAACGTGTAAAAAAGGGAACCAAAAAAAAAAGCGAGGATCGTGGGTGTATTGGAATTAGGTAAGACCCAACACTGTCGTACATAACTCGGTGAACGGATATTGATGAAGCAATGTAGCATCCTAAAACTCTTGAGAATTAAGTGTTGGACCTTTTTTTTTTTTGTTCGCGAGTGGGGTAACTAGCCTCGATCCTTAGATAATAAATAACCTGATGTATATACCAATTTGTGAAAAGAACGTATTATACCCAGACGTACACGAATAGTATAAGAAAAAATTATTCATAATTAAGTATTCGCTTATTCCTTTTGCGGCCTAGTACGGGTTTCGATAGAGGAAATAATATACCGGGGATAAAAAATGGTTCTATTTTCTTTTCTCCCTTAGTCTCTATCCGAGAAAAGACTATAACCTACCCCTAGAATTCATGGCTGCTTATCCTTCGAGGATATATCAGTAAAATATTTCTTCCTTTCGTGGTAAGAGAAGGGGAGGGAAGGTAAGGTAAGGGAAGGGAAGGTTTGCCGTACGGTACGGAAATCTTTCCTGAAACTGACGTTGAGATACGATCCAGGTTAACGGCCATAATGTTGCAAAGGGATGAAGCAATTTTCTAAATATTCGGTAAATCATGATCTAAATTGGTTTCGAAAAAGGTTCATAGTCGATAAAGGGAAAGGATATTGACATTGCAACACCGAATTAAGTCTCTGACCTGGCGATAAGACTAACCTGATTCATGTACGATCTGACAAATTCCATACTCTGGTCGAGGGCGTACGTGTCACTGCTACACGAGTCGAGGATCAAACCACCAAGGGTTGTGTTCGGGAGAAGACTTGTGTCGTTGTTCAACTCGTCCATCGCATAAAGCATTGCCTCGAGTCGTTGGACTCCTTTTTCTTCTTTTACAGCACCGCAAGGAGATTGTCCCATAGTTCCAGGTACCTGAAAGTTTTTTTTTTTTTTTTTTTTGAATTAGGTAAAGTGAAATTGAATTAAATTCGACCAGTTACCAGTGTTTTAGGATATACTATTCCGAATTTTCTTTTATATTATCTGAAAGTCTTTCTCTTCCTTTTTTCGCTCTTTATTTAATTAATTCGCTAGAGAATCGAACGGATAACAAACATGGCTATAAATACTGATGAAAAATTTCAACGAGGGTCGTTAGCGATCGTCGGAATTGTATATCGGTTTAATAAACTACTTTTATCGATAACAAGTGTTACTTTAATCTTTCTTATATTTATTCGCCGATCGTTACGGTAAAAATACAAAAGACATGTAATGGATCAAATAAACCGAATATTTTTTTTTTTATTCTTCAAAAGTTACTCTCAAAATTTTTCTTTTCAATTTAAAATACATATAAAAAAAATGGTCTTGTGGTAAATTTCGATTTTTATATCTCAAAAACTAATCTACTTAGAAAAATTTTGGATAATTACTTTTGTTCAAAATTGAACTTTCTAAAAAAAAGGTATCCTGAGCTTTTTCGATCAAACTGATTGTTTTCAAATTATTCATAACTTTAACCATGAGTGACTTTAACTATGAATAACTTAGTAACAGTTGGATTCATCGAAAAAAATCAAGATACCTTTTTTTTAGAACGTTCAATTTTGAACAAAAGTAGATATATAGAATTTTTTTAGGTAGATTAGTTATTGAGATATAAAAATGAAAAGGTACCATTAATATAATCTTTAATATAAATAACTTTACCATGAATAACTTAGTAACAGATGGATTCATCGAAAAAGGTTAAGATACCTTTTTTGTAGAGCATTTAATTTTTAATAAAAATAACTATATAAAATATTTCTGAGTCGATTAGCCTTTGAGATATAAAAATCGAAAAGTCTTCATGTATTTTAAATAGAAATCAAAAAAATAGTGATGAGGGACCTTTAGAAATTAATATTAAGAGCTGAGTTTATTAAAAACTCGTTACTTGATAATAAATAGCAAGTTTTTGGAAATAATTTTCAAATAAAAAAAAAAAAAAAAAAGAAATAACTAATGAACGTTTAATGATAAATATCTAAAGCATAAGTAATTAAGGAGTAAAAGTATCTTAATTCTTTATCTTTGTCTTTTCTTTGCTGAAATTTCGTAAAAAACTTGATCCCAGTTCGATGTTACTTCGATTTTTATAGCGTAGAAAATCCTATTCAAGAACCGTTTGGCACGAACAAAGACCCGATGGGTCTATACCACACGGTGTAGAGCGTGGATAGCTTATCTCGTTTAAGTTGAGCTTTTATGGAGTTCCTAACGAGCGAGAAAGGTATTCTAGAACCGTAAGATTTCTCCTTTGAGATAACGACTCTGAACTGGATCAGATTTGGATCAAGATTTAAGTTAAAACGCGCCTTGAAGATGCCTCGTCCAATTCGACAGAATGTCCCTAACGTTTGCTCGACTGTAAATTATACGAGATCAATTTATTGCTTTTTTTTTTTTTTTAATTGTTTTTTTTTTTTACTAACCTGTTCATGCATCGGAAATATTCCACCGAATATTATATCACCAGCTATACGTATGAGTTTTGAACTTTCATCATCTTCGTCGTTGTTTTTAGGTTCGTCGTAACACTCGATCAAAACAAGGAACCAGCACATCCATAACAGCATTCGATATAGACTAATCATCGTGAAGGATTGGAGTCCCGTTGATTTCTCAGATCACAGGGTGCAAAACTTTGGAAAACTGAAAAAGAAAAAAAAAAAATGAAAATTCTATTTATTTCAAAAACGGATAAAATTTCGAACATTATCACATTCAGAAATTTTTTACTAAAAAGTATAAGTTTTACGATCTTCTATATCTTTAGATCTCGCTTCTCGTCTTTTAGGGTTAGTCTGATTTTTTTTTTTTTTTCTTCTACTTTTTCATTCAGGAGATTTCTCTCCCTTTTTTTTATTTTTTTTTTTTATATTTTTATTCTTCGTTCAAGGGTATCCTTATACCTAACTGGGAAACACGTACAATAGCTTCTGAGAACGTAATTCAATGTTTAGGTCCGAGGTCGAGGACCAATTAACGAGGTTTCTTTGTTCCCGCCGTAGGAAGTACTAAGTTTTTCAATTTAGAATTGGAATGTTAAAGGAATAGCGATCCTCGGGGGGGATGATGGGGTGAAGGGGGGGGGGGGGGGGGGGGGGGGGGGGGGGGGGGGTGGGGGGGGGGGGGGGGGGGGGGGGGGGGGGGGGGGGGGCAAAGTTCTTTCTCATAGACTGAAATACGAGTCCGAAAACTTTAAAGGTAACTATACATATAAAGGTCATCGATTTATATCGTATAAAGTTTCGAATTTTTCAAAATTGTATTTTTGTATTATTTTTTTGACTGGATAAATAAATTGGTGAACATTATAATACTTGAAAGAAATTTTTTTGTAAAGGGTTCTTTCCCCGCTATTCCCTTTAAATTCGATAATTCACTCTTTGATGATCTCCGGGAACGACGAAAATAGGGATTAAAACGTCATTTCTGTTTGTCCTTTTTAGTATAAGCTATTAGCACTCGAACCTGTAAATGTAATTCTGCTTAAATTTCGTTTATCGATCGATGTTAAATATTTAATTAAATTTCTGATAGCCAGATGATGAAGAAGAAGAAGAAGAAGAAGAAGAAGAAAAAAACCGAGAGGATTTAAAGGTATAGGTATTTCAAAATTCAAGGAGATGAAACGTAGTCAAGTTAAGAGAAATTTAAACCGTGAATATAAAAATCAAAATAATTTTTTATACGGTTTAGTTTTTTTTTTTTTTTTTGCTCGCAGTTTCGGAAAAAGTTAACTTCCGTCTGCGTTAAGATTTTTTTTTTTTTTTTTGTAGTCTCGATTAATCAACGATCACATATCTACTTCAAATTTATATATTATAAAAAAATATCGATTGATTTCTAATTTCTAATAAATTATTATTCGATAAATGGTCTGGCAACTTTTTATACTGCTTCAAAAGAATCAGAATATGAGAATCAGAAGAGCTTAAAAATTTCGTTAATAATAATAATAATAATGAAAAGAATAAAAAGTACGACTTACGACTGTTTCTTACTTTATTATTATTTCATTAAATTTCATAACTCCTGTACATATACATATATATATATATCTAGTACGGTAGTAATATCGTACTTCTCTCTTATTTTTCTTTCAAAAAATAAAAATAAAAAATCAAAAATAATAAAAAATAAAAAATTTAATTACATAAAGACGCGATATTACGCGAAGCATTAAAATTACTGTCACACAATTAATAATTTCAATCTTCTTTCCATTCGTTCTCCGACACGGGGGGGGGGGGGGGGAGAGTATAAAAGTTTCCCTTTTTTCTTTTTATTATTTTTCTTGCGTCTTCATTTTCTTCTTTTTTTTTTTTAGTAACTTTGTTAAAAATAATCTCCCCCCCCCCCCCCCCCCCCCCCCTTCCTCCAACCTCTATACGTGTATAAGTAAGTGTCTTAATTTTTCTTCCCTCACGAATTTGAAACGAATAATTATATATAATATATATTCAAGGAACAATTATTATTAGATGTATTTTGTTTGCGAGTTACCAAAAGAAGAAGAAAAAAAAAAAAAGAAATAAAGAGAGAAACAAAAAAAAGTAATATTCTGAGCACGAAACCGAATAACGAATTGAATGGCTTTAAAAAAAAAAAAAAAATACATACATATATATACATATAAATATAGATCGAAGGAAAAATCTTCTCTTCTATACTCGACAAGCTGCTTCATCCCTTTCAACAGTCTTTATACTTTTATGTCCTTCAAATCAGACGCATTTTCATTACAACGTAGGGACTCGCGTTTCTCTCATCTCGTCTGCTGAATCGGCAATTTATTCACACACAAATTTTCCGCGACTCAATAAACGGAGGCATAAATTATACCGAAAAAAAAAAAAATTAACGCTTTTTTATTTATATAACAAAAAAAAAAAAGGAAACTTTTCGATTATAATGACAAAAAAAGATAAAACAACATGTGATGTGGCAGCCACGTGCAATGGAATTGAAACTCGTATTATCATGTGAAAAATATTTGTCATTGTCAAAGAACGCCCTATATATTAACAGACAACAATTAAATACAGTGCATTTCATCCCAATTCGATCTGGGTATATTTAATTTTAAGTTTTTATCTTTTGTCATTGGCAAGGAATGCCCTATACATATAAATTATATACATATTTAATAATTTTGTATTTATATTATTTTATAATTTTTTTTTTTTGAAGTGATGTTTTCTTTTTACATTCGTTTTGGCAGCCCCCCCCCCCCCCCCCCCAACGAGGATTCGCTCCTGGATCCCACTTCAGTGGCACTTTTCGTTACGCCTCGATTAATACCCTAACGGCTGTAAAGAAGTTTCACTTCACTTCAAAAAAAAAAAAAATTGTACATCAGCAGAGTAATTTGCTTCCGCATATGTTTCACGAAGTTTATGTATATGCATATCAAACTGTTTCGGTAGGTCCATCAAATTCTCAGTTAGTTATCTCCCGTTCCTTATATCCCTAGGGATCAGCTGAAACGACATCACGTACGATTCGGTATGTATAGTAGCTGTATAAGGTAGCTACGTTAATATAAAGTTAAATTCGTCCCCACTCGCTTGAACTAACGTTATATATGTGAAATAATTCATCGGCAGTGAGTGTGCAGAGGTTGTTCAAGGGCTGGTAAGCTAAAAACTGCAATCAACTTCACTTCCTCGTTTCGCACCATGTGCCCGAATTAATGATCGTTGGTATGGGGCTCTGGAGAGGGTTAGGAAACACCAACGGCGAATTTTCGACTTCTATTTTAGATCCACCCTAACGTTAAGCTGTACGTAATTCAGAGTACGGGTCCTGATGATGCCATGGAAAGAATCCAGAGATTAAGAAGAAGGGGAAGAAGAAGAAGAAGAAGAAGAAGAAGAATTGAAGAAGAAGAAGAAAACAAGATGGGTATTATCCAAAGCGAGAAACCACGAGCTGAACCGTAGATAATTACTTTGTGAACTAATTATCTTATCGTGACAACAACGGCCTTAAGACTACCGAGCCCTTTTATACAGATTCGGTTTTACACTCATTTATCGTAATTATTTATGCCGAAGGATTTAGGGATCCTGAACCTTGTTGTATACAGGTTGATTCAGGTTGGGAGTATCAAATTTCGTGGGTAGATTCCTCAAGACATTCTAAGACTAAATTCCCTTTACCAAAAATTCGTGGGCTTAATAGTTTCCAAGTTACGGAATATCTTAGTTGACCAATCACAGAGTGTCTAGAGCTGACAGAGTCAGGGCTGAGTCAAGAGAATAAAATCAACAGGGCCCGCGGGTCACAACTTATAAAATTTTATCTTAGTTTTATGACAGGTGTGTGAATGTCACCCACAAAAAACGAAAATAAAATTTTACACGCTGAGACACACGGACCCTGTTAATTATATTCTCTTCACTCGGCCCTGACTTTATCAGCTCTAATCGCTCTGTGATTGGTCAACTAATATATTCCGTAGCTCGGAAACTATTAGACCCACGAATTTTTGGTAAAGGAAATTTATTCTTAGAATGTCTTGAGGAATCTACCCACAAAATTTGGTGTGCTTAATCTGAATCGTCCTGTATGGTTTGAATTTCGAAAATTGGGAATTCTGTTTGAGTGAGACGATTATCGAGTTTTCGGAAAAGTTTCAAGTTCGGTATATAAAAATCGGAAAAGATTGTACTCCAGTCGGCTCGAAACTTGAAAAGTGAAAAACTCAGAAGTTTAAGAATCCGAAAATTTAACCGGTAGGGCACGACGCTCTATGCGATAATTTCGAGTCTCAAAGTATCGGCCTTTTTCGGATCCTTAGTTTTCGGAATTTTGAACTCTTTATTTTGAGAAATTTCTTAAACCGACCATGCAGACTCCCGAAAAAATACCTTTTCCAAAAACTATAAGATCGGTCATATTAAAATTCGGAATTTTTTATCCAGTCCCATTTTCGAATAGATTTTCAAACTCCTGAAACTGTTTTTTCATTTTATCTTCTTTATCTTCTTATATTTTTTTTATCTTTTAATGGTTCGTTGGTTACCTGCCACACCTCGAGGAAAACGACGAAATGCTTTGTTTTATTTTCCGCAAATATGGAATTTACGCGAGTGTGTAAAGATAGAGAAAAACATAAAAAGAAATAAAAATACAAAAAAGAAAATAGAAAAAAGAAAAAAAAAAGGGAAAGAGGAAAATTTACTCAAACTTCACTCCATTCACGATCGACATTCGTCTCCCTGCCTATACCTATACTACAGTAAATATGTATATGGGTATGTGTATACGTATATACAAGTAGATATAAAGATGAAAAGCGAGAAGGAGAATTGAGGCTGGATGTTAAGAGCGTTGAGAAGAAGAAGAAGAAAAAGAAAAAGAAAAAAGAATATATATTTCTGCTCGTCTTGCTAAAAGTACCTTCCTGTACCCCTACGCCTTCGATCATCGCAGTCCAAAAATATACCTCTCTGGTAATTTCCTGCCCTTCGAGTGGAATAAATTTAAGCGCAATGTTTACCCTTGATAACAAGGTTTTGATCTCACGCTTGAAAAATCTTTGAATTTTTTTTTTTTTTATTTTTTTTTGAATTTTTGTTATTTTTCTTCTTCTTCTTCTTTTTTTTTTTTTATATTTCACTCTTCCGTTATATAAATCCCGTTTCACAAGTCATCAATCGCGAGATTTTATATACCTGTATGTATTAATGTTATATTTGTACACCGGGTGAAAAAAAAAAAAAAAAAAAATACAAAAATAAAAGAAAGAAAAAAATAAAATAGGATAAAATTCGACGCCCCAAAAATACATATCTACACTTTAATATATTTTAAAACAAGGTAAAGCTCTCAGACCCTTTACAGTCTCTGGTATTAGCCGGCCAACTCAACCCGACCCAACCTAACGTAACCTAACGCAACCCAAACCAACCCTCTAAGCAAAAAGGTGGAAACCCTTGATCGATGAGTGGAAATGGAACTGCAGAATTCCCTAAAAATCTGTGCCAGCTGTAAGAAGACCCTTATACCATATATGTATATATATATATACTAAAGAAAAAAGTATTTCGAAGAAACGGAGAGAATCGAAAATCTCTGAAGTCTGATCACGTTTACTTTTTTCTATTTTCTTTTATTTTTTTAATATTTTTTTCTTTTTTTGCCTTTTCTTTTTCTCTCTCCCTCTTCCATCCCTTATCTTTGATCTCATTTCGTCCAGTTGAACCTGGATATACTGTCCAAAATAAGAAAAAGAAAAAGAATAAGAACACAAAAAAAAAAGATGAAAAAGAATCGATAGATTTAAATCCTGATTAGTTCGCAGTTTAGATATTCGAACGAATTCCAATCCTACCCCCATTTATTCCGAATGAGATAAGGAAACGATGATTATGAGTTAGGGGAATAAAGAAAAAGGTATAAAGAATGGGGGGATAAAATGATCTGAGAGAAAAAAAAAAAAATAAAAATGTATACCGTATCCTGTAACGGGAGAGGATGGTACCGGCGATATCTGACTGCTTAGTTTCGTCAGGGTAAGGTTGTTTACTCCATTAATGTATCGAACCATTGCCACTCATCCTACAGGCGTCTACTTTGGCCGGAGTGTTTCTTGCCTCCACTTCGGTAGAAGAAGAGGAGAAGAAAAAAAAAAAGTTAAAAAAAAAAAAAAAAAAAACAGAAAATGTAAAATTTCCACAGAGCTTTGGAAAGACGTCAATATCACCGTAGAACGAAACGAAACGAAACGGAACGGAACGGGTCGCTTTTAAATTCAGACGTTTAATGAAAAATGAAAGTCGACCAAGTCCAAGTCGACGAGGATGATGATGATGATGATGATGATGATGATGATGATGATGTTTATGGCGATGGTGATGAAGGGTAGTCCCTTAAAGAAGGAGAGAGGGGGGGGCTTCTTACCCTCCTGAACACATACAAGATGATACTGTTTTCAAAAACACGAGATCAATAAACAAGACAAAACGTAAAACCGTAAAGAAGGACCAAGTAGAAAAATAAGTCGAGAAAAAGTTGGGAAAAACTTTACTTCTTCCTTAGTCCGCATGGTCGTATAAGTATAGAATTTGTTTTCAAAGCATAAATTTCATCCTATATAAGTATCCCCATCACTAACCTCAAAAAAAAATAAAAATAAAAAATTTCAAAAACTATTTTAATCGATTACTGTAATAATCTACGAATTTTTTTGGTCAGGGTTCAACGTCCTTTTCCATCAACCTCAAAGAACTAAATCCTAACCACAAAAGTCGTATCAAATCCTCAAATGAATCCCAAATTTTCAACCTCGTTAATCTTTTCGTCATTCTCTAATTTCTCTGCAACCGGGTGATGTTTAGATTGAGTTGGGTCGCTATAAGAGGAGAATGAGAAGTTGGGTTTCGACCGTTCTTGGTTAGTTTAGGTTTAGATTTAGGGTTAGGTTGAGTTGGGTCGTGTATCAGTCGCGTTGTTACATACACGTATACCCATAACAAACACATCGATATTTTTGGTATTAGATCATAACTGGTAAGAATTGATCCTTGCAGTGGATTCTCATTTGTCATATTACATCCTTCCTTATTACAGTTTCCGTTATATACTAACGTTCGTTTATTAACGTTCTTCGAGGACATGGAAGAGAGATGTTATTTTCATTCTCAATATCTAGAGAACAGCGTGCAGATTTCTCGAGTAAAATCTTAATTACTTGAATACTAAACACACGCCAAGAGTTTGAAAAGGAAAAATTTTACAACCCTGTAAAATTAGGACCGTATACCTTTTCCACATTGGATCATATGCAATGACTTTCAATGGACGTAAACGTCTACCTATATAATTTTGAATAGAGTTGGTTACCTCGTAACGACCTCCTAGCCGTTACCTCGTTTTACGTCAAATGATATGGAGGGAAAGGATTGGCAATAAACAAGGGAAAACCACTCGGGCGTTAAAGAGTCTTCTAGTGTAACGAAAGATCATGAACCGTGTAACCAAAGGTTTGTAAAAATTTTCTGGAAAAAGGATGGTTGGTCGAGAGGTGGCAGTTAATGATTCGTGCAAAAAAAAAAAAACAAGCCGGAAAAACAGTTTTTCGGAGTACTTTTCATCAAAACGAAAAAAAAGGATGGGTTTGTCAGGGGAAGAAAAAGTCTTAAAAACAGTAATGAAAATCCGAACAAAAAGATCATAATTGAAAATTTTGCATAAAAAAAATGCCCTATATATTGACAAACAACAATTTCATACAGTGCGTTTAATCCCAATTTGATCTGGGTACACTTATAATTTCTTCTTGTCATTGGCAAGGATCGCCCTATATATTGACAAACAGCAATTTTATACAGTGCATTCATTCTAATTCGATCTGGGTATATTTGCAATTTTTTCAGTGTCATTGGCAAGGAATGCCCTATATATATATAAAATTCTCAACTCGGAAGAACATATTCTTTCATTTAGAAAGGTAATACAGAGAAAAAAGTATAGGTTTGTCAGTAAAACAGCGAAAATCGATTCATTTCTGGTAAAACCGGAAGTTTAAATTAAACGAGACATGGAAATTTTTCATGCCCATCATTTGGTTGTAAAGTCCTGTGAATTTCAGATTTTTTTATCGAGCCGTTTCCGAGATCACCGCGCGAGTTTGTCGAACAGGCCGACAGACAGACTGAAATCTTTCTAAAAACCTGTTTTTCGGATTCTAGAGGATCGAAAACGTGAAGATTCGTTGAAATTAGCAAAAGTCACTTTTCTACCAAAACCAATACTTTTCTTATATCACCGTAGGCGATGGAAAGTAAAAATCAAAAAAAAAAATGTACAAAAAATAAAGAGGAAGAAATAATGAAACTGCCATTTTCCAACTTTTCATTTCGCCCTGTATAAAAGGTAGCACATAGCACAGTCCGCGGGGAACAATTGGAAAATTGCGTATTCACCCATAGCGTTGAGGGATGGGTGGGGTGGGGGTGGCGAAAAAAAAAAAATAGGGAATGAAAAAACCGATCATTATTCCTGTACGACCTCAGAGAATAACCGGATACAATGTCCTGTACTGTCAAGAGCACAAAATGCCAAAATCATGACAGAGACAGGGAGAGAGATAGAGGAAAACAGTTTAGCTCTCATTCTAAATTGCTAATCACTTTTATGTAGTCCGTCAATAAAACTTGGACAAGCCAATCTCTCGGGATTGAAAAAATAACAAAAATTTTGGATAAAAAATATCGAGCTATCAGAGCTATGTGGTTTCCTCATGAAATTTGAACAAAATTATAGAATGAATTATGATACATTTTGATACAATGCGACGAAAGGAATAGAAATCGATGAAACGCTAAAGGCGTAGATTTTGAATGGAGATACTAGTGGACTACGAGATTCACAGTTGAAAATTGACCAGCTACAGCGAACGGCGTGGACGAGACTTCGTCGTTTCACTCTGGACTCGTTCCTCTCTAATTGGTTTTCCCTGTACCAGAATACCACCTAGCTAGCTCGCCATTTACCCTGATGGTAGTTGGTAGTGGTAGTAGATGGTCGTCGACGTGAACGACCCACCCAAACTCACGGTTTCGCTACCTAGGCCCCATCAGTAAACCAGTAAACACTCATTAGCAGACCTCTGTACCAGATAGGACTATAACCACTCGTTTGAGTACGAAGAGATATCGACCGTTACATATCTGCAGTTGGATTATGTCTTTTTTTTTAGGAACCTTTTTACATTTATTTAAAGGGAATGTGGCGTCAAACGTCGATACGATATCAACCAAATGATCATCGAACATACGAACATTTTTAATACCGTTCGCTTCATCAGCTTCATCGATTATCTGTTCAGTTAAATCCTGCACAACCTTATACGACACGATTATAGAAAAAAAAAAGAGAGAGAGTTTATTAACGGGCTCGAAAAAAGTGTGACATTTTCGCTTGGTGACAAAAGTGGGATGAACGAATATAATTATGATGGGAATTTTACGCAGTAAAATTCCGAAAAAAATATCCAATTTTCGGGAGAGATAATTCACTCTATTATAATTCTCAAGAGTTCAGGGTCTAGTTGTTGACGAATCAGAACCGAGGAGAACGGAAAAACAGTTTTTACACTCCGCTTTTCCGCCTGTGAAATACAGGTTGTTATTCAAATTGAATGAATGGGTTGTGAAAACGGTTGGCCTGACTATTGCAGAGAAAAATTTCTATCGTAAAATTTTCATCGTATTGGTATGTGTTACGTCGTTCTATTATTAACAATTTTCAATACCATCACAGAGGGTGAAAAGCCTCTTCCCTTTTTCCCGGTTCTTTTTCAAATTGCGACTTTCATTTCATATGACAAGTAATTTATCAAGAATGAATAACACGCCAAGGTATCGAATGAATTGACCGAAACGTTCATTCACGGCCTTCCATATACGACGTTGGATCATCAAATACGGTTTTGACCCTACATCTGGCTCGTGCAGAGCAACGATAAAGCAGAGTGAAGAGATGTTCCAGCTCCTTGGGTAGGTATAAGGTTAAATAAAACAGAGTACATAAATCCAAGCAAGTTAGAGGGTTGCCCAAACATTCAGCTCCAGGGTGGAGGAGCCAGCTACGGCTGTTATTTTTGTTCGTTTTTTTTTTTCTTTCCTTTTCTCTCTCTCTCTCTGTATTTTATCTCTTATTCTCTTCCTCCCAGTATACATCACGGACGGTAGGGATCAGACATCTTTGACATGGCATGCCGTATGTATGTAGTTCCTTACTCTTCAAGAGCGAAATGTTGTTGTTTTTTTGTTTAATGATTGTTTTTTTTGGTTTTTAACGTTACCAACAGCATGAAGTAGTTCAAGTTGATAAATGAAAACGAAAAATTTAACCTTAGAAAAAAGAAAAACAAAAAAGTTTTACGAAATTTATCCAACTTCGAATAATACATCTAATTAACAAATTTCAATTTCTTAAGGAAAATCTAATCGACGAAATTTCACGAGTCTGAACTCAGTTGCGTTACTCAAGCACAAGTCAGCCAAGCAAACGAATTCGGTACTCGGCTGTTACTACTTGAAATTCACAACGGCGTACATACCGCACGCGGCTCCGTCCGACCAAACGCGTCTTGATCTACTTTAAAAAAAAATATGAAGAAAATTTATGTAGGACAAAATATTGAAGTAGAATGAAAAAAAAAAATAAAAAATTCCCCTATTTTTTTAGTTCACAGATCTCTTAAATCTCAAAAAAGAAAAAAAAAAAATAGAAATAAAATAAACACAAAAATCACAATACTTTTGTCTGTAACATTTTTTTTTTTGTTTTCGTATACGATCTTTAAAATTTTTCCATTTATTTTAACGCTTTCTTTTTTCTTTATAATTGGAACACCTTGTATATCTAAACGTAGGTATATATCGCTACTCTATATAGTATGTACTACGTGTAACCCTCTAATCCGTTGCAATAGGGTGGTTAGAATAGAAACGGGTCAGAGTGAAGTGGAGTGAAGTTTATAGGTACATACATACATACATACACACAATATACATATACGACTTATCAATTATCGGAGCTCTTTTCAGTTTGACAAATGGTGTAAACTGGTTCGTTCTATCGCGACGACTCCCCCTTTCTCTCACATTTTTTTTCTCCTTTTTTTTCTGTTTTTAGTGGTATAAAAAAAAAAAAAAAAAAAAAAAAAAAAAAAACAACCAATCACTCAATTTTGACAGGTCAGTATATATATCGCCGATGCTTTCTTTTTTTCAAAACACACAATATAACCTCCTCTCTACGCTCTATGTATATGTACACCAGTATACGTTTGATACCTATACCAAATTCCCATAAAAGCACATCCTCATCCAACGATCGTTTCAAATTTTTCGCTATAACTACGTATATAGAGGCGAAGGGGGCAAAACAGGTGGCGAGTGGGGGAAGGGGGGGGGGGGGCAATAACGGGCACTCCGGCTGAATATGAGAATTGGGGGGAGGGGGGGGCATGTATTATCCTCATCAGCTCCGGAACATGAACAATTTCATGTCGATATTTCGCATTTTCTTTGTGTACATCATAATTGTAACGTCAGAAAACTAATACAAGCCTTAAACAAATTTAAAAAGATGCCCGTTTTGCCTGCCCCCCCCCCCCCCTCCCCCACTACCCACCCACTGTATGACATATCGAATTCCATATCCACTTCGTAATAATCCATTGTTTTTTTTTTTAATACGCCAATTTAGTCAGTATAGCTGCAACGATTCAACGATGTTGTATGTTATCACTCCAGGGCCTTTAATTTCACAAAGTAGCTCGTACATATATCCTATAATCTAGTGCACAGCTTGTTCGAGGCTCAGAAACACTTCTAATACCATGGGGATCATTCCAGGCGCAGATACCAGGATTTTACTTGGCGGTGGTGGTGGCGGGGGGGGGGGGGGGGGGGGGGGGGGGGGGGGGGGGGGGGGGGGGGGGGGGGGGGGGGGGGGGGGAATTGATCCCCTCACTTTTTTTTTTTCTCGTCATATTATGCCACCATCGTATTTCCAATATCATAAATAGAGGATTTATTCTCGTTCAGCGCGATGGCATGTCAAGGCGTTATTTCAACGCTCCACAATGATAGAAATATGAATCAGCATTTGACCACCTCCTATTTTCTTTTTCACTTCGAGGTAATATTTTTGATGATTTTTTACAGATGGCCAGCATGCACGTGGATTGTTTAAGCTCGTGTTTATACGAAAGTATAGGTATGCGTGAAGTGAATATACTTTATGAACTGCAGGATTGATCATACTGCACGCCTAGACCGTAGGCATCCCAACAGTCATTTTTTTTTCATGAATTAGACAACAATATCTGATTTTTATTTATTTAAATTAACTACTGGTACATCGTCTGCCGATAAAGCCATCGGGATTTGTTGCCAAATTAATGGAAAAAATTATCGATGGCTGCAAAATCGATGAAAAAAGTAATGAGATTTGGGTTGCCTATCTCGAGGTGCGTCTAGCCCGTTCATATAGCCTCACAGTATATATATATATATATATATATGTATATATTTTTTCTTACTCCATTTTTGATGAAAAATTCTTTCTTTAAAAATATATATATATATATATTTTTTTTTGCACCCTTTTTTTCATCTTTCTTCTGCTTTTGTCTGTTTTTTTTTCACGTCAATTAATCCCCAAGGATTGAGTAAGATTTTTTAAAGTCGTTTGGCTTATGTTCTGGTTAAATAAAAAAAAGAAGAAAAAGATGAAGATGGAAAGCTGGGAAAGTTGAGAGACGTTGAGAGAGAAAAGAAAGAAGAGAAAGAGAAGAAAAAAAAAAAAATACACCAAGAAGTAAAGCCCACTTGAACGAGAGAGAAAAAACGAGAAATTATTATCTTAACCCTTGAGAGTGTTTCGTGGTGAGGAATAATTTGCTGGATTTTATTTGAAACTTACTATATATTTCTTTATCTTTATCTCACTCTCTGTCTCTCTGTCTTTGGCATAGCAAGTGTGTAGAAGATGTATAAGACTTTGACAAAGTTCTGTATATATATAGAATTTTATATTTTATATTTTTTTTTTATCCTCTTGTTCTTCTCCTTCTTCTTATTCTCTCACCGAATCGATTAAGCAATTCACTTCACATCGCGTTGCATGGTAGCGAAACTTTAAGATTAAAATCTTACGACGTGCTCTGACAAAACTTATATAAACATAGTTTTATACCTGCAAAGAATAAAAAAAGTAAAAAAAGAAAAAAGAAAATATAAGAATTTAAGTAAAGAGAGAAAAAGAAAAAGAGAGAGAGAGAGATGAAACTTTTTCAACTTACAACGCGACTAGTAAAAGATTTTACATAAAAGATAACTAATACAACTTAGGTACATACATATATACTTGTTATAAAATTATTTAAGTATTACGTTCAAACTTCTGCGAAATAAAAAATAAATTCAAAAATTATTTTTTATTTTATTACTCCTTTTTTTTTTTTTTTTAATAAATTCTTCTATCACTTCATTGAAATTACACAGCTCATATATCGATTTCATATATTTAAAACTAAGTTCTAATTGATCCTCGACCTGCATTACTCGACCAACTCGAAACGTGATAAAAATCGAATCAAATTGATTCAATATCTATCTAACGACGCGTGAAAAAGGGCTTCTTCTTCTTCTTCTTCTTCTTCTTCTTTTTCTTCCTATTTTTTTTTTTTTTTTTCTCCTTTTCTTGTATATAGCGTATATATATATATATATGTATACATACATATAATGGTAAGCAATACCAAAAGTGAGGAGGACTATTTGTACAGAACCTTAGCTAAGGCCGTGGCTTCGAATCAGGCTAAGTGCACGTCAATCCTCACGTGACTTGTTGTCAGTATAACGTCTACCCCCTTTTTTATTTCCTTTTTCTATTTTTTCTTCTATCCTTTTTTTTCTACCCCCCCCCCCCCCCCCTCGAGACAGAATTTCCACACATCTTCTCACTAGAAAATACGAATAATGAAAAATTTCTTAAAGCTTCTTTTAACTCTCGTTAATTGTATAGGCGTTCAAAATCAAAGAGAGAAATTTTCAAAAAGAAAGAAAAATCTCGAAGTTACATATCACGAAAACGACAACTTGTTGATTGCCATAATATCTGAATCATAGTACGATACAAAGAGACAATATTATATATCATACACCAACAAGATCAGTTCAAGAATTTTTCTTCCATTATTACCTTCATTTTTTATTTTTTATTTTTTTATTTTTTTTCATGTTTTTTACGAATTTTTATTTTTTTCAATTTTTTTTTTTCTTCTTCCTGGAAAGACACCAGAGTTTTATTTACTTATAAGTATTCATTCTAATTTTTTTTTTTTCTACTCTCTTTCTCTCTTTTTTTTTCTTTTTCTTTTTTTTGTGTTTTTTTTTTTTTTTTATCTTCTGTTCAAGTACTTCTCTCGGTTTGTACTATAAATGCTTCTTATTTTTACTTCCGGTACTAAAAGAACAGGAAACGTGATGCTTCCTTTAAGACAAGCGAAACGAATAAGTTTCTTTTTATATAGGTAGGTATGTATAGGAATTTTTTCAAACGTTATATATATATATGTCAACCGGAAATTGTCAGCCATCTCGTTGACGAATAAAAAAAAAGAAAATGATATATCTATAATACCCTGATCATGATTTCGAACTCTCTAAACCATAACGATTATTCCCCTTTTTTTTATATGAATGATTTTTAATGAAGATGGAGACAATTTTTTTTTCTTTCTTTCTTTCTTTCTTTTTTTTTATTCAACCAATTATTTCTATTCTTCATTCCTATGAGAATATATTTTCAAAGTTTCTTTATCAAGCGATAAAATATAACCTAACCCCCTACCCCCCCCCCCCCCCCCCCCCCCCTCGCTCCATCACCGATTCGTTTCAAGAATTATGATCAGTGGCGGAGTTGAAAGAAAAAATTTCATTTTTTCTTTCTCTCTCTCTCTCTCTCTCTCTCTCTCTCTCTCTCTCGCTCTCTCGAAAAAAAGAAAGAGAAATGATAATTTATATTCGTAGGAATTAAAAGTTCAAAAACAAAAAAAAAAAAATTAAAGAAAGTAAATTATAGATACCTATTTCCTATTACAGAACTTTGATCAGTATTTCGCGTTGCAGTTTAATTAATGAAAATGAATAATGTCAATCAGTGTCAGTCAAGTCAATCAGTTTTCATTAAAATTATTCAATTCATGTTTTGTCGAGGAAGAGAGTGGCAGAGCTAGGGGAAAGGAATATGAGAAATCGTTAAAGTCCATTTACTTACTCTTGAGGAAATTCAACGTCTAATGAATGTATAATAAAAAAAAAATATATGTATATATCAACGTGTATAGGTGTGTGTATATCTATGTATAGACTCTGAAGCACTCGATCATACGAGATGATAATTATTAACACTAATTGCTGACGCATCGTTCTATCAAAGTATAATAAATTACGGTTAGTCGTATAGAACGAACGTAGGTGTTCGGAATTCAGATTATGAAATTCAGAAATTTTGAAATCTAATGAAGCTCGAGGTCCCTGCAGGGTGGTTTGTTCATGGAGTAAAATCGGTTCGAGGTACTGTAGGTATATCATCGCAAAGAAGATTATTAAACGAGATGGAGAATCCTTCAATTAAACATTTTCACTACGACATTAAATTAGTTGGAAATAAATTACACCCTTGAGAATCTGATTTCGTTTGCTTTTATGTAACATACATATACATACATACATACATACATACATAGAGATATTTTCGTAAATTGAAGTGAATTTCTGTCGCGGTTTTATTATAGCTGTTACGAAATTTTGATATATTTCAGTAGCATGGAAACAGCTAGACCAGCTCCTGTTTCTTCTCACCCTTCGCTTTCGCATCGTGTTCATAGATATTCGGTGAAATCAGAATGCCGTGGAATTCACGGTGAAGAGATTTGAAACCTTCGTGGAATTTGCTAACCCTGTAACCGTTCATCCCCTTTATTTGAAGTAGATATACGATAGACACAAAGAGATAGAGTGTAGAGAGAATCGCTTGTATTATCACAGAAGTCAATTTAATTTTACGTCACAAACTATAACTAACTATAAGTAATCGTGGAGTAAAGTTATGCCAAAGTTATAACAGTACGAGGGATGAATGGCAGGTGATTTTGGGAAATCCTTTGATCACGTTTTAGGATAGACGAAGAGATGCATTCGAGGGATGGTATTTCTGTCTAAAAACTTTTTGAAGCGACTCCGATTACCCAAAATCGAGTTATTACCGCGATACTAAAATCCCAACTTGGGGGTATTAAGCAGTGAAAAAAGTGTTGGGCGCCAATTTTCATCGTATCTTAGTAAAACGGACCACTTTTTAGCACTCAAGAAAAGGAGCATGACTGCCGGCTGCTATTTGATGGGTTTTCTCAACGATTTACTAAAGCTTGAGGTGTGCGTGCTTCCGTAAGACTACTCGCCTCCAGGCCACATTGGATAAGGAATTAGCAGAGTGGAAGAACAAGAAGAAGAGAAAGAAATTGCTCAGGGTAAAGTCAGACGCCATTTTTTAAGGGTACTTTCTACAAACCGTTTTTCAGAAAATAAAAGAAGAAGAAATATAAATGAAAAGAAAAAATAGTAAAGGGAATGAAAAAGATCGAAACCGATCATTCTGCATCATATCATTATGGAACGACATCATGGGAACCATGTGAGATTTCTTTAAGAGGGTAAATGCTACAGTTTCAATTTTTTTTCAAAAGATAGTTGTTTGAGTTTTGAATATTTTGATAGCCAAATCCTTCTGCCTATTTTGAATCCAGTCGAACCTCGAAATTCCAAAAATTGTTAAAGTTACAGTCAAAAATGTAGAATCTTGCAAAACCAAAGAACTCTGTGATTCTGCAATAATTATATTACGCTGTTATGCGAAACGGTTTAAAATGGGAATAGGTGGGTAATATATGTCTTGAATTTTTTATTTTTCTCTCCACAACTGCAACGTTTCTCACCATCAAATTTTGACGTGAAAAGAGGATTGTAAAAGCTCCTGGGTTTCCGCGGTCTAACCAACCTTGTGAATAACGACATGACTATAACACGCGTCCTTTTGTCTACCCATACTGGACAAAACCCCCTACAGTTTTTCATTCTAAAATTCTATATCCTTTATCTTTTTTTTATTTTCTTATTTTTCTCACATCATTTTACCTAGTTTATCATATCTTATACATAAAGCGAAATTTAGACATGGAGTAGCATTTCTCCATCCAGTAGGTATATATCTTTCCTGTATACATAACTTACCGGTAAATGTATACCTTATTTTATAATTAGCCATCGACCAACCCCCGTCGTTGAACAACCCTTGAAGAATATTAAAATCTAATTTGCAAATTACATCTCCCTTTTCAAGTTAAACGGTGATTAATATCGCGTCCTGCACCACGGGGGCAATAAAATTTCTGTTTATAAAGCAAAAAATAAAACCATTCTTTATTTTTTTTTTTTTTTTTGATTTTTTTTTTTCTACAAAATTATAAATTCAAATCTAAATTACAGACCCACGATTAATCTAATCCGTTCAAAATTTATTCAACCTTTAAAAATACTTTAAGAATACATATTTTTTTTTTTTTTATATTATTTTCTCTCTGACTTATATAGTCGATGTCGTTTTCGTTCGAACCCCCAGTTTAGTATGAAAATCAAACTTTCTATACCAGTCGTTGTAGAGATTGAGCTGTGAATCCAAGGGTGAGTTAGAATTTCGTTATATCTATAGTATTTTTGGAAAAAAAACAAAAAAAAAATAGAACCTCTGCGGCAATTCACGAACACGTTTTATATAGTACGTATATATATATTTTTTTTGAAGGGAGCGAACGTCACGTAGTTCAATTCTAACACACACACATACCTATATACCTTTTTTCACAAATAATACCTACAGACGAGAGAAAGAGAGAGAGAGAGAGAATAATGCAGGGTAAAAATTTGATCAAAATATTTTCTAGTAGATTATAAGTATAGGTGTTAAAGTCGGACGTGACTTAGTTGGTCAATATTTATATATAGTAAATTGAAAACAGTATTTATACTCTTGTTTGGACATATCCAGTTCGTACAGCAACGTTAAGAGGAAAGATGATAGTAGGTAAAGAAATTCTTAAGGAAGTGAGATATAGAAAATTTCTCTTTTAAATTTTCATAACTCTGAATCTATTATTTATAAACCATAGCAAACAAGCGAAACTTATATAGTCTTTTCCTAATAGTTTTCCTGGTAAAAAAAATATGATCTTAAAACTTATTAAACGTTTTAATTAATAATAATTTTTCTAACAAAGTTTCTCCACTTCTTCATACATCTTTACAGATAGATCTTCCATTTACGAATTTCTACAACCGTATGACGTACAGACCTTCACATTAATTGTTTACCCAAAAAATTAGCGTCATTGAACATGGACTTAACTCCACTAGCGCCACCATGCGCGTACAGTCAACGTTAAGCAAAGAGAGAACGCGTTTAAAGACAGATCAACAATGTTGTTTCAACGACTTGAAGTTGTAAACGCATACGCGTATTTCTCGAACGAAACATTTGCTTGTCGATTCAATTGGTTGATTGAGTCCATGTTAACGAATCGAAAATTCGAACGCAGCTATGTTCATGTTTTCAGGTCTGTACTTACCGACGATATATTTTATCCACAATAAATGGGCCCCATTTTACGTCACGTACTTGTATTAAACCGAATAGTTTTATCGATCTGGTGAGAATCCGAGGTTTACCTACCAACCCGTGGACGTCACTACGTCACCAAGCGACCGACACCGAACCATCGATAACTAATTACCCAGAATGGCCTATTTCGTAAATGGTCGATGATCTTAAAGTCTGACAATCAAAGATCTGCGACGAAATTGGAAAATAAAAATGTTGGATATTTTAAAGAAGTTAAAAATTTTTTTATAAAAAAGAGAGAGAGAGAGAGAGAAATTTTATGGATCCTATAGCATAGCCGTTTACACAATGAAAAATACCTCGATATGATTTTTTTGTTATAATTGTAAAACGTTATATTCCAAAATTTTGATTTTTTTCGAATTGCGTTAAGAGAAAGAAAGAAATTTTTCATCAATAAATCCCGATTTTCTGTCACGTTTTGCAACATTCTTTTCCTACATATATATTTTACACAATCTCGAAGCATCGTTATTATAAACTTTTGACCAAGTAGTTAAACTCCGTCTTTATCTTAATCTCTGTTTCTCACTTTTTTTTCTTTTGGTAGGTATGAGAATACCACCTGCTGCAGAATTTATAGAATAAACACTGTGTGTGATGGATGAGATGAGTATTTCAGTCAAAACAAGTTCGTATAACTAATTAATCCTAAAACCGATGTAAACTATACTTATTGACGATAATAATTAAGTTAAAGATTGTTTGTTTGTTAGAAAAAAATCTCTAATTAAAAAAAAAAAAAAAAAAAAATTATTTCATCTATGAAATCGTTTGGAAAAAAATTTTTACAATCTAGATCGTAATTCATTAATTAATTTATCAATTAATTAAACAATTCAAACAGTATAATTCCGGAGTCGTTTGCCTTCAATTAACATCAAAGAAATTATAGGATCTCAAGTTACTACACTGTGAGGTAGGGGGGGGGGGGGGGGGGGGTCTATATACTGACGGTTCTAAATTTGAATTGAAAATTCACTTTGATAAAGAGAATCGAGTCGAGTCGAGTCGAGAGAGAGACATCAGTAAAGAGAACGAGTCGTTACCCAACGACTAGAATATACCAGCCTTAAATTAACAATTGTAATTCGCGCATCGTCATCATCATCATCTCTTGTTGCCATAGTTAAAAAAAAAAGGTTTCTGGCTCGATGGGGGGGGGGGGGGGGGGGGTCGAGGGAAAAATGAAGACACATCTCAACCTTGATCACCGTGTGAAATTCGATATGAAAACTGGTACTGGGTATACTTTTACAGTTTATACTGTCATTATTATTTAACACTAATTTTAAGGGGGACGTGCAGTCGTTCGCGGTATAGATACCTACTATGGAATTATACCTACATACGTTACTATTACAATTTTCACCCCGTTAATATATAAACTTTAACACACTGTGGTTGTTATTCTGCCATAAGTTTAATTACTAAAATTTTTTTATCATCATCATTATTATTATTATTATTATTATTATTATTATTATTATTATTATTATTATTATCAAGGACTAATTCAATCACTGTATGAAGATCTTTGGTTAATAATTAACGCGGCGATTCCTATACATGCACAAAAGATAAAGAAGAAAAAAAAGAAGGAAACTATATGTATAACAATACATCGATCATGGTTACAATTAGATATACATATACAGTGAGAAGTTTCGTTTATATGATAGAAACGAACGCCTGTGTACAGGCAACACAAACAACAAATTATGATCAGCGTATGTTTTTCAAGTAGCCAATTGGTATAAAGTCGATATTTCGATTGTTTAACCAGTATCTTTAATAGGTCGCATAAGTATATCCATAAAAACACACTAAATTCTATATCCATTGTGAAAAACTATACCCATGTCTTCATAAGTATTTAATATAATTTTTTTTTTGTATTTCATATTCTTTTTTTCATTCATTCACGTGTAGGTATCGCACATATTAGACTAAAAAATCTCGATTCTCGGATCCGTATATGTATAATAATAATAATGGATATTAATTTCTACATCCCCCAAGGGTGTATCTCTCTTTGATAAAATGTTCCGAATGGTATATTATAATCGAGTCTTGATCGTACTGATATACATATAAAACAATTTATATTTAAACAATTTTCATTTAGTATGAAAATATTGTAACATACATACGGTATATAGATATATGCAAAAATAATAAATAAATAAATAAAAATAACTATACATATACATACCTATGTGTAAACATATAAAAAAAAGGACTAAGGATTGGGATTAAGGAAAGGGTGTGGGATTGATATAAATAAAATAATACATCATGCACCGATCATCTAAGATATAAAGTATATATTATGTACAGGTATATAAATTAACATATAAATAATACATAAAATGTATATATATACTGTTTGAATATACCTATACCGTTGATTTTCGTTGATTTACGACAAACGCCTGTATACAGGCAACTCAAACAACAAATGATCGGTATTTTTTTTTTTTTTTTTTTTTTTCACGTAGCCAATTGGCACACGATATGCATTACAGAAGTCGATCTTTAGACTGTTTTACCATTTTCCTACGTCGCATATACATGAAAACGTACGGTTTAGTATACAACGGACGATAAATTAAATAATAAATTCTATAATATAGCCTTTTAACAAAATAAATATATTACATAACGCATGACATGTATAATTGTTTAATTAAATAATTGTAGTATACATTAAACCGTGCATTATATATAAAACACGTACAGAAATTATTGTGCGATGGATGCGTCGTGATTGATAAATATATATTCACGTGTTGATCGTTCGTTTAGTTATTTAATTAATGAAATAAATAATTTAGTAATAATAAAACAAGTGAGTAACAATTTGATAATTAATTATTCAATTAATTAATTAATTAATTAATTAATTAATAACAAAAAAACCAAAAAATAATCATCATGACGATAATAGTTTTTATTTATTTTTGTTTATTTTTCACCGTTCAAAACAGCAACAATATCAGAGAAAAAGGGACTGTATATTCACGATTATAAAGGGAATGAGACCGCGGTACCGGTACCGCGGTTAGACTGGCGCGATTAGCGAACATTACACACCTTTTATACCCAGGTTCAAACGCATGCGCATTAAATTGTGTTACCCTAGCCGCGCCGGCTCTCTCACAGGCACTACCACTCCCAAGTTTCGGTTTATATTCGACAAGCCTCACCCAGCAAATAGCGCAGACAGTCGCCACCCGGATTCTACGATATCTTACGCTTACACGTTCATAGCCGAAGTAGGAATACTGAAGACTGCAAAAACGGGGGTAGAACTTGGAATGGAAATACTTGTGTTTCTCAGATTGTTTCGGAATTATTCGGAGCGAAATAATCCGCCATTATTTTCGTTTTCGAAGAGTATGTATAGTTCAAATGTTTTTTTTATTTTGTTTTTTTTTTTTTCTATCTTCTATTTTTATCTCAACCTTTTTATTTTCATTTCTTTTTTCGGAAATCTAATAACAAATATACGCGAAGGTCTGGAGGGACAGTTGCGTTTACTCGATAGGAATGAGGCGCCCACCTCGCGTGACGTCAATATGCAAGTCGCACGGGTTCAACACAACCCTTGGAAAACCCGGGTAGGAATTTCTCGTGACTATATATATTCTGGGACTAGTATAACGGCAATCAAAACCCTGTTTGTATGTACATGTATGCGTTTGGTTCTCGCGTACCTTTACACTAGGGAATTACACCCCCACCCCCACCCCCACCTCAACAGAACACGGACCGGACTTTACGTCGACTTCGTTTAACATCTGCATGGAATTATGGCCATAACAAAAAATAAAAAAAAAATAAAAAACGTAAAAAAAAAAAGAGAAAAACGAAAAAATATATTTCAACAAAATTTAACGCAATGAAATTTCTCCTTGAATTTCATATATTTATCTACATTTTGGGGCTTAAGAGCTTTACAACGCTTTGAGAAATAGATTAAAAAAATTTTCTAAATTACGATTTTACATCCTGTTTTTTTTTTTTAACCTATAGACAAATTCATATCAAATTCGAAACTGGGTTTTACTACAGTTAATAATTAAATATATCGATGAATAAATTATTTTTTTTGGAATTCGTCAAATCGTTAAAAATTTATCAGACTCTAATTATCTGCGAACAATGTGAACGTTGATAGATTATAAACGCGTTATACCAAGTCTTTATTGTGGTTAACTAAAAACTGTGATAATTTATTAAGGTTGAGAAGATAAGAACTGGATAATGGCAAACAATATACCTAACCCCGACACTGTAAATAATACAGTTTTCTTTTTACCCCCATTCCTATATCCTTCCTTTTTCTTTTTTTAATTTTCTTTCTTCCGACAGTCCCTTTTTGTTTTACAAAGTTTAAATGAACCTCTGCCGTACGTACATACATACATACACGTATAGATCGAACGATGGCTGAAAATGGTTTCCATTATACTGTATATAAGGAATATATATATATATATATATATATATATATATACGTATGTATATCTCCAGTACATATATCTGCATTATCTAGGTACACCACACCTCAACCCGATGCAGTGATTGCCGTTTGGCACACTACATAGGCATGTGCATGTTACACCGCAGGCAGGCAGGTAGCATTATAGACATACACATTAATACATATGCACAAAATTCACATACAAACCTATATGTACATATATTCAATTGTGGGTGCTGTGGATTTCCAACAATGTTCAACCTGTTGAGATCAACGTGATGATCGACTTTTCCTATATACATATATTCGACTATAGATATAGGAGGTAGTTTAACTGACAATACCAGATTGGGATACAAAGCGAACGATTATTCCGGTGATTCGTTTTATCAATCTCAACGGTGCTGCAGGGACCATCGAATCAAATGAAATGAAATATTTCGGAGTTTTAGATTAACTATCGATTCGATTTATTCAACTATACGTATTGTATCGGTACATAGAAATATTTATATTCAATAACTGTACAGTATAGGGTGTGCGATAAGATGCCTGTTAAAATATAAATCCTTAATATTAATATTTGGAGATTCATTAGGCCATTTTTTTTTTATTTTATATTTAAAATATATTTGAGATATTTTCACGGGACAGTTTTAGGTTTTTATATATCTGAAAAACTAGTCTACTTAGAAAAATTCTGAATAACTATTTTTGTTGAAAATTGAATGTTCTAAAAAAAAGGTATCTTGATATTTTTCGATAAATCTAACTTTTTCGAAATTATTCATAACTTGTGAACGGTTAGATTCATCGAAAAAGATGAAGAGAACTTTTTTTTAGAACATTTAATTTCTAACAAAAGTAGATATATAGAATTTTTTTAAATAGATCAGTTCTTGAGATATAAAAATCGAAATGTGCCACAAGAATATTTTCCATATATTTTGAACAGAAAATAGAATAAACTATGAGCGATTTCTAAATATTAATATTAAGGTCTTGTATTTGAACAGGTATTTTATTCGACTTGAGTGCAACTATTGAATGTATAACTTTGAAACGAAAAAAAAAAATATATATATAGTCGATTTTTGTAAATAATTTTAATGTGGGTATAAATTCACGTGTGACAAACGGACGTTGATTATTATGTGTCATTCTAGCCATATAGAATATAATGTGTATAGGTATACGGTAATTATATGCATATCTATATACCCTGTAGTGATATATACCGTGTGATTAAATCGTTGCACAACATAATCACACTCAACCTCCTTCACCACCTCTGCAATCGCAGGTTATTTTCTATCATCTATATAATTATAGAAAACTCGTTAACTCGAGTGTATAGCGAATGTATGTATACATAGATATCCATATACCTGGACAGGTATATATACTGCTAATGAAAATGCATGTGTAAATCATGTATTGCCAAAATATTGTATAAATATAATAATTATTGATCTGTAATTGGATGTGACGAAAAGTTTACATAAAAAATTAATTTTTTAGTTTTCTTAAAATTCGTATTTATATTGATTAATTGTTTATTATATTTTCATGTGTTACTTATGTCAAGTTCGAGTCTGTGTTAAGTTTCACGTATAATTAAACAACGTTTGTATACTACGTGTAACTAAATCGGGCAAAGTTTCAAGAAATATGAATTATAGCTGACGTTGGAAACCCTGGATATACGGGGTATAGCCGGGTATAGTAAAACGTTCAGGAAACTACTATACAACTTAAACTATTATGTATATACATATAAACAGTAGCGAGTTTATGTATAACCCAACTAACTACCTTATCCCATACCCACCCACATACCTATCCTTATACTTACGTAGGTAGGCTACCTAAATTCAAACGGATATACACCCCTGCAATTTACGATAATTTCAACCCAGTTAGAACGCTGAGTTTGACACGTGTAACAAACATGAGCTTCAATTATAACATCGTCATAAGTCGAATATGTTTCAATATTCTGCACATATCCAGCTACGTATATACATACGCATAGATTTATGGGTATGCTGTGCTTTTCAGTGTACTTTATACGTGAAAGTTTACTTCCAACTTTCGTTCCAAGTCTCTCGACGATTATCTCATAGAGATTAATGAAGGAACTTGAAATGATCTTCTTTAATGTGCTACCTTGGTCCTTAGGGATCAGACAAGGGCTGTGATCAAACGATGTAATATCTCAGACACTTTTTCGTATCTAATTTTATTTCTGTTTTATCGTAAAATAGTTTCATGCTAACATCAGCGAATAACACAACTGTTATTTATCGCACTGTGAGTATCTCTGTCGTAGGTATTTATCTACTATAGAATTACTGGGGTGAGCAACCGTTGGTTGAGATTTTATGAGGGTAAGACTGTGTGTCTGGCTTAGGTTACCATCCGAAAGTATGTGGTACGACTATAATTTTTGAATCGATGCACAGATCAACTTGAAATTTAGAAGGGAGATTCTTTCCAACGGAATCTTACTTCCTGTTTATTTTGACTTGAATCCGATCAATTATCGAAGAGATTGACCTCGAACAATATGCGAAGTGCTGGTTATCGACATCAGAGGTTATGCAATTGCATTCTATTCGATTCGCGATAAGAATTAAAAAAAATTACTCAGAATCACAAAAAGAAAGATATATGAAATATAATTGAACTTTTAGAAGAAAAATTTTCCTACAAAAGTAACGTATTTTTTTGTGTGGATTATTAATCTGCACTAAAATATACGGGTTCCCATTCAAAAAACAATAATTACCTCAAAAAACCCTATAAAACTTTATCAAAAATCAAAACCCATAGCATAATCAAATATCCCTCTCAAAACCATACAACTTTTGTCTAAAACATTTTTCACTATCTTGCTTAGTTCTCGAGATATTGGCTTGGGAAAATTAAAATAGGCCCCTCTGTATATCAGTCAACGCTATGCCATTCTTTATCTCGATAAAACAGTTCTCTCCATCCTACATACCGTCCGATTTCACCTTGAGATTAAAGAATTGACCGCTACGGAGCGGCCTATGCTTGCTTTGATGGTACAGGCTCTCGTAAGTGTAGTCTGAGTGTTTGCCAACAGGTTCGCAACGTAGGTTGAACGAGAGAGTTAGTTCATTGAATTTTAGCCATTTAATTCGTATGTATGTTGTTTACATACATCCATAGGTGTAGAAATCGGTTCATCCACCTCCAACAAGAACTAAAAAGTCCAAAAATACGATATAGATAAAAAAAAAATAATGAGCTGGGAGGTTAGAGCCGAGGATATGTGTCGTGCCTGTATGCGAGTTGACAGTGTATTATTACCAATGTACGACGGTCAACTTGGGAGTAAAAATTTACCCATTAAACTTGCCGAGTTGGCTTCAATTCAGGTTAGGATTTTCGATTCAGTATGTATGTATACTGATTATGATAATGATTTAGAATCTGAATACATACTTTCATCATTTTTTTTTTTTATTATTCTCTCTTTCTCTTTCTCGTTCTTTATCTATTCGTCGCTGTTCTATATTTCAGATTGACAAACACGATGGATTACCGTCAAAACTTTGCGCAAAATGCGCCTACAGAACAGATGCATTTTACGATTTTAAAATCCAGGTTCAAGCAACTGAGATTAAATTGCGTAAAATTTTCACCCAAAAAGAACCGTCTTTAAACAAGGTACAGAAAATCTCACCGCCACTATCTTCTCTCTATTACAAGTCGCAAGCTTTGCTATACAATTACTAAAAACTAGCTCATATTATTTCTATACGCAGGCCGAAACACCGGAAGAAACTGTATTCTTTCAAATTGAATCTGTCCCAGATCTTCAAAGACAAAATCAATTTCCTTTGCAAACTACCAACGAAGATGTTCCACATACAAGCTACATGCAAGAATTAACAACGGAATATTATCAGAGAAATAAAAACAGCGTGGAAATAACACCAGAGTCTGAATTTCAAGTAATAGAAACACCGGTAGAAGATCTGAGAAATGATAGAGCTGAAAATAATGCAGTAGATGTATTGAAGGGAGATAATTCAGAGTATTCTGTTATTTACATATCTAACACACACCAGAATCAATTATCATCAGAAAATGAAAATTATGTATTTATCAACCCTGAAAACACGGCTGAAAATGCACCGGCTTCTTCAAATTTAGAATTAAAATCCAACGAAGATCATAGTCCGGTTATATACGAGACTAAATCAAAAAGGCTGAATTTTTTATTCGGTAAAGTAGTTGCCGGGGAAGACTCTGAGAGCGATGATAAACGGAAACCTGAAGAGGAGATTTTTAACGGTATAGAAAGCGAAGGGGAGGACTCTGACTACTTTGCAGATAGTAAAGACAATATTTTGGGCAGTCTTAACGACACTATTATCAAAATAAAAGAAATTAGAACAACTAATAACAAAATGATCTTCCAGTGTACATTATGCATGCAAAATTACGATGAATTAACCGGCGCCTTGAACCACATTGTTGATAATCATGTGCCTGCGACTGGTCCATTTTTTTGTACCGTATGCGAAAAAGATTGCGAAAGTCGACGCGAACTTAAGTCACATGTTAAACTGCACACTGGGGCACTCCCCTATGTCTGTTTCATTTGTCACAAAGCTTTTTCTGTAAAGAGATATTTGAAGAGACACATGGTCAGTCATACGGATTTCTATCGTCACCGTTGCCCAAAGTGTGGTCAGAGATTTAAAGTAAAAAACGAGCTTGAAACCCACGTAACAAGTCATATTCATGGCTCGCCATATGCCTGCAGTCAATGCCCAAGGGTTTTTAATCACAAAGGAAATTACAAACGGCATTTAATAACGCATCTAGATCCCCACGGTCTTCATCTGCCTAAATTTCCCTGTAAAATATGCGGTAAAAGATTTCTAAACAATCGGACATTAGACACTCACATGCGTGTACATACGGGTGAAAAACCATTTAAATGCAATACTTGTAACAAGAAATTTTCACAGCAAGGAAACCTCCTTAATCATATGAGGATTCATTCTAATCCAAGAAGCTATACTTGCGAAGTGTGTGGAAAACAATTTAACCAGAGATCAACCCTTAAAGATCACAGTCTTCTTCATACCGGTGAAAAACCACACGTATGTACGGTGTGCGGAATAGCATTCACTTTCAGCGCCGCCCTGAGAAGACACATGTGGACTCATGCCAACGGTAAACCATATGGTTGTGAAATTTGTGACGCCCGTTTTGTCGGCAGATACGATCTCAAAAGACACATGACTATACACAGCGATAGACCAAGGTCAAGAAAAAGAAGAACTCAAAATGTGGATGAAGATTTCAATTTTCATCAGCCTAGAGAAAATACTGAAACTAGAGACGTTCCTACTGATAATACAGAGACTATACTCATAGAACAAGTACTTCTTAATCAAGATGTAACTCAAGTTGTTACTCAAGAAGAATCTGAGAAGGAGAATGTCGACGCTTTGTTTACTCTAATTCAATATGGAGAATAGATAGGGATAGATTAATTTTTGTGTACATAAAATAAGAGGATCGTTTATAGTTTACAATTAAATAAGTTATGATCTATTTTTCTCTGCATCACCTGTTTAAGAAACAAATAAAAAAAAGAATAGAATAAAGATAAACTTAGATATAACAGACTGACAAAATATATTATTATCACATATACGTGTATGTATATGGAATTTGTATAATAAAGATTGGAAATTTTTTGTTTTTTTTTGTTTTTTATAGTAATACAGTACGTAAAATTAATATAAAACATTTGATATAAACCGTTAATATTATTATTATCATTATTAGTTTTATCAACCCTGTACAAAATAATTCATAATTTTTAAGCACGTAATTCGAATTATATTCGAACGAGAATGTTACCGATCGAATTTTTCTAATCTCATGCTTTGTTTGCGTTGCGATAGATGACGCCGTCTACACTCCGCAAAGTACGTATTTCGATTCGCCGTCATGCTTGTATAATTTTTTAATATTTTTTATTTTTTTTAAATTCTTGTATTCAAAAATCGGACATTAAATAATCGAAAGAACGTTACAAGCAGTGTCTATCGTCGACAATCTTGCTCCGTAAAAGTAATAAGAAGTAAAAATTTTTGCGGTTTTAAAAGTATCAACGAAAGGGATGTTTTCGTTCTAAGTTCAGAAAGATGCGCGTACTGTTACTGCGCATGCTCTCTGTAACTCGCGCATGCGTATAACGTGTAGTTTTGGTGACCCGCCATGTCGTGCCCACGCACGCAGCCCGCACGCGAAATACCGTAGGAGGCAGGAGGGAGAGAGCCGCCGTTTCGTTTATCCTGGGTAAGTTCGTTTACTTGAATCAGTCTGCACTGGCATGGCCACGAGGTAGCTCATCGTAGCGGCAACCAACCTCCTCTCTATCACCACTATCTCTCATACACGCATAGACATAACCCCCTACATTCCGTAACCCTAACCGGCCTCGATACCCGCGGAGGGCTCATGATACCGACGATAACAACGTAGCCAAGGTAGAGAGCCCCCCCCCCCCCCTGCCCCCTTGATTTCCCCCCCCTAACCCCCGGCCCCCACAATCAGAGAGAGAGAGAACCATACGCGTCTGTAATATATATATTGTTTTTTTTTTTTTTTATTTCTTTTTTTTCTTTTTTGAGGTTATGTTCGACACGAACTAACTAACGCGCGCGCGGGTTTACTACACTACCTACACTAGGCTATACAACCGTATTATCATCACTGTTTATCGCCGCGCCACCATTTGACTTTTCGTGTATTTACTACCACGGGGACGGTTTACGCGTTATAACTCTACTATACCGCGTGGTGTGATTTGTTTATATTATATATTATATTATATATATAATATTCACATCGTGTGACAACTTTAGTGTTATTATATTGTGATTACGTTTAAAATAAATTACGATTTCATCATCCGAATCGAATTTAAATTTTTTTTTTTTTTTTTTTTACATACGTCGAAGAAGTTAGTTTCATTTATTTATTTATTTATTAATTTTTCTTTTTTTTTTGTTTTTTGTGATAATTTACGGATCTTTTCGTATAACGACGATATATATTAATTTTTATTTTTATTCTATTATCAATACATGATTTTTAATCGAACGAGTTTGAATTAAATTATTATTTCGGTGTTTTTTTTTTTTTTTTTTTTTTTGATTTTTGACATTTTGAATCCAATCTTCAAAAAATCTAATCGTCAATAATTTTTTATTTTTTATTTATTATTCACGATTTTTTAAACGAGTTACATACTTCACATCGGTTCATTCATATTAAACGGTTATACCTATACCGTTTTAGATGGACAACTCTGCTTACGTGCCGAACCATCTCGCACCGCCTTCTCTGGTCGTTTTTTCTCAAGGCGCGGGCCTCCCGGAGGCTCTGAGAATGCAAAGACCCTACAACCCACAAGTTAGTGGTTTTATTCCCTAAACCTTAACTAACTAACTTAATATTAATTATACATATAGCCTCGCTGATACTAAAACGAGCACTCATCCCATCCATTCATTCATTCATTCATTCATTCATTCATTCATTCATTCATTCATGGTGCAATTTATTGTCTCCAGAAAATTATTTTCGCTGCACGAAGTTTTGAAAAAAAAAAAAAAAAATTATATCATTTCAACCTTGTTGCTGGATTATATTATTCATCAAATTCCCACAACCCTCCGTCAATTCCTTTTCCTCATAATCCTTCTCTGCTTTTGCAAAAAAAAAACAAATAAGAAATTTTTTGTTATTTTCTTAATCTGTTAAATTGCTTCAGAATTTATAGAAAAATAAAGAAATAATTTCAATCAATGTTTGTTCAATGTAATGTTTGTTTAAACGCTTTGCGACGGCTGAACGGTCCATTGCACTTGACCGTTCGGTAAAGTCGCGGTTCTGTATCTAAAAGAGAATTTGTCAAATTTCTTTATAGTTTTATTTATTTTTTTGTATTAAAAATTTTGAAAAATGCATGCGAGTGCAAGTGTTGTCATTATTGCGTGCTTATTTAACGTAGCCATAGTTGCTTTTCAATATAAATCTACATAATTATAGAATATAGTTCATGGTGTAGGTGTTTTCTTTTTTTTTTTTTTTTTTTTTTTTTAATAGATGTGTGGATATTTGTGAAAATTTGAATGATTTAAAGAAAGATTTCTAATCAAAAAAAGGATCAAAGAAGTGGAAAAAATCATTCTTCTTCTTATTCTTCTTTCGATGATGTTATTCACTGTCAATTAAATATCGTACGATATAGATTGATCAACTGTGTTTACGATACCGATAATAAATCAAAGTTCTACCATTCGTAAGGTTGAGATTTTATCACGGAATTCGGAAAACAAAAAGTGTATTATTGTGAACAAGTGCCTAATGAAAACCGCAAAGTGTGCTACTGCGATATATCACAGTGATACTATTCAGTGATAAACGAAAGAAAAATGAAAGAAATCTGCAGTTGATCAGTCCGTACGCATCGTGAGCATTATAGTTCGGATAGTTTGAAAAACGGGAAATTCCGAATGAAATTATTCGTTTTTCAAACGATTCATCGGTAAAAAAAAATGAACCAGAGATATCATAAGAGTAAAAACCGGCTTCGAAACGATCTAAAATTTGTTCAATTGGAATTTTGACGATGTCTTAAAACGTTGAAATTTTATTCTCGAATGATAAATCGGTACAGAGTCTCAGTTTCGATCGTCTCGAAGTCCGAAATGTGTAATGAAGAGTTAAAAATGATGATAAATGAAAGAAAGAAAAAAAAAAAAAAAAAGAAAAATTGAATATCCATAACATACTGAGAGAGGTTGTGGGTGGCAATGAACAGTGGGGTTCGTTTTTCGAATCTAAGATTTCAGATACGAAAGAACTCCAAGTACCGTTCAGCACCGCGGCATCATTGGGTTATGGTTTACACCACATGCTACATCTACCGCCGCAGTTTCTACACCCTTTTGATCCAAGGTCGCCTTTCGGTGCCTTCCGGCCTCTCGGTCCATCGGCCTTTGCACCGCCTAGCAAATGTCTAAAAGTTGAAACCGGTAACACGGCTGTGTCTTCCGGATTAGCTTCAATCGGTTCGCTGTCGAGTATGTCGAACATGTTTTCGCCAACATTACCTTCGTCAGGTGGTGGTGGCGGTGTTTCGACAGCCTCCGGCGTTGGTGTTGGCGAAATTGCACCCCAAAGTCCCGCCGGTTCTGCGAGCCGATCTCCACCCGGAAGCGGCACTGGGACTGGACAAAATCGAGGCACAACTCCCGACGATGAGGATAGAGAGGCCAACGCTACACCGGGATCAGAAAATACTGAAAGATCAACACCGGAGGAAGGCAGACCCTACAGACGTGAGTTTGAGACAATTTTTTATATATTTTTGGCGATTTGAACAGGCGAGGTTATTGAGTCGATGCGGAAGTATCGCGGGAAAAATTTTTTTTAGACCGTTTCGTGGTTCTGATATTTCATTTTTTTTTTTGTTTTTGCTTTTTGGTATCTTGCGGTGTTTTAAAATCCGTAAAATTTGATTTACGGTACGGATGTATGTGTGTGAATGTGTGTCGACGAGTGGTGGTAAATTTAATTGCGCAAGATTTCGATAGCGATAAAATTCGACTAAATATAATATCGAAAAATGCTGCCTCAATGCGATTATAGTAAATACCGTAATTTCTTATTCCGGAAAAAAAAACTATTCTATAGTATATCGTATATTAATTTTCATTTCCGATGGTTTATGCTGCTCCTATTTTAGGACTTTAAATTCTCGAAATTGCGAAATTTAAAACGGTCCTATCCGATAGGGCGGAAGAACAGATGGACCGAAAATCAAATGGTCGTTTGATATTCATGAAAATTGGTTTTCGAATGTTTTATGCGTCGCTGTTTACGAATTTTAGATCGAAAATCACTAACACAATACGCTTAACAAAAATCCAAATAATATCACAACCTTTCCCAAAAATCTATTTTGCAAAAGTTCTTTAGGTCGTTCGCTTAGCCACCTAAAAATCTCAAGATTCGAAACTGCGAATGAGAATAAAAAAAAAATTAACTCAACTTTTGCAAAAATTGATTCTCAAAATCCTTCAGGATCGTTGATCAAAAATCTGATCTCCAAAATGTGGGATTAAAAAAAATTGTAGATGTGGTCAAAATTATCGAACTTAGTTCTTAACTTTGGTCTTAAGGATCGAGGATCTTAATTACCGCAATTCGGAATGAAAATTGGTCATATCGATGATCAGTACGAATTCCCCTTAGGAAATTCGTCTTTTCTTGAAAGGGAATTTGATCCCTTCCGTATCTCTACCGTCCCTAAAGGGTTGAAAAACTAAAGAGAAGAAGAAGAAAAAGAGGTTTAGCTACATACTATTTTCCGACAACTAAGTCAATAAGGATATTATAGTGTCACGAAGAGAAAAGAAGAGAAGTGAAGTGAAGTGAAGTGAAGTAAGGAGCTTTTCGTTCTCTTAGACTACAGCTTTCAAACAATGTAACAACGCTGGGTACTTTAACAATAAACAAAAATAATAAAAACAGGTATAACACTAACACCAAGAGAGAAAGAGAGAGAGGATATATTCAAAGAAGAAAAAACGAAATGGATGTGTACACATATACAAAAGCTATAAGGGCGTTTAGAACGGGTTAAGTATTTTTTTTTTTTTATATTTCTTTTTCTTTTTTTGTATGCTTTTAAATCTATCCAGTCGTTTATTTGAGTGTTGAAAGTTGTGTTCCGCGATGTCCCGCAGCTGTACGGGTGGTATTTAACAGTAGTAGTACCTTATACCTATAAACTATACTATTATACGGTATATATCCTATATAAGAGTAAAGAGTAAAGAGAGGCGAGATGAGAGATGGTAGATAGGCGAGAGGTGGAAGATAGCAGGAAGCAAACGGGATAAAACGTCTTGTTTATTTTTCAGCTCATCTTAATTACCCAAAGATCAAGCCTCATTTATCTCCATGCATATCCTTCCTTTCTTCCGAGTTTTAGAGTTTAACTTCGCCCTTTTTCTCATTTTATACATTGTTTGGATTCTATGTACATTTATTTAACAAATTCGAAATTTTTTACAATCCTTTATTTTTTTTTTTTTTTTGAATTTTTTTAACCCCAACTTAACTTTGAGGATCGTGAAAAAAACAAAAAACCAAAAAAAAAAAAAGGAATAAATGTAACGAAAAAATTTAATTTTTTTTTTTCTGCTATTTTATAAATTGCAAATTACTAACTGCTACCCGGTGCTGCTGTTTGTGGTTGCTGACTATAACAACAATCGCGTACCGCGAAATTAAACGCGATTTTTACCCTTTTTTTTAACCACTTTTTGTTGTTTTTTTTTTTTCTTCTTTTTTCTTTCGCTTTTTCTTTTTTTCTGTTTTCCCCTCTGTGCTAGACTAATTTTCGTTTGATTGTCGGAGTGGTCGAAAACAAAGAAAAAAAAAACAAAAAACGGCCCAACCGGATGAAAAATGTCAAAACAAAAAACGGAAAAAAAAAGATAACCCTAAATTCTGAATACATACGTAGGGATTTTAGCCATTGAGAAGTTGATTCTGAGCCACTTATTTGGACAATTCCTAAAACAGCCAATCAGCGCGTAAAAATCGCCGTAGTCCAGAGCACTGATTGGCTGTTTTAAAAGTTGTCCAAATAAGTGGCTCAGAATGAAGACGCCAAGTGTACATCATATTATCATCATATACCATGAATAATTAAATACGTATCAATCATTCAAATTTTTGATAAATTTAATAGCCTGGAGGAAGATGGACCATCATAAGTGTCTGTAAAATTATTTATACATATATACCTATATGTATTTATACAATATTTATATACATGGGTGGATAATCTATATATACACCTACCTACCTACCACGCTATAACCGTTGTTTGAAATTCTGCATTGATATTTGAACGAATTCGATACCGTCCGACAAACTGCTGTAGTAGCAGGTGGGGTACACAGGTATAGCTTTACATATACCATGACGCATCATACTCTATCCCCATACCTGCCGCAACAAAAACAGAGTAGATAGATAGATAGATAGGTAGGTAGGGTAGGCTTGGGTAGGGTATAGACACTGTATAGACTACTGTACCTACCTACATATATATGTGGGTACAGAGAGTAGCGGAAGCGTTGATATTTGTCAGGAAATTGATAACTCGAATAAACTCGTTTCACGAAATATTCAAAAGGGCTTTAAAATGTTACCCTCTCCCCCACCTCTTTCCCTCGTTCTCCTTCCCACTCGGAGCAGCATCAAATATTTCAATTTTGTCCTATTTTTTTTAATTTGTTATAATTTTTTTCTTTTTTATCAAATTTTTATCTATATTCTATTTTATTTATTGATTATTACTTGATCATTTATTTTATTACACAAATGGGAGAATTTTAGGTGTACATACATAGAAAAAAAATTTTAACCCTTCGGATTCGAATATGGGAAAAAAGAAACGTGACTATAACCTAAAAACAAAAATAAAATAAAATGAAAATGAATAAAAAATTTTGTATGTAGGAAAATTTAACGCTCGGTAGAAAAAACGTTGCAGACAACTGAACTGAACTGAACTGAACTGAACTGCTCGGGGGAGGGGGGGGGGGGAGGTTGTGGGGATGGTGTGGGCGCGGGATGTGGGGCTTGGGGTTTGGGGGTGGCTAAACGGTTTCTCACGCCGCTGTCGTAAAATAGAGAAATCATCGTAAAAGTGGTTGTTACTCTGTCCTCCTCCTCCTCTTCATCCTCCTCTTCCTCCGCTTCCCCCTTTTCCCCGTTATGCCCGAAAGTCGTGGTGTTGCGGAGTAAAGGGGGATAAAAAAAGAGAGAATGAAGGAATAAGAGAAAGAGAAATAGGGAAAAGAGAGTGAGATGCAGCTGTGCGGGGGAGGGAGAGTGAGTGGGAAAATTTGATTACTAAATAATTTGTACGACGTGCTAGTAAATCCGCAGGCCGCAGTTGGCGCGCTCTAAGAATATCAATGAGGACTAAGCGATTTTACGCTTCGCTTTGCGGCTCGGCAAAGCGAGGCACAGTGCCACCCTATACCCAGCTCTTTCTCTCGCATTCTCCTATACATCCCCCTCATATTCATCTATATGTACGTACCTATACTCGGCGGAGGACTCGTCATACGTGCTTATTGTCAGCGCCTCATATATTCGTCCATCGCCACTCGCTAATTTTTTTTTGTTTTCTTCATTTTTCAGCAGTCCTGACGGAAGAATTTTGAAAACCTTGAATAATATTCGATTTTACTTATTTTGTATCCGTTTTTGTATCTTGCTTTGTTTTTCTGGTGGGAGTGGGTTGAAGTTCCGAATTTCAAAAGACCCCAAGAGTCAAAATTCTGAATGTTGACATTACCGAGTCGCAATTTTTGGAAAGAGTAATTCCCCGGAAGACCTCGTAGTCGAGTTAAAAAAAAACTTCAAATCGAGAACCACCAGAGGTTCAAAATCCCGAAAGTTCAAAGATCCGAAAGGCCGAAACTCCGGGTGTTGAAATTCTTACATGGAGCATCGTGCCCCGCGTCTTAAATTTTCGGATTTTTCAACATTCCGAATTCTCAGTCTTCTGCATTACGATTTTTCTCAATGTTTATATTCCGGACTTCAACCTTATTCTGAAAATCCGATAATGGTTTCAATTAATATTCCCAATTTTTACCTCTCGGCACTCCAAATAAATACGGGACTTGAACCCAACCTTGTTTTTCTTTTTTCCTTCACCCTCTTCCTTCCTTTTTTTAATTTACGACTATGAAAAATAACATCATTTATTTTCTACATGGACATCCATACATATGTGTGGTCATTCTGTGGTCTTTTACTATACCTACTGTCCGCCTCTATACACACCCACATGGGTATAATATCCAAAAATATTCACTGATCCATAATTTTCCGTATACTATAATATACGTCCTCGTATGTATGTATACCGCATAACGTTATATAGACCAAACTATTGGATCGCGCACTTTTACTCGCTCGCTGTTGTTGTTACAATTGAATTTTTATACCGATTAATGTATGTATGTACATACATACCACAAGCATACATACAAAATACAAATATATAGATTACTTTAACGAGTAGATATACTTTTCCAACAAGTTTAATGTTTCCGCTTATTGTTTTCATACAATAATATCTGCATACGCGTATACATGTGTAAAGTTTGTTGGTTATACATATAAACTGTGTGTGTAATCAATGCTTGCGATTTTCGACACACGGTGAAACAGTTTTGTGTTCTCTGTGCATGTATACAGTCCAACGCGATCGCGATCGCGATCACGCGTTAAACACTGTTAAGGGACTTTAAGTACACGATCTAAAAACTATTGAAACATCGAAAACGTTATTCGAAGTCCCCCGAAAACGACACAACCGATTGGATTGAAATTTTGGGGATTGATGGTCCATTTTAGTATAAAAAGATTGAGTGTTACACTTTTTGAAAATTTTGAAAAAAAATTTTGAAAAATTTACAAAATTTCAAAATTTTCAAAAAGTGTTACAATCAATCTTTTTCTACTGAAGTGGACCTTTAATCCCCAAAATTTCATTCCAATAAGTATTTCCGTTTTGGAGATATATTACGAAACACGTTTTCGAGACTTAGAACGTGTACCAAAGCCCCTCAAATACATCGTTTTATAATGTGCAGTGACCAGAGAACGAAGATTTCCAAACGTCTGTTTATTTTTGCTTATTTTTCCTTTTTTTATTTAAAATTTTTTTAACGACGGTATAAAAATAAAGAAGATGGAAAATCTACGAGGCTGAAATACGTGCACATAGATACGAGTATACCTACATCTTATACTAGACTTAGGTGTATAGCTAACCTAGGCGGAGTCTCCCGAAGCAATCACACAGTTATAGCCTGTAGGTTCTATCTCGTAGCTTGTTCTCTCTGGCTCTCTGCACAATCCTGAGCGAAAGAGAGAGAGACAGTGAGAGTGAGAAGGAGAGAAAGATAAAGAGATAGAGACACTAGAAAGCTAGCATCGTGTGACGCCCAAAGAAGACTAACGATAGAAATAGAACAGCTAGCCTTGGAAGCTCCGCCTCTCTACGGAGTTCCTAGACGCGTATTCTCTACTTCGAGGATACTCCCGCGTTGAGGAGAGGGCGTGGTGTTATGCTTAGAGAAATCGAAGGGAGGAGCTGATGTTGCTGGTTACTGGAGATGCTGGAGCTCCTCTCTGTTGTGGTTAGAGAACGAGATATACAGGGTGAGTCTTATCAAAGGTCTAGCCTCAGTTGATATGAAAACATGATCTTCAGGAAAATAAAACGTGACATTCCGTCAAAATTCGATTCACATGAGTCGGGCATGCACAGGATGAAAGTTATGTTCAATTTCTTAACCCCCCCAGTCGTTCAATCGGCCTAAAAATTGCATTTTATCATAACTAAGCCACGCCCGTTTTAGACCTTTGAAAAGACTCAACCTGTATAAATAAAAAAAATAAGAAATCGTAAATTTTCTTTTCTGATGAAGAAAAACTTATTTAAGTTTAGAGAATATAATTCGTTGAATCGTGAGACTATATTTATAACTATACATATACCAAGAAATTGGGAAATTTAAAAATTTTTTTGTTTAATTCGATCAAACAAATGCTTCGGTAATTGATCTTGATTGATTTATTCATCCTTTCTTATACCGAGCATATCGTCTAGGCGAAGAGGGGGCAAAACGGGTGCCATTAGTTTCTTAAAAACGACTTGCTTCATCTTCTGAGGTTATTTACAAAAAGAAAGTGTGGAAAATTAGTTGAATTGTCCATGTGCTGAGGTTGATGTGGATGATATTTGCTAAAAGGAAGCAGAAGAAGAGGCAGAAGAAAAGAGTTTTCAATTTTCTTTTATGTTTAATTTCAATACGTAATCAGCCAACGTTTTACAAATTTAATGATTCGCATTTTTTTCCGGTACGGAGGCGAATAAAAATTAAAAAAAAAATAAACGAAATAAAAATAACGAAAACTCTTTTAGTCGTTATTATTTTTATTTTTTTTTTTTTGGGTACCTACAACAATCTGCACAGGCAGTTGCCCTGCACTACAGAACGACCGGACACCGTCAACGAAAGTGTGTTGTGTGTACCTACCTATACACACATGTGTACATGTATGTATACGCGTGAGACGACGCGCGGGTTGCGCGAGCTTTCGATTCGTGACAGAAATCACTAAATGCAGGTCGTTCGGTTGACGGGTTCCGAGGGATATGTAGAGAGAGAAAGAGAGAGAGAGTGAGAGAGGAGTAGATGCTGTGTGGTGATGGTGCTGTGCTGTACTGTGCGGTACACGTTGTCCACCACGCATATTAATTTCTCTCTCAAATCAAACCGTTACGTACGGCTAGCCCCTGACTCTCGCTTGTCACTGCATATTCCCTCCCTTACCTTTCGTTCCATCAGGATTGCTTCGTACCTACATGAATACACACTGGGATATGGTCCTTAATTTGGTCATATTCGAATTTTGATGCTCCCATGGGCCAAAACGTCTCCAAATCCATGCAAATTTTTTTTTTTTTGCCAAAGCCAGGTTCCTCTCTCATTACTAAGTACTGACCGAGGTGTATTTCGAGACATTTTGGCCCATGAGAATCTACCCACAAAACGGCTAATTCCTGGATCATTACGGACAATCTAAGACCACCCCAACATCCGATCTGACTTACAACGTGCTAATAGAGAGATTTTGATATTATATCGTTCGCATATTATCATCGAGACGAGGTAGGATCAGGAGGATTTACTCGAGTCATTAAGGAACGAGATGAATTTCAAAATATTCTACGATTTACATTAGGAGGATAAGAGGAGGTTCCGACGCCATCCCGGGTTGAATAATATGAATTTAACTAGCAAATGTTTTGAGGGATCATTTTATTTTATTTTTTTATTTTTTTTCAAACCACGAACTAATGGATGTAACTGGCTCTAGCCACAGCAACAGCAGCGGGCGGATCGAGGGCTAATATTTCTGACCACAAAACAGCAAACTTTGAATTGAACTGTCACCATCAGAGATGGTCCAGGGACTGGTGATGTTACTGTTGGTGTTGGTGTTGCTCTTGCTCTTGCTCTTGCTCTTGCTCTCTACCGGCAACACCGTTTTGCGGTCGTGAATTTGTACCTACTATAACTACGACGAGAGCTGCTACATCGGTTATGTGTGTGGTTATCGTGGTTTGACACGATCACGGAGACACGCGTTAGTAGGCATGTATATATCTGGCAAAACGTTGATGTAGCTACATTCTGTGGGGTAGCTAATGTTACTATTCTTCATTTTCATCTCCTGGGTTCAGGACTTTTCCAAAACTTGATTCTTAAAGCTCTTCGGATTCTCTGATCAACAATCTTAAGGAATTGTCATTTCAGTTCGAAATTGAGCCTCGTCTTCAACTTCGCTTCGTCTTAACTCGATCCGTGATTTTGAGGTCAGAGATTCATCGTTAACGAATTCTTCTTCTTCTTATTTTTATTCTTCTTCTTCTTCATTGTCAAAGAATTCACACCGACCGCAACGCAACGTCTCATTCCACCCTTGACCCGCTCCATCGTTGAAATCTTCCAGCGAAATATCCTTCTCGAAGAAGTCTCGAGTCTACCGCTCCGTTCTACCATAGGATGATTGTAAATCATGAAAGAACCTACCTCGAGGCTTAAGCCTTATCATTAGAGTGAGTTACGCGATATTGTCCTTTCTACGGAAGTTATAAGCCCGCGACAACCTCTTTCGACACTCAAATTGTCGTAAATTATTATCCAAGCTTTAACAGGCTTAAGAATATTGTCTTTTATCAAGATACGGTTCATATCGAACATTTTACGTATCGAAAGAAAAACTGAACAATAATTTACAAATAGAATTTCAAAATTTCGAACTTCAACCCGCTACCTCATGTCCATTTCTTCTCCAGTATCAACTTTGTTATTCTCGTTTTGATACTCAATGTGGGCTTATCGTTCGTTTGTATCTCCGCCGTTTTCAGTATACAAAATTCACACAAACAAACACACGTATAAACGCATAAATATATGTATACATCTAGCTATATGCCATAAAAATGGGATGAGGAAAAAGAAGGTATTATTAGAGGCTCAAAATAAGATTGCTTCGTTTTTCAACTCTCTCTTCTTCTCTCTTTCACAATCCTCTCTTTATACCCTCAGATGCGGTTTTTCGACTAGATGCGATAGACACGATTCTATACGAGCTGACGATAACACGTAACATACCTACCCTGAAAAGAGATAGAGAAATTAGGATGTCGAATGATATTGTCACACTTGAACTCACCAGTTTAGCGACTATCAAGTAACGATACACGTTACGGATTATCGCGAGATTCATTGCGACTGTAGCAAAGTAACTAATTTTCGAAAATTTTATTTCGAATGGAAATCGATAATAAATTTTTACCCGAGAATTTGACAATAATTCTAAAAAATTTACTGCATACATTTTTCAGTTTGTTATGTTTTTAGTCAAAGACACTGACTTCGTTTCGTGTAACACAGCCGCGGAGGATTGAAGTTCAAATATATATAATGAAATAAAAATAAAAAAAAAAAAGAACTAAAACTTAAAACCGAGTAAATTTTTTTCCCTTAGCCCTAATAATGATCCTAGAAAAGCAATAGGAGGACGTATATATATATACCATTGAGAACGAACGACGGCGCCTATCCAGATATTTACAACACTACAACGTCGATTACTGTTCTTGCATCTCTTCTGGGGTACTAAACGTATAATACGTACGCCCTACACCATTCGTATCCCCCGAAAAAAAAAAGAAAAAAAAAAAACAATTCGAGGAGTGAGAAATGGCTCTGACGACAATTAACTGAAATCACAACCGTGGATATACCGAAGGCGTTTATCACTGTCGTGACTATTTTCATTTTCTCTATTTCTCTTTCTACATTTTCATCTATCTCTTATTCGGTTTTCAACTCAACTACTGGTAATAATGACTAGAAATAATAGAAAGCAGAGATGAATATGAATTTTTTTTTTTTTTTTTCATTTTATATTATCTATTCTTTAAAATCGACGCGAGAAATTTTCAAAATTTATAATATCGAATTTATAGAATAAAATAAAAGGAAGAGGGGGGGAGAGATCTGATTCAGTGATTATTAGAAGTGGTATTTGAAAATCAGTGTGAAAGGGTTCATCCCTCGGGTCCAGGCGTAGGTATATATATACGATCAAGAGGAAACGCTTTGCCTGTTACGGGGGACTGCCAGGGTGTTGTTTCACGCCGACGATTTAACCCGATTAAGTAATTAGAGGATTTTTAATCTTGTAGCTGCTCGTGCCGTTTTTTGGCACTGGTCACGGATCCTGTTAAAAAAAATAAATAAATAAACAGACACACACACATAGATACTTTCTCTCTTTTGCTCTCACCACCACGAACTACTACGTGAATTTCGTCAAATTGAATTGATGATTAAAGAGTTTAGCACGTCCGTAAAAAAAAAAAAAAAAATTTATATAAAGTAAAGAGAGAGAGAGAAAAAAGGTAGATATCCAAATTTTTATATAAATAGGAAAAATTCTGAGGCTTTAGAGTTTGCGTTTATACTCAAATCCAATCGAATTGATACACATTCTATAGATACGTGTATAGTATAGTTACATATACCTACTTACCGTACTACTACGTCGAGTATCTCGATTTGCGTAACCCAACCTACTTGTACGCTGGCTGGTTCTCTTCTCTACGGTTAGTTCCATCTGGTTTCTCGCTTCTTAAGCGGTAACCCAACAACTGATCCTCAAGTACAGTGGCGTAAGGTGATCAAGCTCGGAAATATCACATCTCGTATACCTACTCCGTCTCTACACTTACTTTAATACTTTTCTTCTTAAATATATATTTTTCTTTTTTGTTAACATAAATATTTCAGAATTTTAGAATTTTTTACCATTCATTCAATTATTCACAAGTTTTTAAGTAAAACATGTGAATTTGTCTTATAACCAGCTGTTAAATTATCACAAACTGTAGCAACCGGCACTTTTTTCGTCTTTCTATTTCTCTTCCTTTCAGTTACGTCTTTTTAGTCTTTTAAGTTAACAGAATTCAGGTTTACACTGGGCTTTATTCTTGTTTTATCGTATTTGACAATTATTCGATAATTTATCAACGCGTCGGCACACAATGGGCCGGCGTGAGTCCGGCCCCAAACCAACCAACGAAGAAGAAGAAGAAGAAGAAGAAGAAGGTGGATGGTCGATGGTCGCAATTTCAGAGTCTTTTTGGTCTCCTGCACGTGTCTGTAAACGGTGTTTTAAATGTCGAGATCAGATCTTATCCCGTCTCTCTTAAAAAGAAGAAAAAAAAGAATCTGTAAAACAATCTTTATTTCTATTTCAAACTGCTCTCTTTTCTCCTCTCGTACTGCCATCATCGATTACTTTTATCATCGCTACACACAGAATCGCAAAAGTAGAGTTTATTCATCTGATCATCATCACGACATCACACGTTCGTCCTTCACCACTACCATACTAACAGTACTACATTCTACATGGTCCCAAAGATTTCTTAGAGGAACACCCGGTGTCCATCTAAAGTCAGATATTCACCACCGAATATGCAACAGCGATGGGGGAATTGTACGAACAAAACTATCTCATTGTGTGTTAATACTCCACCTTTGGTTCTTCGTCGGCTTCTCTCTTCTCTTCTCTTCTCTTCTTTTATCTTCGTTTAGTTTCGCTATATAGAGAATCGGTTCTTTGCACCGATCGGACTCACTATCTGTCTCAAGAAACGAAGACTCGCGCGGCTACGGCCACTCGAAGGAAAAGCAAATGGAAAGAGGAAAGTGGAAAGAGGAAAAAGGAATGGGAAAAGTAAGGATTTCGCCCCCGATGCACAGTGCATGAAACTGCTCATCCCTTCTCCACCTCTTCTTCCTTCTCTTCCTTCATCTCGTTTGAAAGTAGCGCGGAGTGGACCTCCTCTTATGGGAAGTTAGAGTCCAGCCTTAGCTGCTTAAACAAACGTATCTCTTATACCTTTACTACCGCGCGGTATAATAACGTATTACTACCTACTTACCGAGTTACATTGTGTTCTCTTAAACCACACTCCACACTTTCATGCTGGCTGATGTTCCCTTGCTGCTCCTGTTGTGGAGAAATTTAAATTCGAGATCACTCGATTACCCGGAGTCTGCTGCAACAAGCCCACTCCTCCTTCTTACTTATTCATCCTCTCTCCTCCCTCGATTGTGTATAAAAGAAAGAAAAAAAAAAAACTCACAAAATAAGAACTGACAAAACGGATGTCAAGAAATATCTGCATTAGAGGCGGTTTCGAGAAGAGATAGTTATGATGGAAAAAAAAAAAGAAAAAAAAAACTTCTTTTAGAGGATATGGAAAGACACGGTTTATACGCTCGATTATTATTACAGCTTTTCAAAGTCACCCTAAATTACCTGTAAAATTTGAGCACCAATTTTCGCCAGCTTAGTATTATATCTACGACGGAAGCGAAAAACTCTTCTGCGGGACAGCAGGAGGGTTTCCGCAGTTTTCTTCTCTCCCTAAAGGATCATGCGAGGAGGAAGAGGTGGTGAAGGCGCACATATTGGATCATATCGTATCTTCTCACACCCCATGAATTATGCATCTCGGAACCCGAATACCCTCTTCTTCTTCTTCTTCTTCCTTTCTCTCGATTTCCTTCTCCTTCTCCTTCTCCTTCTCCTCACTCTCTCTCTTTCTTTCGCAGCTATATATCTATAACGATAGTAATACCTATCTCTTTGGCCAGTCTCGTTCGAAAATCTCTTCGTAATTAAAGGACCCATATATTTTACTTTAAGGCTCGACTCGCGCGATTCCTCTCCGACTACTTACTGCATCCCAGCAGCTTCGAGCTTTCAGCTTCCACTTCTTCTTCTTCTTCTTCCTATCAAGACCCTGGTGATCGTTTATCACGTCGTCTAAGGATTATAAAATTTAACAGGTTTAAATTACTTTCGCAAGATCGGACTTAGACATTGGACGGACTGCTTAAGGAGTGAACTGATTCTTCTAATTTTAAAAATTCATCCCTTATATTTCTTTAACTTTATTAATGATACCGTTTTTTAATAACTTGGTCAAATGTGGCGATGAGGCAAACGCATACATACTTGACAATTTCTTCTTCCTGACAATCTCGAAGAAGAGAGAAGCTCTGTAGCCTCAAAGCCGGTGAGATAAATCTTGGATTAACCCTCAAGCTTCTGTTTCTTTTTCTTATTCTTCTTTTGCTACTTGACAACACGCGCTTAGCACCGTCTTACAATACTACTGAAACTTCCCTCTCCTCTCTCTTCCTCTCTTGCTCTCTATTTCTATCATCAGACGTTTCCAAAAGTGTAACTAAAATGACTATAAATAAACGTTCTTCTATCGTCAAATGGACGTGTACATCACGTTGCATAACTTCAGGAAATAAGAACTACTGTAGCAGAGAAAATCTTGAAGAGGAATGGAATGAGAGAAGAGGAGAGAAGAGAAGAGCCCTCTTAAATTAATTACAGGGAAAATATCCTGGTATCAAGAGGAGGTGGAGGTGGAGGAAAGAAGACGACCGAACGACCCCTCTTCGACGTAGTCGTGAAGGTCCTTGAGAGAAGGCAACCAGAATCACCGGAGTGTTTAACAGGCAGGATTCCTCGTTAGGTTTAAAAAAAGGAGAAAAAGACAAGAAAAAAGACAAAAAAAAAAATAAAAAAAAGAATCTGCGAGAAGAAAATTCCTCAGCGTATATACCTACCCAGTTGAGGGTGAGATTTAAGTAGTCTGGATGCCTCCTCGCTTCCTTGCGTGCACTTACTCTCGGATTCGTGGTCCACGTATATAGCTACGCGAAGAGAGCAGCTAGCCTACCTTCAGCAGCGATGAACATCCATCCTTCCTTTTTCATTTCACTTTTCTATTTTTGTTTTTACCTCATCGTTTAAAATACCCCTCGACTTTCTAAAAGTCCCGAGTTAAAGTTCAGAATTTCAATATCACAAAGCCACAATTTTTATTTTTCTAAATGATGATTACCCCGCAAATCTGCATAATCGATTATCAAAAACTTGATATCGAAAACCACCTTCTCAAATAAAATCCCCAATATCCGGTCCGCATGGAGAATGTGGCAAGAAAAGAGAATAGGAGATCGTGACACGGGACCGTTTGGCAACGAATATGGTCTCGATTCCTAATACCCATATCGTAATCCCATAAGCGGAACATAATTCCGAATGACTCGATGGAATTATTCTGATATAGCTTACACCACAACGCGATGTTACTACCGCTCCGTTACCTCATTCCAAAGGCTACACATACACCTACTACTCGTTAACAAGTTAGTCGTAGCTACCTACATACTATCCCACACATACAATAGCTCGATATTCTATACCAACTCTCTCACATAGTATTCCTACAAACTATAAATCCTCCGAAGATATGAGCTATGCTAATTGGAGTTCGTGGACTCTCCTCTCTTACCGAGTTTATAACATTCGATATCTGCAACGAATATGCTAAACTGGTTGGTGCATAATAATTTTAAATTGATCATCTGAGATTAATCCGAGTTTGTAGAAAAATGTTGTGAAAAAACAATTGAATAATCAGAGAGTAAATATATTTTCGAATTAAAATGATCTCTCTTTATATTTTGGTTTCTGTATTCTTTATAAATATTTACCACTTCTTGAACAACCGAAGCAAATTAAATGCTTACCATAGATCGTATCGGTTACTTAATTGCATCGAATTTACGCTCAGGCACGCGACTCTGATGTTCTCACGATGAAAGAAACAATGAAGACATTCATTCTGCGCTACTACTGAAGCTGAAGCGGTGCAGCAGCAGGTTCGGATGCTGTAGCAGTAAAAGCAGAACCGAACAAGTCTAATCTATATTCTTATTTCTTGACCTGCAATGTCGAAGAAAATTAATGAACATTATAGTTATACGTTTCTATTCGTTGATGGGTACATCAGTTCAGCTTTTTTTGATCCATTTGTTGAGAATCGCCCTAAATTTTTGATTTCTTCAATTTTTCTTCAACTTATTTCCGATTTTTTTGACATTTGGGAACTTCGATCAGCCCGCTTAAAAACTTGACGAATATTGATGATGCTAGATCGTATTGGGTTGCACTTGTTGAACGATGCATCGTGTCTCGTCACGGTGGTGAGAAGCCTCATAAGAATCTTTGCGAAATTCATTATGATGAGGCCATAAGGGAGACACACCGCGGTGACCGGGATGTCATAAACCTCCACGACGAAAGCACAGGTGATATTCAAGGGTATAACCCTAACCCCAATAATGCACAAACAATACCTGCCCAACCGATATTGTGTGTTATTTTTTCGCTCTTGCGGGTTTATGTGTGCCCATGCCCATGCCCATGCCCATGCCCATGCCCATGCTGTGAATGCATCATGCCAAGGTACATAAGGAGGTGAGAGTAGTTCGCCCCGGTGTAGATGGCTACTCTGTATGAAATATCAACCACCGTGAAACATGAACGGCCTGAGAAACTTCAATCTCGTTCATACCAGCGCGACGCGGCGCCGGGACGCAACGCGACGCGACGCGGCGCCGGGACGCAACGCGACGCGACGCGACACGCAGTATCCTGTATACATTTAGGTATATAATCGCTAATAGAATCTATAAATTTTTCTTCATCTTTTTGCAAAAATTTATAAAATATTTAAGAAATTAATTTTGCAGTCTCAAATTTTTTATTTCGATAAAATTCTTGCGAGTTACATTTTTGGCATCATGGTGTTATGTTGGTTATGAATGTATGTGTGTGTTTATTGTTAGTTAGAGAGACAAAGAGCAGAATAGAAAGAGATGAAGAAGGATTGTCGTTTGACCCGTTAATACATGATATAAAAAAAAAAAAAAAAAAAATTTTTTTCTTCTGGTGTTGGATGGCAGAATATAAATATCTCACGCTGAGTATCGATGCGGATAACTCGATGCAATCCAACCCATTCGGTTATCTCCCTCTTCTACTTCTTAACTTCCTTTTTTTCTTATTATTATTTTCACCGTTCACGGCCTTTATTCTTATAACGTCTATGATTTTACTAAACACACATACAAACACGTATCGATACTAATGTAGTATATTTTACATGAGAAACGAAAAGAATCGAACCCCCACCACGTATTTTAAACCTCAAATTACAGAGTAGAGGGAACTGACCAAATAAAAAAAAAAAAAAGAAAGAAACCAGATCGTTGCATGATCGTTTAATGAAGGATAAATTAATTACGCGTGCAGTGACACGACTGATTGATTCTTTCTTCTCGTCGATATATATTGAAAAGCGTTTTTTTTTTTTTCTTTTTTCTTTTACTCTTTTTATTTTTTATATACATACATATTTTGTTTTTTCGATGTTGGTAGGAAAGGGAAACATGTGTACACACTGTGACAGCAAAGAGAGCTTGTAGGTGCAGTTCAGTGCAGTAGGAGATCTTAAATCATGAATTATTCAGAGTGTCGTGATCTGGTCGTTCGTTCGTTCGTTCGTTCGGTCGGTCGGTCGGTCGACTGTGCAGATCGTTTCCATGGACGGATGATCGGACTTATTTCTCTCTTTTCACTCAATCGTTGGACTCCGTCCATGAGTTGGAATTTATTTCTTTTCTTATTCCTCGTCCCTTCCTTCTTTCCTTACTTGCTTACTCGTCTCTTTCTTTCCTTCCTTGCTCTTGCCTCTTCGCTTTCGTTCGTTCATTCGTTCAACGACATCGAACCTATACTATCCCCATACTGAAGTTCCTCTGCACTTCAGATTAAGATCACAGCGGCAACTGTCACAGTCACCATTCATTCCCTTTTACGGGTTAGGTAGGCGAAAAAAACTTCCTTTTCTATATTTTTTTTTTTTTTTTTTTCTCTTCCCTTTTTTTCTTTTACAAACTCTCTTATATTCCGTTCATTCATACATTTCGACCTAATATCCTATATAGATACAATTCTCGTTTTCACGATTCCAATTCAGTGGCGGGAGGGGGGGGGGGGGGGGGGGGGGGGGGGGATACAAAGTAGAGCTAAAAAAATTGAAAATTCTTTGTCTTTCATTTTATGCAATAAAAAATTTCGGGATAGTATGATGATTACTCGGGAGATAAGGATGATATCGGTAATTGTATAAAAATGGGTTTTTGAAAACGAAATTTTTTATCATCATATCTACTCAGCTACGTATTTGAGAATTTTCACTTTGATGATATAGGAACGATATATAACCGCCCCTATAACTCGACGAAGAAATGAATACCATCTTTTTTTTCCTTTTCATTTTGCTTCTACTTATCTTTGAGAGGCCTTTACGGCACAACCACCACCTTCACTTTGTCCTTTTTTTTTTTTATTTTTCTTTTAGGGTTTTTTTTTTTATTATTTCTCTCTCTCTCCTGTAGAAACGCGGCAGTATTGCTCTGCCGGTATACTACGCCAGCCTAATTGTATCGGGCGTCTTAATCAGCGTGTAAGCTTAAGCTAGTAAACGGAAAAGCGCCTTATACTCTGCATCTCAAAGGCACACAATTTAAAAAAAAAAAAAAGTATGTTAAGCCAGGACTGGCTCAGTTCTCTTTCTCTTTCACACTGTGAGCATCAGTCTTTGGCATCGTATGTAGTTTTACGTAGTATATAGATACCCATCTGCACACACATTACCTACACATCAAAGATCTGTGGAGGAAAGTTAGTTATACGCTTTTAGATCTGGAAATACAAAGATGAAGATAAAAAAAATTAATGAAAAAAAAAAGGAAAAGATGTCTGAAAAAATTTTTACAATTTTTCAAATTCAAATTCCATGAACCAAAACGTTGCCAAAACTAAAGCAATTCTAAATTATGCTGACTCAAGTCTTGTTCATAATATTCAAATATGACCAATTTAAGGACCACCCTGTGTACATACCCCATTGTTCGAACGGCACGTGGCGCCCCCACCGCTCTTTTTCTCTATATCAAATAATGCGCGTATAATCGAAGTACGTACAGTCGAACCTCGTTATTACTGAACGATATCTTAGTGAGATCATACCTCAGAGTGGGGGGAATCAGGAATCATATAAATCGCTTAGGGTCTTCATACACAGAACGAATATTTGATAAAATTCTCAATAAAGTTATTGACCAAAAAATTCTTTAAAGCATAACGATTTTTGTTTTTTTTTTTTTTTTTTTTTGTTATACCTAATAGCGTCGGTCGCGAGTTCGTTTTATAACGTGTTCTGTAAATCGATTATCCTCTTCTTCAAATCGCTGTTTTAGAAATCAAAAAAAAAAAAAAAAAAATAGTACACTCAGTAACAAAACTAACGGCGTACTCGGTACTCCGCGAAAAAATACCCGTTTTCAAAATCCTGTAACTCAGGATTCACTTCTACAGAATTTTGAATAACGGTATTTTTTTTTTCGCGGATTAGGCACAAAAGTACGCCGTTAATTTTTTTTTTCTTACCGAGTTTAGCTTATCTCTTTTCAATGTAAAGTTTTCCTTAAAAGTCTTTCATTCATGCTATTTGTTTTCGGGTGATATGTGTTTTTAGTGGGGCCCGTGTTCGGGGGTCGATGTGGTGCAGAGGCCCTTGGATTAGGTCTTGGATTATCGCTCGGGCCAGCCTACAGGTTCGCTCTTCCTCCGGGACTTGCTGCCAAGACCACTAGATGCCTTGTTTTCGATCAAGGTAGGCCTTACTTAACCAAAAAAAAAACAAAAAAAAAAAAAAACAAATCAAATCCCCAAAAATTAATTATCATCAAAACTCCTGCAGATTAAAAATTCTTTAAACATATTCATATATCTCCTCCTCATTTATTTATATTTCCATCAATTTTTATGTATGTACCAATCAATGTATATCTCTCCCCTACATTCATCCATAATTAACACACATTTATCACTTACCGATAACGATACCATCTCTTCTTCTTCTTAACATTTTCAATTAATTCTGGATATGGGATTTCTGGATTTCTGTCTCCCTGTCCACTCAGAGTGAAGTTTTAGTGTTCCAGACGTGCGAACTAATAGAATAAATCTACAGGGGTGAAACCCTTGGAATTAATTCCAAAATCTTTTAGTGAATCATTCTTTGACTTGGCTGATTTGAAGCCAATTCGACTGCAGCCACTTTTCGACATTCGATGAATTTTTTTCTTCGGTAAATTAGTCCGGGGTTTCCGTTATCAAAGGATGCGGAATCAACGCATCTTGTGAATTTTAGAGGAGAGCGAAATCTCAGGGTTTTAACTCGGAAATACTTGCGTTGAATATTTTTATTTTTTCTTTTTTTTTTTTTTTTTTTGACGATTAAATTAATGCTCAACGTTTTTAAAGGATATTCAATAAAAATCACACACTCCTGCATGAAGGTATCTTCAGCTTCTAGACGTTATTTTTTGAAACTTGAAACCGTGCAAACGTTGGAGGCAGTGCTTTGGCTCAATTTAACGACGATTTTATAACTCCTCCATAAATATTTTCATCTTATTCTTGTTCTTCTTCTTCTTCTTCTTCTTCTTCTACATCTTCGCTGTTCTCTTCCTTCTCGCACATAAAAAGCAAATCGCTTATTGTTACCTCGAGCCATACGGACCATTTTTAGCGTTGCAAATTATCTCGACATTAATATCCACGTAATAAGCCATTCAAAAGTTTATCCTTACTATTTCAATAACTCGATTCTTTTCTTTTATCTTAAACTGTTTAAGGCGGTAAATCCTTGCTTATAGGCAGAGCCATTAGTCGTCAAAGATTATCCCACACAACACTTTCAATTTTTAGTCTTTTTTTTTTAATTTTTTTTTGTTCCTGCACTCAAACCGTTTACATAACTCGAACAATATAATATTTTTTTTTCCTTTCCGACTATCAGTTGATACAAAGAAATTCAAAATCGACTTCTTTCTCCCTTATTTTTTTATCTTTTTATTTTCTTTTTAAACCTGTAACTCTGATTATCACTTGAATGACTGAGGCATGTTACTAAGGCGTTGCCTTTCAACGCTTGGATGGATTAATTGAAGTTTAATAAATTCAGACTGTTAATCCGCGGAGAGAAGAAAAAAAAAAAAAAAAAAAAAACAAAAAGGTTGAAGAAGGACTCCTCGATATTTTAATAAAGAATATTGTTCAGCTTTGCTCACTTACTTAGCCACACTCAATGATCAGGATAAATTAGCCCCTGAAGTTCACCAGAAGAGGAATTCGAGCCTCGTACTTCTTAAGGTATCTAAAAAAAAACAAAAAAGAATATTATAAAGAAAAAAAATAGCCTCTCTGCGTCGTTTGTACCTCCCGAGTCAAGATATTCGATAAAAAAAAATGAAGAATTTACTTAAGATATTTTAAATATCGAGACAGAAAATTCTTCATCCCTGTAACGACGACGACGACGACGACAACGATTTAATTAATCATACAAGTGGTGATGGATTTTGAAAAGAAAAAAAAAAAAAACTGTTAACTGCAGATTTTTGGGTCAAATGGTTCGATAGTCTCAAAAAAAGATCGACCTTTGCGTCCGGCGTGTCGAAAAAAATATATTTCGACACGCCGGGCGCAAAGTTAGATTTTTCGCCCGCTTCGTATGCACAAAATTCAACTTTCCGCACGTTGTGTTGAAAAACAAAGTCCGATATACGTGCGAAAGATGATTCTCGACTCGTGTGATTGTCACCCTCGCTTTGTTCAGGTGAAAAACTTCACACTCGTCCGAGAATCAAGTTTTTTTCGAACTTGTATTAAGATATACTAATTTCTTGTTTTTATTGATAAAAACTGAAGAGTCGTTTTAACCCCTGATCGTACGGTAGGTAGGTATACGGTATTTCTCCTCCTTCTATTACCAGGGACATTTCAAGAGCCGAGAGGCTTTAGGGGGGGTTGCCTCTGGCTTTCTCTTATTACCACTTCATTTACAATTAACATTTATAGCTCCCTATAGCAGTAACAGCCTCAGCCAAGAAACAGAGAGAGAGAAAGAGAGAAAGAAAATGAGAAAGCAGCTTGGAAAAACTAATTAAATATTCTTCCTGTCTTTCTGGTATAAACGAGGGTGCGTGTAGTAGGTAGGTAGCTATATCTACTAGGCTCTTTCTCTCTCTTCGCGTAGTCGTCAGAGATTAAATGATTACCAATTAATTCGCTCAGAGGTTGTTACACGGTTTATATATTATCTTATACAGATATACCCGTCTCAGAGTGGTCCTAAATCTAGTCATATTCGAATTTTGGGACTCCCATGGGCAAAAATGTCTTCAAAAATAAAAATTCATTCCAAGTACTGATCGAAAAAATTCGAATTTCCTACGAAACGTGTAAAATTGACATATGTCGGTATAAAATATACAAACGTCTTAAGTCTTAAGTCCTAGGTCTTGAGTCTTAAGTCTTAAGTCTTAATTCTTAAGTCTTGAGTCTCAAGTCTCACGTCTTAAATCTTAAGTCTCAAGTTCTAAGTCTTAAGTTCTAAGTTTTAAGTCTTAAGTCTTAAGTTTTAAGTGAGAATTTTCACTCCTAGCGTGCGTAATATTTTTTTTGTTCCCATCTCAGCATAGTTCGGAAAAATTTGAAACCTTTGGCACTTCGTATCTACAGTGAAATGTGTTTTTTAAAAATTCTACGGAATTTCGGGTACCTTAATAACCTAAGCTAAAGAACTGCACTGGAAAAAAAAAAATTCTTGTCAAGCTATGGCACCGAAAATTATAACATTGAATAAAAATATAATAATATAAATTTTTTACTGTACCGGTTTCTTCCTTCGGTAACGGTCAATGGCCCATACCTTCTACTACTACTACTACTTACTACTATACTCCAATCGTAAAGAAAAGTCGTTTAGTATTATATAGTTAGTACTTTTCTCAGTAGTCATTATCGAGATTCTTATTGCTGCAGGTGCAAATCACACTACTGCATGCCATGAATATATATATATATTTTTTTTGGAAATCCTTTTTCTCAAAGAAAAAAACTACGTCTTTAACCCCTAGAATTAAAAAAAAAAAATAAAACCGTGATTTAATTTTTGAGCGACAAATCACTCCCCTCAATTCTTTTTTTTCTTTCTTTTTATTCGTTTTTTTTTTTTCTCTCTATTCCTCTCGACTTGACTTTTTTTCTTCGTATATTTTTCTTGTCTTCCTAAAAGCCGTTTGATGCTGCCTGAAGTGCATCACACTTGGGTGATCCTCGTAAATGTGACGGCAACAGCAATGTCGTTGGATAAAAATCAGTAAAGTTGGGCTTGCAGTATAAGAGCTATATTTTTTTTGTTGTACATAGTATAAGGCAGAGAAAAAGGAGGTGGTTGCAGTAGCAGCAACATCACCAGTAAAAGTGGTAGACTAAGGGAGGAGAAACGGGAGGGTATATCGTGGGTGAGAGATCCAGAGAGCAGAAAGAACGGAATTTAATTAAGTAAAATTACTGTCAAGCGATGGGAAAGAACTGGCCCTTGCAGGTTGGTGGTGGGAGGGGGTACTATGCGACACTATCTCTTTCTTTCTTTTCCCTTCTTACAACAGCAGTCTAAACGAGGAGAATGAGAGGACCATATTCATCTCTCTGTCTCGCCAATGGTCTATCCGGGACTTTCCTTCTTTCTTTTCTTTTTTCCTCGTCCTTTCTCTCTCCTCGGGATTGAAAATAGCCGAAAGAATGAGAGAGAGAGAGAGAGAGAGAGAGAAACAGTGAAGCTTGAAGACTGTTCAAAAACAAGCTTTTTTATAAAAATTAACGATGCGATATTAAGTATATCGATTATGGCTTTGGTTCAGTGTTTATAAAATTACTTACCAGGAACTTGGGGATATGGCAAAAAAAAATAAAAAATTTCGCACAAATTTTGAGACGTTGACCAATTTGAAAGGAGGGCCACTCTTAATGTATATGATATTCACAGCAAAGTGGTTCTTTTTTATTAATTTCTTTTTCTTTATGGGGGGGGGGGGGGGGGGGTTAAATTTCAACCATAAACGCCGATTAAAAGAATCGAATTTATACAGACTGAACTATCGGTGTAGATATTGCGTATGTAATCCTGTCAATGGGTTTGTCAGGGAGGATGGTGTTGGTGATAGTAGCTGTAGGGTATGTACAAGTATCAATAATAATTCGTGTTCCTATATTGAAAGATTAATAACAGTAGACTGGCGGACTAAAAAGCGTTTGAAATATTCGAATTTCAAAAATTGGTTAAAATTGATGAAAAAGACTGACAAAATTAAAATAAAAAAAAATCTGTAATTCTACTCCCAACACGGTCTGGTCTGGTTTTAGGTCTGGATGTGTAAAAATCAGAAAAACAAAAGAAAAAAGAAAACCAAAAATTTTTTTATCCTAAATTTTGATCTATCATTTTGACAAAAATCAAATAATTGTAGATTTTACGTGGATCGCAATTTTTTTTTCTCTCGAATTCTATGAGCTCGTCCTTCTATGTCATAGCGTTGTAAAGTTCTGCTCAGCGTGGATATAGAGAAAGTGAGAAGAAGGGAATTGCCTGAAAGTATTCAGTGTGAGCAGTTTTGGCGATTTGGGAATCCCGCCTAAGCCCACCCCATCCTCATGCACACACGATAAGCATACCGATAACAAGCTTTTCCCTACTCTCGTTTGTTGCGCGGTGGGTTGGTATACGTGTACTGGCTATGGGACCCCACTCCATCCCAATTCACAAACTAGTATGGTATGGGTATAACCCGGTTTAAATTTTCACTGATTTTCTTTAAAATCCCCCTCTGCATCGCAATATATAAACACGAAAAGCAGCAGCAGCAGTAGCAGCAAGATACAGATAACGTTGTGACAGATTGTGACAGAAACCAACCCGTGTTAGGTAGGGAAAATTCGACTGTAGTATACGTCTGTGTTTCACAGATTTTTAACATCGATAACTTTCCTTGTCGACGACCCATACCATTACCGCAAAAAAAAAAAAAAAAGAAATCGACGACAAACATCACGATGCCCATGTACATACATACCGTTCGTTCCATTCGTTGACAAAATTTATGGGGATTTTTGTATACAGTGATATAGTTTTTTTCTTGTTCCCAGACACATGCCTAGGATTTGAGGTTTAAGCTGTAAAGTTTGATCGGACTATCTTTCAACCACTAGAATTAGATTTATCGTTAAAAATAGATAAAGAAAAATTTTCTGTGTACAATAATCGATACTGACATCTCTGTACAGTTTTTGAATCCTTGTTTTTCTATTTGTTAAAAAAGAAAACCAAAATAAATAAAAGAAATCTCGCAATCTCTGCATATGCAAGTTATAAGTTACACCATACCACGTCGTTGTGTAGCCCTGGTGGCGTTAATATATCTTGGTGTGTAAAATTTTCGTTTTTATTAAAGGAACATTGTCACACCATATATAAGCGCGGGGTGTAGAAGGTAACGAAACGGTTCCGGTTATTTGTTGACGAAGCGTGCAGGGGTAGAGGTAACACTGAGATATTATGTAGTTGGTAGTAGGTATGAATGTAGTGACAAAAGGTAGCCGAACCGCGAATTTTGTGTATGTGTCTTTCCCTCTCTTTTCCACGATTTTTTGTTTTTTTTTTTTTACTCTCTCTTTCTCGCTGTTGGTTATATGCCACCAAACAGCAATATAGGAGATCATATGTCATGTTGCAAGGGCGTCGCCCGACCACCGAAACGTTTACGTTTACGCCAGCGCACTACACTAGCGTGATACTCTTATACTGCAACAGAAATGAGAAAAAGATGAAAAATAGTAAAAATGAAATAGTAAAGACACGCGTGTTACTTTGTGTTACCAACCTGGATCTAGCTTTTCTCAACATTGAATTTACCCTGCCTCCTTACCTCCGCAGGGATATACAATATTATACAATGAAACGAATAACATAAATACCTTCCTAAGGCTGTAGGCTGCCCAGCTACTATAAAAGTCCTAACACACAACTCCGTTAATCAACGGAGAAAGAAACAATCGAATTACATTCCCGGGCTTGAACCGAAAAGAGAAAAAGGGTGAAAATGATAAATAAATTGATCTTACTACTCCGAAAGGGAGAAAGAGATGGTGTATGTGTACGTATGGATGAGGATATGTTGCGGTTTGTGACAAAACATATGTCCAGAGTTAGCGGTGGTTGTAGGATCTTTTGTCCGTGGGTAACAATAACCCGGGAATTGGTGGTCAAGGGATGAGCCGGTTCGTTGATACAGGGATTTATCACCGGGACATTCCAACCTGGGATAATTTCTGTGTTAACAACAACAAAACACCCGTAGAGAAGGGAGTTGGGTTATAACAACGTTGATTGTTATGCTCAGTGGTGTTGTCGCTCTCTCTCTCGTCGTTTCTAGTCTTTTGATAATCGCAGTACCATTGCTCGAAATGATATCCGCGTATGTGTACGAAAATTTGGTACTTCTATTTTTTCGAGTATCGAAATGGACGTACAACGACTCTTCTCTTTCTTAAAAACTTTCTTGCACCACCACAACCACCATCGTAACCGTCATCACCAACAGGAGAAAATCCCTTTTATTTTACGCACCAGCAGCAACTGTTCGCGCAAAACGAGATAAATGAAATAAGTTGTAAAGAGTCCTCTCTGCAGTAATGGGAACAAGGACCGAAGGAGGACCATACTTTTCCCTACTCTCCCGCTCTCCAGCAACCAAGGAGGGTTTGATAATCGGATAAAAGAAGAAACGGGATGAAAAGAAGAAGGGCCTTCGCGCAAGGTAAACATTCGGGGAACCTGCACCCTTTGCTTGGATGATCCCCGACCCCAGTGCCTTGCTGTATTATCTGATTCTCGACACTTTAACGCCGGGATATATCGTTCCTCTCGTATTACAGCGAGTGGTAAAGAGAAAGAAAGTGATTAACTAATATCTCAGTCTATAATCATCGTGTAAGTTCTTACGCTGCTGCAGGTTTGACCCCGTTGCATGCAAGGTGCAAGTGAAAATTCAGTGCAGTACACAACATCGTCTGGTCCAACGATTATAATGATAAATATTAACGCCCTGAAGTAGTAGTGGGTTGATAGCTGATGGGCCGATACACCTTCAGCAACATCACCAATCGACAACGGGAGAAATTGACAAGCCAACATGGAATTGGTTTTAGTCCAAAACCCCTTTAGGATAGAGACTTGGGAATGCCCAGACTGATCCATCTCTAAGGTGAAATATATGCGGACGAAAATCGAAGGATAAGCGATCGACCAGCAGCATATCGTTTCACGACGAAGGACATAGCCAGCCTCGTACATTTGTATATATATCTACAATGAAATATGCGAGACATCGAACTCACACAAATATCGGTTTGTGTTGTCACCGCGTATAGAGAATTACAAACGGGAGAATAGAATCCGCGTGATTTATCCTTATATAAATACAAATTGTTGTCGTTGTAGTGGTGACAGCGGTGGGATCAGATATACGGGAATGATGAGGAGTGGGAAGATGCAATATCACCAGTGTTATGACAGCCACGTATTTTTGTATAAGGAGTAAAATGAGGAAAAGGAATCTGTGCGTGCAGTGGTCCTTCTTCTTTCTTTCTCTCTCTTCTTTTTCGTGTGTGTATTTTGGTATGTACATACAGGTTTAACAGTGGGGTGGTAAAATTCTGCTACCCCTAACCTAACCACGACAACGACTACCACTGGCACACTCACTCCGTTGCATGGAGCAACCATCAATCATCAGCATTTTAATATCGGGCAGCTAACAATGCCACCAGCCAATTTCTACCCCCCCGCGTTTGATACCCCCGAGTCTCGGCATCTATACTACTAATACTACTATATGTATACGTATAACTACGCTGTTTCATTTTTATGACGAAATTCTTCTAATTCATTCGTGTTCTTTCGCTATTATCATCGATGTCGACGTTTTATTACCCGGCCAGCATGCCTATGACTATACTTCACCCCCCCCCCCCCCCCCCCCCCCCCTCCCTCTCAGAGGGTGGTACGACCTATGTACATTTTTCGTTTCACCATACATCGCGTTCAATAACTATCCCACAACAGTCATCGCTGACATTTTCATTTTTTATTTTGTTATATTTTCGTTTTTTATTTCAAAAAAACTAAAAGCGGATTACATCCCACAGAATCAAAAAAAAAAAAAGAAAACCAAAATAAATCTACTGCAGTGTTCAAATATGAGTCTGCTGCACAGATCGCTCGCAATTAGTGCGAATTCAAATCGGCGAACAAAAAAAAAAACTAGAAAATTAACTAACATGGTGATAAAAAATTTTTTTAAATTTTCTTTTATTTATTTATTTTATTTTTTTCGATTTTGATTAATTCCGTAAATTTTTTTTTTTTTGTTTTTTACCTCGAGGCTAAAGTAGGGGAAAAAAAATTCCTGATTCTCAACTCTTCCTCCTCTTATAGTTATACGACTATACATATACCTAGAGAGAGATTTAAAGTCAAGGGTTGTAGAGCGAAGAGAACAGCCTGTAGACCCTTGCAGCAAGGTCTCGCTCGTTTTCACCGTATTTTAAACTTCTTTACGCATATATTCAGCAGCTCCCTTTATACCAACCCCCTGCATAGTACGAATCTACGTATTTTTATTAGAGGCGATGAATCCGCACATCCCCTTATTCGAGTGTCTAATAGCCGCGATTCGTTCCTTCGTTCTTTTGGTATCCCAAAAGTTTACACGTTATGTCACAGCTTAAGTAGTTCCGCGAACCGTTTAATCTTATCACAGAAACTATGTCTTATATTCATTTATTTATTTTCAAATTTTTATTTCTTGCAAAATTTTATACAGACATATCCAAAAAAAAATTTCTTGAAGTACAATGATTATTTTAATCATTTCTTATACCAATCCTGCGTGTGACTGAAAATCAAAGAAAACGATATCTTTAACGCGAGGTTATAAAATTCCCGAAATAACACAAAAAAAAAAAAAATTGAACTACGTAAAATTCAAAGCTCTTATATTTTTTATTTCTTTCTTTTTGTTTTGTTGTTTGTTACCGGGTGAAAATTTAGGCGCTGTGAAAACTGTGGAGACAGTACCCATTAGTATCTAGTGTATAGCCTCTACTTCTTCTTCTTCTTTCTTCCCCCCACGTACTGACTGCTGCAGTTTAATAGGGATAAAAAAAAAAAAAAAAAAAACGAAAAAAAACCTGTAACCTGCTGGGTGGGTGAAGAGACTCAACTGATTTACGCCTTGTGGTGGTGGTATACTTGGCGCCGTTCTAACTATCAACAAACCTCCTAAAAAAAAATTTTTTTTCTGTTTTTCATTCTTTTTCAAAATCTGGTTTTAAAACCTAAATTGAGATTAGTTCTGTACAGTATAGTTTTAGTTTGTTTGACACAAACTGTTAGCTATCTATATAAGCATTTCCAACTACTTGGTGGGTCCTGTACGTTCCCTTCTTATTTCCAATTTCTTCTTTAACAGTCGTAATGTCATTGTCTGTTATATCCCATCGTCAAGACCCACCATGACACGGTTACTCATGTATATATATGTATGTATATAGTTTCTCGTATATGTTTCTAGTTTTCAACAAGTTCTAAAATTAAAATCGATTTAAAAGATCTTTAAGCCCCCTCCCTCCCGCCAAAAAAAAAACAAAAAAAAAATGGAAAAAGAGGCAACATATAGGCTGCAACTTTCATCTCCAAAAAACACGATCATCGTGCTTTATAATTCGAATTTCCTGTTTACGACACGTTTTTAATTTGTTTAATTTTCTATTTTTTTTTTGGAAAACAAATATGTAATGATTTTTATTACAACGATGTATTATTATCATCATCGATGCTGGTGTATACCAGAGGTCAGTCTATGTAGATAGGGGTTTATACGTAATGGAGATGTGTTAATGTGCTGCAGCGTACGTTGAGTAAAATTTTTACTCTTTTTTTGTTTATACGAACAAAATATATTGTACAAAATTTATTATCTCCAATATTCCCAAAATCACGTGATCATATACATATGTATAGTATATAATATATTTCGGTACTAAAATTATCGTTCTTTGTCACAAAGTTCGTATGAATTTTTTCAAAAATTAGAAGAAGAAGAAAATAAACACAAAAAAAAATCCATCTTTTTGGTGGTTTTTAAGGCTAGTACCTACCTATCACATATGTACTGTACTGAACTTCGGATCGAAATACTCATTTATATATTCAACATTTAAATCTCTCAACCGAATAATATTCACATAATATTATAATACAACTATACATACATATACGTATACATATATACACATATTATAGTTAAAACAATATTTCAATTGACGTCACGGTGCAGCAGTACAGAGAGCTTTTCACTCCATATATTCCCTCCTCCTAACACACACATACACAAAATTTTGACGTATATATCCATCGATGTAGATACATACGTATGAACACTATATAACGTATTAGTAGTACAACAAGGGATTAACTGTCAGGGATTTCATTTCATTCGACGTTAAATTCGTTTCAGAAAATACATTTGTTATTAATAGTGCGTAGATATACTATCTGTGATATATATATATATATATATATATATATATATATATATATATATATATATATATATATATATATATATATATATATATATATATATATATATATATATATATATATATATATATTCTATTTCTCTCTTTATCCGCATCTATATCGTTCATTTTATAACAGTCGTACTACTCTCTCTTTTCTCTCTCTCTCTCTCTCTCTCTCTCTCTCTCTCTCTCTCTCTCTCTCTCTCTCTCTCTCTCTCTCTACGTACATGCATACCTGCTCGGCGTACTACACAAATGTAATTGAATTTCAAATCGGTGTACTATATGCTCTGCTTCACATGTATGTATGTACGTACATAAATATAGAGATGATACGTTTGTTTTGTGACGTATGTACATCTGTTGAATATAATTTAACTTATAAATAAATAGTCTACAATGTGTAGGACGTACTGGCGATATAGCCGAAAATTAGAATTTTTTTGTTTTTATTCATTTTACTTTGATCAACTTTTTAGAAAATTATTTAATTGTCTAAAGTCATCGGAAAGTCTTTTTGTCCAATGATGATCTTTGAGGGGTTTTGAAAAATTGCGATAAATTATAATTCGGAATTCTAGTTGAGACCATTATCGAATTTTAAGAAACGTTCAAAGATCTAGATATCAAAATTGAGAGAGATCGTAATGGAGATAGTCAAAATCTCAACAAAAAAAGTCAAAACCTTCAATCCATGAGTTAACTTCAAGTCCCGGAGTTTAGTCTTCGGAATTTTGAATCTCTGGTATATTTCGTTTCGAAGTTTTTTGAATCTCCTATGCAGATTTCCGGAAGAATACTCTTTGCAAAAAAAAAAAAAAATTGTAAATCGCTGATATTAAAACTGAGAATTTTAATTTTAACCCTTTGTAACTTTAAAAGTTTGAAACTTTCGAACTCAACTCAACTTCGTTGTTGCAGATTCATTGATGCTTGATAAAATTGTGTTTAACGTTGAATATTCGTTAGCGTAGAATTGAAAATTCTGATAGGTTATAATTGGGTTACCATGGGATGCAAAGAGAAAGAGAAGAGAAATCGAGACTGCGATTCCAGGACCGAAGTTTGCGAGGAGGTCTTCGCAGTGAATTCTTTTTGTTAATCAACTAATAATATTCAGACACCAACGGTGGCAGTCAGGCAGTCAGGAAAAGAGGAAGGAGGAGGTAAAGCAGCGCGGAACGAGGGGTGAAAAATATACAAGGTTTCACATTACCATACGCAAACAGTTGGAGGAGCCGTCAGCAGTGTCGGTGTAACCGTCTAGCTGGTGCAGCTAGCTATAGCATCACCATCGGCGTTAAGAAAAATGAATAAAATTATAAAAAAGGAGGGAATTTTAAACGCGATGGGTATATGCGGTGGTTACATCGGAAACTCCTCTCTACTGTCAGTTTTTTTTTTCGGTTGAAATACCTTCCCGACTTCTTCTCGCTTAACCTCCACCATCACCATCACCAGTATCATCCACGTCTCTCATCTCCTCGAGGTAAAAAAAAAAATAAAAAAAGAAATTCGTTCTCTGATCAGTTTGCATTATTCAAAAACACATCCACCTCCTCTTCTGCTCTCTTTTCGAGCCCTTGATATGTGGACGTCCCTTCGCTGTTGTACTAACGTATGCTGATGTTCTCTTTTTCTTCTACGTTCTTTAAAATTTCGAAACTTCAACACAACCCCCTAAACGGAATATCATTTATTAAAGAAATTATCCTGCTGATGGTCTTTCCCTCGTTAAATCACGGTGTTTCCGGTATTAATTGATCGAGGAATGTCGAGGATGAAGCAATAGGAATATGACGGAGATAGGTCGGCTTCACTCTACACACGGTTAGCTTTCCTAAAAGCATCGTTAAATCCATATACTATGGCCGTAAAAATGTTGATGACACATGTGACACGTGTTGAAAATATTAGGTATAATATCGTATACCTATTAGGTGCGTCTCTCCTCGTTCGAAATATCTCCCATCGTTATCCATCTATCGATGGTTTAATATCTCATGGTTGACCTGGAGATCAACATGTCTGTATAAATTTTCTCTAAAACTAAACACACGGCAAAATAAGAAGATGAATAAAAAAAAGTTAAAAATCTCCATGATCGAGTGAGTGGGACTGCAAATTTCTACCTCGAAATTCAGAGAGGAGGGTTGCAGTGAAACGGGGTGACCGATGCTGGTTATAAGTCAGAATGCGGACAGGCTCGTGGTTTAGGGTATGAGAAGTTTAAATGACGCCTCCGTATGGTGCCACCGTCCCATCATGTGCCACATTCCTACCTTCCATCATGGCCGGCAGTGACGGGCTAGTACTGGATGATTCTTAAATTCTGTCACCACATAATCATGCAGTGTTTTTCCATTTTCGTACGATATAAGTCGCCGCAATCTTTTCCGGGCTTAAACAAGGGTGTTGATAATTTCAAAAGCCGGACACTGTTGTGGTCAACCTTTGATAACCACAAAAGTGGGTACAAACTGAGCCAATTATTTTCCAAAAATTTTCTAACCACTTCTCGAATATCAGCTCCATAAAAATTCACCCCGTTTCGGGAGATCCGCAAGAGAACTGAAGAGAGGGAGAGAAAGAGAAAGAGAGAGAGTTGGAATACTGTGCGGCATCAGATGTGCGAACCATTGGAGTTATATTAATCCCAGTTAGACCAATTATACCTGGTTAATTCGAGAAGCTCTAAGGTTTTCGGGAATGATGATAACTAACTAGGGTGGAGCTTTGAAAACTGGGGAAATCCCAGATGGTTTAAGACCACCTTTAGATTCGACGCGCTGTTACAACATACCCAGACCAAAACTTTGCTATAATAATTTTCAGTGTTATTAATCGATTGATTTTGCACTCGTCATGGCTTATCTCGATTCTATATCGACCAACTCTCTCCCCCCCCCCCCCCCCCCCCGCCCCCCTCCCAAAAAAAATAAAAGTATTCTTACAAGAGGACATTTTTATCTTGTAGGAAAAAGTTTGACGAGACTAAACTGACTGCTGTTGCAGCAGCTTAGCTGCTACGAGGGGTGTATGTCGAAAGACAAATGGCAAATTCTATGAAGCAACTGTCGTCGTCGTCGTCGTCGTCGTCGTCGTCGTCGTTGTCGGTTAGAAACGTCCGAAGCAAGTTGAACTTGTGTCGATTTGCCGCATCTGTGCAACGTTGACGAAGTTACTATGTTACGTCGCTACTTAAATCACTCCTGAACGTGGATCTCGTCCTCAGCAACAGACGAAGAGAAGAGGGGTTATGTAGTATATGGTCGATGTAGCAGGTTTAGGTAGACGACCTCGCCTCATATCACCCTCAACAAACGTCAACATTAACACCAACTTTTTTTTTCCACATACTTGACGCATTCAAGTCAATTTCATAGTCAACATTTTTTTTTTTTTTTCATTTATTTAGAGATATGGGAGCGTCGAAATTCAAATATGACCAAATTAAGGACCACCCTGATGTATATAGACGGATTATAATCACACGCAATAAATCCATAACAGATTGTTATAATTATTCTTGCAGTACCTACACTACACTACACCGTGAAATGTAACGAATTACGTTACAGTAAAATGATGGGAGTATGGTGCTTTAGAATTATCGATATTTGCTATTTTATTATCAAATACCATCAGTAGAGGATGAGAGATAGAACGACAAAGTAAACAACTGACGTTTTTGGGATAGATTAAATAAATTCCATAACACTCAAAATTCCCCGATTACTGGATCCACACTGTACCTACATTTTTTTAACAGACTATCACATCGTGTAACGTTCAGGAAACAGAAACATTTACAATGATTTATCTGAACTGGATTCAGCTTTCGTTGGTTATGAATGACTCCGCAAAAACTAAACCCTCTGATATAAGAATTTTTTTTCTGGATTCACGATCATTACTGACCCCGAAATTTGTACAGATGGTTATTGCTGCAGTACATATTTCTCTGATCGTTAATCGCTGTTCGAAGGATGTGAAAAAAATCTTGAAATCTTGATCGTCTTTTTAGTAGGACTCTTTTTCGTAGGACTCTTTTTCTTTGTCTTGGGTGTTTAACAAGATTTATAGAAACAGGGAAAAGGATTTTAGATTTGTTGGTCTACTGCTTGTAGTAAATCGATAAATTAGAACCTAGCCAATGCATTAACCGATGGACTTTCGGATCACCGCAAAATAAGTTAACGCCTAATCGATTTAACAAATTTAATTATCGATCACCCTCCTTATTTTGTAAGAGAGAAAGTACGGCAGCTATTCTGCTAATTTTCTTCCAATCTCTGTTCATCACTGTCGCAGTTTTGTGAAGGAAATTGTTGTTTGTGTTCTTCTTTTCCGTTTTCTTTTTCAACCAATTTTTCGACCTCACATCCGATTTTTTTTATTTTATTTTATTTTATTTTTTCTCTGAAAACTCGAAAGTTTTCACCACGTCTACACCTCTTCATTTTCTTCTTCTTCAACCTCTCGCCGTTACCACCGCGGAAAGTGGTAAGCGAGAAAATTTTCATCCCCTGGTTTAGCCGAGAGATGAGATGGGAGGAGTTCGCGGGGCTAGGCGAAGCTTAAAAATACGCAATCTTGGCACGCCGTCAGGCTGAAGAATTGAAATACATGTCCCCTCGGCTTCTTTGATATCGTTTACCCATAATCATTTAATTTTCCCCATAGCCAGGATCCGAGATTTTTCGCCTCGAGGCTCACTTCTTGACGAAGTTCTCTTTAAAGGACGGTATAAGGTAGCTACCTTCTTCTTCTTCTCCTTCTTCTTTTTGCTACTTATCTTTTTCTCGTCTGATACAAACTTGCCGAATACCTCATATTCTTCATTTTATCAATTTTCGCTAGTTCCAAGACAAAAGAAAACGAAGTAAGTCCTTCTCTTCATTGCTAGACAAAGTACTGCACATACACACCCTCGTCTTCATTTCGTAATAAAAAAGTAATACCATACAAGACAGGAGTTTATATTTCATTCGTTGTGAAATTCGTCGAGATCTACCCTTAGAATAAAAAAAAAAAAAAACAAATCTTCAACGCTGCAATGTCTTCTCGCTATTTTATTTATTATTATTATTTTTTTTTATACCGTTGTTAAATTTGACATTACACGATATATTCGAGTTTTAAAGTTTTCCGAAATTGACAAGATAAATAAGAAACTTGCAAAAGTCTTGAATTTTAATTTTTTATTTCTTTTTTATATACATCTAAATGAGGATGAGATGTCGATACCAGATTGTAACGATGACGACAGGTTAAAGAATAGAATAAAAGAATAAAAGTTATTGTGACGAAGGTGAAGCTTTCGAAGCTTACCGTTGATCTACGAACGGACGGAGGGTTACACCCGGGGTACAATAATACCTCGCAAACACTTTCGATGCAAACTACGCGACGTATATTTCAACAAGCTTGGGTAGTCTGCACCGTCATATCGTATCGTATCGTATAGTATCGTATCGGTTATTGAATCGTTAAGCCAGCTGGGGAATAAAAGAAGAAGAAAAAAATATATATATATGCACAAGCGACGGTTCCGACCTGATATTTCTTCTCTTCTTAAGGCGTCTGTCTACTCCCTTACCCTTTGCCCCTTACGATGAGGGGGAGTAACTGGCTCCTAGTACGAAAAGAAGACGGAGAAGTAGGAAGGAAGGAAAACTCCGGTGTGGAAAGGAAAGATGGAAATGGTTAGAGATAAAGTAGGGTGGGAGATTGCAAATAATATTTCGAGACGCTAAAATGTGTCAAGCTTCTGATCCTGTCTGACATTTGAATATCCTCAGGGTAGTGGTAGTGAGCGGGTGGGGGAAAAGGGTGAATTTTCTGTCGATGTATTGGTACAGAGAATATACGGAGGGGAGGGAAAAAGTTACCAACACAATTCTACGAGGTGACAAATATACATATGTATATATGGATATAAAGAAAAGTGTGTGCACAATATTTATAAAGCTTTGCGGAAACTGAGCCGTCAATATTTCTCACCCAATATATATATATATATATATATATATATATATATATATATATATATATATATATATATATATATATATATATATATATATATATATATATATATATATATATGCGAAGAAACAGACAACACAAAAGCACTTTCGTCGGTGGTATAAACGTATGTAGCTGTGTGATATGTCATCATTTTGAATAAACAACACCATCCCACCGCTGTCACCATCACCACCGTCGCTAAACTTTACCTCAAGTATGATAGAACGTTAGGTAAATTACAGCAGGAGAAGAGAGAAGAGAAGAGGATACAAAGCATTCCATGAGGTATAGTACGATATTTTGATCCTGAGTGATTTGAAGACACGTTGCGCGTTATCTTCCGGACCTTTTCCTACCATAAATAGTAACCCTTTTTATATAGAAAAAACAATTAAAAAAATGAAGAAAAACACGAGTGTATAAGTGATCATCTTCGCCGTACGTACTGAACGCTGGCAATATAAGTTTACAGCACTGGTTTGACTTGTCGATTAAATGCAAAGTTTACACCTATACGGGATGACGACGCCTCTCGACATCATATCGCTAAAGGAACTTTTGCGAAACTCTCCTCTAGAGATGAGAAAAAATAAAACAAAAAAAAAAAAAGATCGTCGAAAATGTTACTAGCACACGATTTGTTCATGAGCAGACGATCGTCCCGCATCCCCATCAGCAAAAACCAACCGCAGTTTTTAGAACCAGCTAATTTTGGTCTTATTAGTACAGGAATAGCTCGTTAAATCGTAAATGTTTTCAGTCTAAACTCATCCATTAAAGGTTACATTAATTGGGTAACTGTAGTGCTGTCGGCTACAGGCTCGATGATCTGTTTTTTTTTTTTTTTTTCAATTTTTTTTTCATTTATTATTTTACACTCGTAATCGAAGAGTTTTTAGCACCACAGAGATTTTCTCTCGCAGGATTTATTGACATCCAATTAAATATATTTTACGCACTGCGCAGAGATCGGATGAAAGTCAGAGTGTGCGACTGTAATTAATAAAATTTCTTCAATAAAGTAGTTTCGAACGATTTTCAAATCTCGAGAGTGAAATCAGAGTGTGTAATTTAAAGAGCTGTACGTCCGACGACTTGGTATTCCAACATTTGTCATAAACAAAAAGAATGTAATCTCCTATTTTTATTTTTAATTTCTTTGCTTGGCTCGGAAACTGCAACTTCGATACTCTGTCCAAGTAATATATGAAATTTATTAACCCGCGGGAGGGAAACCAGTTTGATTTAACGGTACATATATCGGTATGCTCTCTTTCCACGAGATATTAGCGCGACATTCTACTTTCCACTCGACATGGATCCAGGCTCTGCGATTGGCTAATACAAGGCAAGAGTGTGAGGTTAAAAAAAATAGTTATTTTCAAGAAAAGATTCACCGTACCGTACATGCGGCTATAATAATATAATCTGGCGCACCTTGTACTTTGTCATACCCCTGAAGTATCGCATTGCATCTCATCCCATCCCATAGCATCGCATATCCGAAGTAAATAGGGTACCGCGTTTGGCACCAAGTACCGAACAGCAACTTTGTAGCTTGAGATGGGGCTCCGCGTGTCGTGCAGTCAGGTGAGATGTGGGCCGTCAAAAGATCGTAAAACCTGGTGCAGCTCAGCTCAGCTCAGCTTGGCTCAGCTAAACTAAACTCAGCTCAGCTCAGCTCGGTGCAAGGCCACTTTAGTTACCTTCGCATATGCGACACTGAAAACCACACGCATACAAACTAACCTCTAACCTTTCTCCGCTATACCGGCACCACGTCCACGTCGACACATTGCCCGCTTACGGAAAATCAACTCCTTTATGCAGAAAACCGCATCTCAAAACGTTGTCATTGCTTCAAAGCATAAATCACTATACCCAGTATAAATATGAGGAGAACAATGAGAACCTATTTCTTCGATAATTTTTCAATCAACTGATTATTGTTGGCTACAGCTGTTATTTTCACGAAGAAGAAGAAGAAGATCAGCAGGTAGACCCTCGTCCTTCTCTGGTTAAGGACGTACGGCTTGTTTTTATCATTCATCTCGTCCGTCCCCGTCCTTCCGCACGTCTACCCGAGACTTGTCACCAGGCCTCTGGGTGTCGTATAATTTATCCCGTTATGCTAATCGCACCGATTTGTCTAAATTAAAAGGCGCTCCGGTTGATCCATGGTCAAGTCCCTCGCTGGTCACCCCACTAGTTCGTGGTGGTGGTGACGATGATGGTGGTGGTGAACTTCGTGGGTCTCTGGGGATACGTGTAACCGTGTACGTGTGTACGTTTGTTGGAAGGGCGTGTTATCGCGCTAAATCCCCGCAGATGATGCGACTTTATTGTACGTGTTACCGTCGTCGGTTGGTTTGCTGGCCCCCCGATGACGAGTAAAGCCATGTGTTTCTCTACTCTGACCGCATGGTCAGCAAATCCTTCTTTCAGAGGCCTCTTGCTGCATACAAAAGAGAATTTAGACATCCCGTAGATACCTTTTCGAACTCCTACGAAATATTTTTTTATTATTATATCCCTCTTCATGTCTTTGGATCAGTTTTTGATCGATCGGATGAAAATTCCCACGAAAGTATAAAAAAAAAAAAATTACGAATATACGCTCCTTGGATAATCAGACTTTGATCAATCTACTGCGGTTTTCATAATTTGTGGGTTCAATCAGAACCCCCATTGGCATATGATCATTTTTCCCGAATCCGTTAGCCAGTTTTATCGTCAAATTATTGAAAATTAGCCAACACCCAGGCCTCGTAACGGAATCGAACCAGGGTAGTAGGGTGGCGATGTGATTGGGTATTAACACGCCCTTATGCCCCAACCTACATCGGTTAGCCAGCCAGCCAGCCAGCCAGCTATACGGATTTCACGCTCTCCTCATTCTCATCCTCATCCTCGGTACCAAAAACCTCTCAACCAACATCGCTAAGCTGTATAAATCTGACCATCTTACCGCTGCATAAGTCCGCGGATTAACACCACCAACCAGTAGGTACGTTTCCACGCTCAACTGCTTTATCATCCTCTTTTCAACGATACCAATGGTGAAGGTGAAAATAAAGTGGCTTCTTACTCGCCACTCCATCTTTCACTCTCTCTCACTCGACTCATTCTGACCAAATGTTAATTTCCTAAAAAGCCTGCAGCTCGTTCTCTTCGCCAAATCTATTTTCTGTATTCCCTTATGGAGTAGCGAACCTTACTGCTATTTGGGATAGGATGATACCGAGGTGTATAGGTGAGGATGTGTTACCCGAGGTGTATGAGAGAATACAGGTTTCCTGGGGGCAGTTGATGAGCTATTGATGATAGGATCGCGTCAACACCAGCTGAGCCAATTACACGGCTAAATCTCTGCTCCTCTCCTCGTTTACTCGCTAACGTTTCCTCGTCCCGCATGCATCAACTCTCTATATCGTAGGTCTAATGCCTAGGCAATGACTGTCAACGTTTGAAATGAAAATTTTTCGTTAATCAACATCATCGATATCTCATAGATAAATTATCATATTTTCTTTTCTTTATTTGTTACAGGTAAGTGTTCCAAGAAATCTTTCTACCACGGTATGTTCAAGGTAACGTGTCGTCGTACAAATATATAATCGTTTTACGTACCAAAATATCTTCTCTTGGAATGTTGAAACAATTGTTAAATATAATGTTTTGTTTGAGGGATGGAAGGGGAGGGTTTTGGTACGGGGGTTGACATCCACCTAGATATTTTCCTGGGCACGGTGTGATAGTATGTATAAGGTCGTGAATAACAAACCAGGAGGAAGTAACAAACGTTTGTGTACATTGAAATAGCCCGGGAGGGTCGTATCTCACGACGCGTGTATATACATGTAGAAAGAGGAAGTGTAGCTGTATGAGAGAATGAAAGAAAGAAAGAAAGAGAAGGATAGAGATATGCCAAGGCTCTTGAACATCCCAAATCTTGCGTGAAAATTACCCTATTGTGTCTGCCAGATCCCTACAGTTTCTCATTCCTCTTTTCTCGCTCGCCTCTCGCCTCGCGCCCTCAAACTCCACCTCCACCTTCTCTTCTCGTACCCTCGTATTTCATCCCTCGGTTACATAATCGGCTTTTTGTTTTGCGTTTTTTTTTATCCAAGGGATCGCTATACTATCCCAACGATGATAAAAGGCACACTCTCACTCTTTCTCTCTTACAAGTATAACAAACGCTCTAGAGCTTCAAATCGTCCGCCACGCTCGATTTGTGTTGGCCATACCATCACCACTACCAACACTCTGTCTGGGTAGGTATAAGCCTCACTAAATATCCACTTTACCGCATACTGCAGCCCAAGTAAGACCATTGGTCATTTCTTCGTTCCACAAATTTTTTATCACCTTTTTTTTTTTCTTCTCTGGGATCAACATTTATTACCCCCCCATCCCACCCTGAACAAATGTACAGCCTATACCCGTGAAATAGGTAAAAAAATGAAGAACAAACAAGCAAAAAGACGCCTCGTTGTATCATTATTGCTAAACAATTCCAACATTGAAAAAAAATACTCCACCGCAATTTCTATGGGTGTTACGGGTCTGGATGTCCACCGGAAAGGAGTAACACACATTATCAGAGGTTATCAGAGAGAGCCCACTGAGGCCATATGCTACCAGTATGTCCAAGCACTCTCTCACGGGGGCAGTAGAGTCCTCAACTAACCGAAGCCTCTCTCACTCTCACTCTCACTCTCAGTTCACTCTGTATACCCCTCATCTCCTATCGGCGTAATCGATAAATTATTACAACGTGTACGCAATGTGTTCAGTACATATACACACGTATGATGATTTCGATGCTCTAATACGATTTCTCTCTTTATTTTTGCTACCGGTTATTTTCACGAACATATATACCTTATACTTTTTTAGAGAATTATATTTTAGACAGAAAATTTTCACACGGTAACTTTTAGACTGTTACGTGATCGGAACAGGTGCAATTTTGCATTTTGCATTTCTTTACACCTCAACGAAGAGAAGACTGACTTGTGGCTGTAATATACGATCGTAGATTCACTTACAAACTGCACCGTAACGCGATAGGATTATGTTTAATCGGAGGATTTCAAGCGGATGATTTAGCTACAAAATCCCATGAAAGTAGGTACACACATTTACGATTCGAGAAAATTCGAATGCAATTTTTATGATTCTTGGTCTGTTATTCTGCAGCTGGGTTTCGGTTTTTGGGAATAAAGAAAATCTTTTTAACAGCTATATGTGAACGGTATTTCTTCTTCTTCTTCTTTTTATTCTTTCTCTTCTTCTTCATCCGTCGGGACGTACTGTTTTGTCGGTTAGAAAAACAGCGGGAGAAGAATCCCGGATTTCATCCCCGTAATGTAGCAATCCTTGGACTACGACCACGCGATAACCCCCACAGGATCAGGAAAGGATCACAATATCCGATCATCCCCTCATCTCGTGTCTCTCGTGTCTTCTCTGACCGCGTGGTTAGGAAGGCCAGTAACACGCGGTAAAACATTTTTCTCACTTTGGCCTAAAACTTTCTCCTCTTTTTGTTTTTGTTTTTTGTTCTTTTGTTGTACAAAATAAGAAGAAAAAGGGACCTACGGAGTTTTGCAATAACTTATATATAAGGATTTCTGTCAAGAGTAACCGAAACCGAAACCATAACCATCACCCTTGTGCGATCACGAAATAATGAAATTAGATATATCAGCAGTGAAAAAAAAAAAAAAAAAAAAACAAAAACAAAAAAGATTCCATATTGGTAAACTTACTTGTTAAGAGTTTTTTTTTTTCTGTTTTGCCTCTTTTTTTGATTTCCTTTTTTTTTCTCTGTCACGGCTTTCGCGTGTCACATTAATTTACAATTTGTGTGGATAAAGCCTACGCGACGAGATATCGGACCATATGCTATGTGGTGTGTTATGTGACCATCATTCCTGATCACTTATCTATATAAAAAAAAAAAAAAAAATCCTATAACAAATCTACTGGAACACACAAACTAGACTGCGCCAAACAACCAGCCAGTATGTTTGATCTGGGAAAAATGATCGTTGTTGTAAAACAGCTTGGGGGATTACCTACAGTATCTATAACTAATTTTAAAGGTATTAACTACAGAGCTATGCCTCTAAAAACGTGTCGATAAACAAAGATTAACTCATTTAAAAAGCCCCACCCCGGTTGCAGGTTGGAAATATTTTTAAGTCCACGCCTTCTGGTTTTTTTAGTTTTTTTTTTTTTTTTTTCTAATGCTTGATGGATAGTAAACTGTATCGCAAACAGAAAGGGGTTTAATAAATTCAATATGATAACCTGTAACATGGATAATAGAAGAAAACAAAAAAAAAAATTATTTTATACACGGGATTTATTTAGTTTAATTTTAATTTTTTTTTTTTTTCCCCATAATTTTTCTAACCATATATACCATACAATATATCATTCGTCGTAAAATAAGAATAGAAAGAAAAATAGCCAAAAGCAATTCGGAAATAATTTACAGGTGCAATCGAAAGATTGTTCACGAGTTTTTATTTTTTATTCTTTTTTTTTATTTCTTCGATTTTTTTACACGACAAAAGGGTTGCGCCCTCTGCCACTTCCTGCCCTTTCAAAAGCACCTCTACTTCTATACCTCTTCAGCGATAAAACTGCCCGCACCCTCTAAATATATTAACAAAGGTTGAGCAGGTCTGCATCAGGTCGAAGATGAGACGAAATAGTTTAAAGAAGATTTTTGAGTCTATGGAATCAATTTTTTTATTTTATTTTTTGTTCATTATCTTTCGAGTGGTTGACAACAAAAAATAAATAAATTTGTTTGCTAAGTTTCGAATGGAAATTAATAACTGATGGAGTTTTAACCCTAGTGAGAAAGAAAAAAGATATTACAGCCTTTGAGGTGGAGTGGCAAACTAATGCAGACGTTTAGTGGTAATCCTGGTCAGAAATGACCTGTAGGTGCCGCGACCGTGCGAGGTGTATAACACTGAACCGATGACAGTAAATTCCATTTTGACATTTACACTCGTCAAGCGTAGGGAACAATGTAACGTAACGTAACGTATAATAAATAACTCGAATAGAATTTCTTGGGACAAACTACTCTGACCGGTTAATGGGGAACAGGGAATGGGTACAAAAGGGATACCCCTTCTTCTCGGCTTTATTTGCAACGATGGAATCCAACCGCAACAACAATTACGAGTTAAGGTGTAATAAATAAATAAATATGGGTGTCGTGTGATGGGGGTAATTACAACATCATCATCATCAACATCATCCTCCTCCTCATCATCATGGAGAGGATCGTTAATGGATTTCCTTACTTCGTTACATCGTTCTCGGACATGGCCCAGATTCGAAATCTGAGATGGATACGTACATACATATCTACGTGTACGCATGGCTATGTGTAAATGCCCTGTTCTGACGTAGGATACGTTGCGTTACCACCGCGCGTAGTTCTCGACAATAAGCCTCCTTAATTCCTCCACTCGGCTGTGATTTGTGTTCCACTCACTCCCCATGGCCGAACAGCAGCCAGCTACCCCATACCATTACCAACCTCCTCCTCCTTCCCCGTGCACCAACCGAGCAATTAACAAGTCCCCCTCCATCGCTAATCCAGCTAATCCCTTGACTGATGCCACGATCCCGCCTCACACAAACTCGCTTTACCTACCTACCTACCTACCTACCTATACACACCTTGTCCATGAACCCATATGATAGTCCAACAGAAACAGGGTGCAGGGAGAAAGGCTCACTGCTACCAGCATCCTTTTCTCATCTCAATCATTATTCTTCTTATCGATTTATCAGTGCGTTGGCCTTAAGGAAGGAAAAGAAGAAAAGGCTCCGTTTCCTACTCATCGTCTAAAAACAGGATTTCAAAAATCCGAGCATTAGGGTTTTGAGCCCTTTTTGTACCGCCCTCTTCTGCACCGCGGAGGAAAATGACATGGTGACATAAATTAAGGTCTGTTAAAGTTTGCGCGTTGGGGTTTACGGTTACGGTATAGGGATTAACCGCACTGCTGCGGAAAGGAAAAAAAAAAAATCAGTTATCGGGTTTGGTTGCCGGGGGGTTTTGGGGATCGTACTATATGGAGAACGTAGGCGCCAACTGGCTGCTAAGCGACGGAATTGATGGGCATCGTTTGGAACGGTTCAACTAGCTGCTAAGCATTTCAAAGGCGACTTACCACTCGGTGATGGTGATGGTGCTGCTGCTGCTACTGCTGCTGCTTACCACGGTGAATCTAATCTACCATCTGTTTGAAGATATGTGATACAGTGTACAGGCGAGAGGTTCGCATTGCCTTTGGGTTGCGGTAAGCGTGCAGGCGATCACTGGATCGGTTCGTAATGAATTTTTTTTTTTCTTCTTCTCTTTCAGTTTTTTTGTTTCTCCATCCAGTACATCGACCGACTCGTCACGGCTGCGGTTACCAACCTATCATCGATCTAGGCCTTGTATAATTTTCGGTTTGATAATTCGTTTGAAAAATCACCGCGAAATATTATCCTGCAGGGATCATCAGCAGATGTTCCAAACGAGAGACTTCAACGATAGACAAACATCGAGAGAAGGAACAATTAAATCTTCTAAATCAACTCTTTACGTAGAGGTTATTATACGCGAATGCAGGTGGAACTACTCATCTCTACGATCATAAAGTCTACAATTAATTATCTTTGTCGTTACAACGACGACCAACAGCTGTCTGGTTCTGTTAGTTGTTCAGTGTATCCGGAATTGGTCGGTTTTGGTCGTTTTCTCTCTCTCTCTCTATCTCTCTCTCTCTCTCACTCAACGGGCCACTGTGAATGTATGTACAACATATTATCTCCCGTTTGACTCTAGCTTAATGCGCTCATACACCCCATGAGCCTCCCGTACATCAAGCTGAATATCGCGATCCAAAAAATATACAACGCTGACAGCAAGAGAGGGACCCGATAATCACGCACACAGGCTTAAAATGAAATAAAACAAGTGGCTCATTAAACCCTGAAAATAAAAACAAAAAACAAAAATCAAGTGGAACATTCTAATCACAGGTTATAAATCGATCTCTGATTACAATAGATGTTTCCAAAAAACGTGCAGAGAACAATTTCTTCCTGAATGGGGTTTATATTGCGGTTGAAATTGAACAACGAATCTCCACCCTCTTCAACGGCACCCCTATTATCGTTACATGGTGTCTAATAGAACATACACACTATGCGGTATCCACCATTAAGTCAGTTCTAGTCCCATCTGTACATTCGAAGAACGAAGTACGGCCGTTGGGCTAAACTATTACTATAAATCATCAAACTCACGTCTTCCGCTTATACGGTTATTTGGTAAACCGATCAATTCCTGGATATACAAAGAGGAAAAACAAATAAAATCAGAAAGGATATCCTTCCCGCGTACGTCCTTTCGATGAAAGCTTAACTAGTACCATACTAGACATCTCCGCTGACAGGTCTAACAGTTTGCTAAGTGGTGTAACATGGGATGGAAGCCTGACTCCAGCCGGACTCTCATAGACTGACACGTGGGAGGCTGACATGTGAGAGGTTCTAACACTCCTATCAACACCCTCGGTTCTCCACTTCCCTCCCATTCTGAATATCATTACTATACGTCCGAGATGTATCTCTTCGAGTAAAATTGGCCCTTACGTTTTTATTTTTTTTCTTTTGTATTTTTTTTATTATTTTTGGTTTTAAACGGAAACTGAACGACCATCTGTCGCCCTTTCGATGACAGAGATTCTTCCTCGACTGTAACCACCTGCAACAACAAACCATATGCATTCGATAGTAGAAAGTCGAATGTCCAAGAATCAAGGAAACGGTGTGAGGAACTTGTCGCGTTGTTGAGACTGAGCTTCCTCCAGTCTTTAGATTCTTAAGGCACCTGTTTCTTGTCAATAAAATTTTAAACCTAAACCCATTACCAAATAAATAAAAACGACAATCAGCCAACGGACGGATGATTTAAGGACAGGTTTAAGTTCCACCTTGTCTTCTCTTACCCTGCATATGTAGATTCAGATTGAAACGGCACGCGAGGGGGACCGGGAACAACCAACTTCTTCAGCTATTCAAACGGCAAAGGGTAGACAGTTAGACACACGGATGTATGGTGAGTGGATTAATGTTCTGAAGTAGGAAGCAGAGACCAGCTTTCAAGAACTTTCATGAGAAATGTCTCTTCGATTAGCACCAATGCTGCACAATTTGAAGAAGATGATTAAGGGTAGTGATAAAGAATTTCTGCAGAGAGAATTGTCGCTATGTGCAGGGAATGATATTAACGCCCCTAGACAACTAAAGGAAAGGACGATCGTTGTGTTCAGCAGTCTACTACGTTCACGGGGTCGACGGTGTAGCGGTAGAGGAGTGAGAGTGACTTGGAGCTATTAAGACGTTCGCGCCGAGATAAAAGGAAGCGGGCTACGCGCCGCGCGGCAACTACAAGAGAGGATAAGAGATGAGAAGAAGAAGAAGAAGTAAGAGGAAGATCCTGGAGGGGTCTGGAGAGCCGCTGCTGCTGCTGCTGCTGCTGCTCGGGTAGAGAAACAAATAAAAGAGGGTCGAACAGCAACAGCAACAGCGCCAGCAGGGAATAAGAGAGAGACGAAGAGGAGGACAGAGTGGCGAGAGAGCGGCTACCATTAAAATGAAAAATGACAAGTAGCCGGGTGAAGAAAAGGCAGACCCGTAGTTAAATACGCGGTGTAGGTTGGTAAGTTGGAAAGCTCTGCTGGCTCCTGCCTCTCCCGTACGGTACGTACATACGTACCCACCCTCCTTCCTATACAGCCAAAGTAAACTGGAGAATAGTAGCAGCGGGGTCCCGGTTGGTGGAATTATTGGTGATTTTTTTAAATCTGTTAAACAGGCCTTCAGACCGCAGTTGGCATGGGGTCTTCAAGGTATGGGGAAGAAGTTACAACCCCTCGCGATGCTTTATTCTCATTCCACAAACCCTCGAGGATCCATGACCCTTCGTCACTAACAACCGTCTCGACTTACACCCGGTTAACACCTTGTTGGGTTATTTTGTCTTCAACTTTTAACCCCTTTACCACTTCACTTTAGATACCGGCTTATGTCAGTAAGATGCTAGTAAATTCATCGAAATTTTATTGAAAGATTTCGAAAAGTGGACGTACGCTTTAGGATTCGTCTGCTTTTCTGATCCTCGTAAGTCGTAAACGCTTCTTCTAATGTCCCTAAATGGGCTCTAAGTCTCTCATCTCTGATAGTTGACTTGGTGAACAACGCCCGGTAATAAAACGGGGAACTATACCATTCCCATTTCCTATATATCCTACCCGCAGAAGATTTCAGTCGCATACGCGTTCAGTAAAAGATAGAAACATCTAGTTTATTTATTTGTTTTCTAAACTCCGTAAATCGAGTGCGTTTTAACGTTGACTGACATTGCATGGAGTTCGGAGATGAAACGATGGTTATAATTTCTTTATTTTCTTTCAATCGGTCGGCAAACAACCAACGACGACAACAACAAACTGATAGCTCTAACAGCTTTAAGAAAAAGATTAGCAGCGAGTTTGTTGGTAAAAACTCGGAAGACATTGGTGGTGGTTTGAGGTGAATAAAGAGAAGAAGAAAAAAAAGTTACTTTAAAACTCCCCTGATGTTGCAGCTACTATATCTACGTGTGTACACATATATTCTCGTACGGTGACAGCGATCAGTTTTTATCAACATCTTCCTTCCGCGCTCCGCTCTGCCACAGTCATGTCAGTCGAAGATCTCTTACATTGACTTGTAACTGTCATCCCGACATTGCGCTGCGTACTGATCATCTCATCTCATACCTTTACCCTTCTTACATATTTACTTCTCTCTCTTATATCTCATGCGATTAATTCTCTACTTATATCCTTCTTCGCCTCGTATTGCTTCCAATTGCTTTCATTGCTGCAAAAAAAATTTACAAACGCCGACTCGCTACTACACTTGACTCAACTGTCCACTGGACTCTACTCTGGACTGCACCAGGCTCTGATCATCAACGATTGGTTCAATAAACAGTTCGCCTTAACCATTCTTCGTTGCTTCTCTTACTCTTAGTATCTTTACGGAACAACGTCGACTTTTCTAGCCCAATTTGGTACAACGAAATCGAAACATTTCGTAACCAAGAAACTCCACGAACTTTTTGATCCCACATCACGGAGCAAATTCTCATCGTGACTTCCAGATGCCAAGAATTTAGGGAAGCCATCATTTCAGACAATGGACCTACGGGGTCCGGTTCAACCGAGTATATTGACCATGGATATAGAGTCTGACCATTCACGGTGATAGTTACCGAGCTGTTAATTAAGAACCATAATCGAGACCCAAAATTGATCTAAAGTTTACTAGAATCAACATACTTAGTGTATAAAGGATAGGAGGATATTCGTTGTGAGAAAAGAAGTGAGTTCCTCGTGGTGGAGTTCTTTTAGCATCTTGCGGTCCCGGACTCGAGAAGATCTTGCCGAGGAAGAGAGGTAGAAAAAGGTAAAGGTAAAGCGAAGGGGGAAGGGGAGAGGGGCCGTGCAACCCCACGGGTCGGTCCAGGCAGTATATCAACAATGATAGTTATACACGGTGCGTTATAATCGTAAATTAGCCAGAGCAACATAATATATTCGTGAGCCGATGGTGGTGGTGGTGGTGGTGGTTAGTTGCCTGCTTCGCACGAGGAGGTTGTTTTATGCCGTTATTATATATACGAAGCGGAATATACGAAGTCACAGGACTCAACCGATCTCTAAAATTTTTCTTCATCCTCCGTTGAAATATTAGCAAATTATTTAACGTGAGTGAGTGAAACGTCCCTCAAAATTGGACCGAGTCAAAGTCCGAATTTCTATCCACATTTCTAAAAAAAATTAAAAGAAAAATATCAATCGCGAAACTACAACTCGATGGGATTTAAATTGGCAAAGGTTTCGTTACCGATGGTTTAACATCTTAATACGCACGGTCTGGAGGATGGGGGTTCGGTGGTATCTGCGTGCCGCAGACTACATTCGAGGAGGTAGTTATTCGGTAAATCATTTTAGTCTTCGTGAGTAAATATCGTTGCCTGTTTTTGGTCGTGTACAGCCCGCAGTGGCTATACAACGTCGCCTTATAGGGTAACCAGATCTTTTTTTTTTTTTTTTTGGAATACTAATTAATGAAATAATTTTCAGATATACAACTGAAAAAGAAAAATGAATTTTTCAATTTATTTATTTATTTTTTTGTTTTGTTTTCACCACACGATGTGTCGTTTATGAATTATTTTTACACAACTACGTCACAATATTGCGATTAACGATAACCTCACACTGCGGTACAAACGTTTCGAATTACCGATTCACATTTTTAATTCGTAATCGATAAAATATTTTTCTATTCTTTTATTTTCTTTTTTTATTTTCGAAAAACCACAGGGATACGTTTTCTCGTGTTCAGGTAATAAAATTCGAATATACTCGCACAGAGTTTATATGTAGAACGATGGAGATTTTGATGGGATAGATATGTGCATACATTTAACATGTCGATATTATTCGATACGCAAAATTCATCCGACCATAAATCTCTCCCCATATTCTCTCACTCTCATTGATACTATATACCTGCCTCAGAGAGGTAATAGGCGAATGTCAATGATCCTGCACCGGGTCTCGGAATGATGATCCAAGCGTTTGACCGTCACAGAACGATTACTTCCACACGGTCTGAGTGATCAGACCTGACCTAGTCTAAACTGACCTTCTTCCCTAATCGTAATCTGAAAATTCGTTAACGGTTATCCCGAAATAAAAATTTTGTGAATTTCGAAAAGCAAATATCATGATAATGATCGGTTTTTCATCGATCCTAATTGAAGAAGAGATGTAAGATTGATTAAAATATCTCCAAATGGAATCCGGTCGACAAATTGACCGGCTATTTCTCTCTCTTGCAGTTCAGTAAGAATTATTAATTGTCTCTTGACGTTTTTTTTTTTTTTTTTTTTTGAAGAAAACAAACAAACAAAAAAACTTATAACCATCAACTTTTCAGCCTTACTTACCACAGCTCTGCTTCCGACGGCTGTAGGCATCGTCAGACCAAGTGAAGCTGGAGGCTTAATACGTAGTTCAATTTATTTATTAGCCTCGGAATACCTGGCGAATACCTTCACGTTCCGATCCTCGAGCTATATACACGTGACGATGTTGAGTTCCATCGAACATAACATAACATAACATAACAGAAGTAGTCAGTCGTTCGAGGATCTATAAGATTGTGCAGTCCAAAGAGTATAACATCTCTCTTTCGATTGTGGTTTCGGAAAAGAAAAAGAATGAAAAAAAAAACAAAAAAATGGTCTTCTTTTTATTCTTCTTCTTCTTCTCATTCGAAAACCTGTTATTCGACACGATAGTATCTCATAATTTTGAGTCGACTCCTAAATCATATTCGGTAAAGATGACGATGAGATGATGTCCCTATCGATAATCATCATCAAACTCATACAATAAAAAAAATACTCGAGTTTACTGCGGATTCGGGGATTTCCGCAGTATATTCTCTACCTGTAGTTAAACGAGCGCGAACTAACCGCGTCGCGGGTGAAGTGGAGATCGGTTGGCCGTTGTAACAGACCGCAGTACCAGCCACACATTTCGACTACCGTTTCGCGCATTATTTCGTGATTGTCGCCAGACCAGGATGGACCTCGTCGGGGAGAGGGAAGAATGTGTTAATTTTGTGGCGATGTGTCAATGTCCTCCCTACCTCTATGACCCTCTGACCCTTTACCGCCTCATTCCTCGCTCTCCTCTCACTCGGAGGTTTTGGCTGACCGCTACCCGCGTCCTCCCCCAATTCGATAATCGATTTCGCAACGAATTTTCTATGCGTCTAAAAACCGCTTAAATATTCTCGTTATATCGCATTGCGATTAAATCGCATATTAGCCGATTATCATTTCGCAATTCTTTCGTATCGTTACGAGTCTTTCGAAAGTGAACAGGAAATCGGTTTTATTAATTTCTGATTAGTTATCAGCTCGGGGAATCAACTATGCTACAGATTGTAAATATATATATAGAGAGAGAGAGATGAGAGGGAGAGAGAGTTTGGAATTTTCTACCCTTTCCACCTGTTGGTCTACCCCCAAATTACTCGCGTAGTATGTAGATGTGCTTTGTAAATGTGTGACTGTGTCTCTTGGCGGTTTGGTGTTCGGTTCGTTGCGTATAACACGACGAATAATATATCGACGACGTATGTACGGTTGTATCGATACGCGGGTTTTCATATCCGCGAATTTACCGAAACTATATTAAATAATTAATCGATTGATTAATTGTATTATTGCCGTTTATATCCGGTGCAAAGTAGCAAAGGCAACGCTGAGCGAGTATCATTCGAATGTTAAATCATGATGTTTTCGCACTTTCGAAATCTACCTTTCGATTCTCGTTTTCGAAAGAATTTATTATAGTCAAGACTTTACCGTCTCGATGCTCGCGGTTTTATATTCAATTAATAATTTTCTAATAACGGTTAAGAACGGCGAACAGAGATACTCGAGATACTTTGTAAGGAGTCGTCTTTGACTCGCCCGATTATACCAGGAGTCTCATTTTAATAAACGACAATTAGGCAGCTACGAGTACCTCTCTTGCTCAGCTCTTATGATATTCACCGTCTTTGCACTTGCGCTTATGCGCCTTTGCCTTCTCAAGTGCCGATTACTTGCTGCGTCTCGTAAACTTGATAAAATACGATAATACGTAAAGAGAGAAATTCACGAAAAAATTGAGAAGAAACATGGGTGGGTATTCGGTATTTGGCGATAAAATCGTTTCCTATATATTTCTTAGTTTTATTTTATTTTATTTTGTACACCGACTTTTCAAACCTGACAAACTTCAGACACGTGACGAACGACGGTATAATATGGAATATATATCGAAGGGAAACGACGATTTTACTCGAACGATATATTGAATCCCAATTTTATGATCCAAGGATCTCTTTTGACACGATATGGTGTTGCAAAACGGGGGAAGGGGCTACGAAACGCAGTTTGACGTGTGGTGTAAACTTTTATATCCCAACTTTAGAGGAAATCAGACATGTAGAAATTCGTTCTAATACTTAGCCCTTCCTCCACGTCTCGTGAACCCCCATCTCTACCCCCTTCCCATTTTATACCACCCCATTTATAACCCTCAGTTTCTGGAGCAGAGGGTTCAACGCGATACTCGATTTCCGAGAGGGTGGCCCAGGCCACCAGCGAAAAGAGAACAGTTTTAGAATGGGCGAGAAAACCGATCGTAAAATAGGTACCCTACCGCTTTCCGGATTTCTAGATACTGGAATTATTTCTAAACAGCAAACAGCCTCTTCACGTTCTTAAATTTACGTTAAAACATCTTCGTATTTATTTGGTGAAAAAATTAAATTTCTTTTTTTTTATTCTTCACAAAGTCATCTTCTACACGATTTTCAGACTCAAGACTTACCTCGAACATCTTCATAGCTATATATACAAGCTCTGTGGTTATGGGGAATGGATGGGGTTTAGTAGCGTCGATTAGGGAAGTCTGCCTCGGGGTTCGGTTGAGTGGGCTACAAAGTGAAACGAAGAAAAGCCAGTTTAGTGTTAGGGTAGACGGTTCAACCGTTCCTCGCTGTGCTATATAATAAAACATTAATTAATAGGGAGCCATCGCATCATCGCCTGACTAGCTGGTATATAACAAAATTGATATTTCCATCGTTCAATATCCACACACATACATAAACCATTTGATTTTCTATTTTCAAACTGTCAAAAACCCTTAAACCTTAATTCAGCATCGGATTTCGAAACACAATCGCAATCGGTTGTGTTTCTAAGTTCTCCTTCCCTCATTTGTGATTAAATGATTCAAAATTCTTGTCAAACTTGCCATTCACTATTTCCCAACTTTCATCAAGTTATTTTAATTCACTTTTTTGTTTATTTTTATACAAGTTTGAGGTTAAGATGTGTACAGATGAGCGGGGCAGGTGTGGAGGTAAAGACCGGAAGTCTTTAGACACAAGGCACGTAGTTTCTTTCATCTGGATGAACCAACAAATTCATAGTTCTGACTTTTGACTGACTGACTGAATAATCCCGCTTTGGTATACGAGATCTATTGTGCCTCTGGCAGGGTCCGTGGGAGTAGGAAGTCTTTGTAAAGAGTAGTCTTTTCACGTGGTATAAACGACCTCTATGTATGTCTGTGTATGTGCCCTTAGTAGACACATCAGGGAAACTAGCTTTGTGAGGAATACCGCTGATGTCGAAATTCATTTTGTAACTATTTATATTTCCTTTTAGTTTTTTTTTTCATTTAGGTATATATCGCTAAAGGAATTTTCAAAAAATTAATTTCCTCCACCTCCACCTCCACCTCCACGGCAAACTGTTCTCTTTTCCTTCACGCCCGAAATCCCAGCTTTGTTATACTCAAACATGAATAAATATCCACCCAATATATGTACAAAGATGATGATACGCGTATGATGTAGAAAAGTAGGTGTAAAGGCGCTGTTAGTCTCATCCTCCCATCGTAAACCTCCGAAATGTATAATGAAAAGAAAAAAAAAAAAATCGTAGAGTTCTAACAGCGACTTTAAACCGCCTTTCGTATCATAGAGTATAAGGTACCACTATACAAGGGGGGTTTCGGCAGTGAGATGATTCAAACCGAAGACGTGTGTGGTGTTAAAGCTTGCATGACTGGGGCTGGACTGTGAAGTTAAACGCGGTACAATGATTCCGAACAAAACCACCTTCAGATATATATTATTATTGTTATTATTACCATATATTACACGTCGGGGTTTTTCCCCCCTTCCATATACATATATACATATATAGTATAAGGTGTGTATGTATCCATCGTGTTACCATAAAGCATCCTGTTAAGCTCCAGGGGTGCCAACCGTTCGAACACAGCACAACGCGTTGAATGCGGACAAAATCCCAGGAAAAGATACGTTCAGGATTTGAAAAGTATGAAAAAAAAAAAAAAAAAATTCCTTTCGTACTTTTTCGATTCACTAAAATCAATTCCTCGATTAATTATCAATTGGTAATTGACACCCGCGTAAAAAATCTAACCAATTTAAGTCAGAATATAGTCCAATGATACTCTAGGTATCAGAGAATAGAAACAGGGTGATGCAGGTCATAGAAACGATCCCTTCTGACATCTGTATTAGCCCGCTAATAGAGGGGTTGACAGTTTTCTATATCGTTTCAACTTTCGTACGTGACGAAGAACACCCGGTGGTGGACGGTAGGTATACTAAAGGTTAAGGGGAATGGTTATGGTGATGGTGATGGTGATGGTGATGGCTTCTGCATCATGGTGTATTTCATGGAACATATCTACCTAGTGACTTTGTACGAGTCCACTAATCCGTAGGTAACGCATAATGCACGGTTCCCTTTGTAGGCTCCTGGCAGGAACTAGAGTCAGTCAGTGGTCCTTTGGTACAGATTATTAGAGGGGGGGGGAGAATGAAACTAGCGACGGGTATGAATCGTTTCCAATAAAAATAATTTTATTCACCAGTTTAACAATAATGAATTAAATTATTTTTAAAACTAAATTGGATTAACATTTTAAGGCGGGAGTCTTTTCCCTCTCTCAGATTCTTCCCAATCCCATTTCTCTCCATCATTCTCTCCTTCTCTTCTATCCTTAAGTTTTTATTACCAAGCAAAGAATCCCTTAGCTTGTTTATAGCCATTGCTAACAACGTCATCCCCCTACCACCGAGTTACCCTGGGGTGCAGGGGCAACTATTAGTTCAGTTTTGGTGGTTCTGGCCCATCCGTAACGTCCGTCCGTCAGTCAGTCAGTCAGTCGGTGGAATCGGACCGCTATGTAACGCGTGCAGGCTTCCTGAGTTCAGTCAACATGTTACGTAATATATGTATACTAAATTTCAATAAAGATCGTTGAAAGAAGTGGTCAGTAAGTTTTGTGCTGGATTTTTGTGTGAAAAAAAAAAAATAAATAAACAGTGCAAAAGGACTAGACATGTATCACAACGTCGATATATCATTACTTTGGAACTTGTACTGTAAGTACCGTAAGACTGGTTTCTTTTGCAAAAATTAATTTACATAATGTTCAGTCCCAAAAAAATTATTCAATTAATACCAAAAATCGTATCACTAAGATCATCCCATTTCCTTGAAAGAAAGTCATCGAATAAAGCTGCACAGACCATCTTTTCCTTTCATCTATTTTTTTCTCTGTTCAAATTGCTGCAGTTGGTCCTGTGAATAGGTTGTATAACCAGGGTTGTTATAACTTCTATAATTGAGGCTAGTTTTAGAGATAATTGATTCTTCTTCCATAAGACTAGTTGTATGTCATAAATAAAACCGTGGTATAGGATGGTATAGGATATGGTTTATTCTTGGCTGTTTAAAGGACGAGAGGAGTTTTAAAATCTGCCGCATCACTTTTCGAATCACCGACTACTACCCAGTCATATATAATTGTCTGGATAAAAATTTTTCGAGTATAGGATCTTCGACTCTTAGGTTTAAACACTCTTAAGGTATATGTATACCTATATATAGATGTCAGACTCTTCAGTGTTGTAAACTGTATATGGTGGGCTATAAAACGCGGGTCCTTTGATCCAACGTCGTAAATACCTTAAATTTTTATAAATTAGTTTCTTCTCTTTACTTGTATATATATATCTACTTCGCTTGCACTAACTACCTACGTACTCCACGTATTATACCTTTCCGTCATACGGTTTTTCAACGATTAATCTATCATAATGCTAAAATTTTAGCAGTAACATAAACACACTTTAATAAATGAAGAAGAAAACATACATTCTTCTTTTCGAATTTACAGTGTGGCGTAGTGTGTCTATCCAACTCTTGCCATTCCACAAACTGTGCAAATTTCTAACGGTACAAATTGCCGTTTGCTGTTTTCACTAATGCAACAATAATTCTACCGGTTACAAAGAAACTAAAATGGCATATAGGTATATCGCCTTAAAGGCTGTATAGTTAGAACTGCAGCAGTGCAGTGCAGTGCAGTTCCAGTGAAGGCAGAGAAGGAAAAAAAAACAAGAAGAAGAAGAAAGACTGGAAATAAGCTTCCGTAAGAACCGATACAGCGAGCTGTGTGTGTTATACCTAAAGGTATCCGTGAATTTATTTAAATCGACTCTGAACGCAGTTAGTTAGCTATGTTGTCCACTTATTCCCGGTGTCGTTATCACTATAATAACAATTACAGAGGTCTCGAAGAGATCTTTGGTACGATGGGTGATAACACTTAGTTACGGTGATCATGTCGTGAGTTCTTCTTCTTCTTCTTCTTCTTCTTTTCGTCGTACCAATAAAAGGTGAAATCACATCTCGTCCTCATTTACAACTGCACCCTTTTCCCTCTTTCCGAAAATATATAGAATTAAAATTTTTATTCGTGTATTTCGATCCCTGAAATCAAAAAAAAAAATAAATAAATAAAAACTTTATTTCGTTAACGTTGCCCGTCAGCATCATCCATGCGTTAAGTTGTACAGTGGGAAGGGTCAGCATCAGAATTTAATAATTAATTTGTGTACAGTGGTTAGTTAGCATTGTTTGATTGGGTCTTGACAACATGGGCATCGGAGCGTTCCCTTTTCGCTCATCGTCAGCTCTCTTGCTAATGTTAGCCTTTACCTCGATTCTACTACCACCAAGTACAGAGAGGAAACCCATGCATTCCAGTTCCTGTTACTGCACGAATTTGAGCTTCGTGTATATCGGACATTAATATCCACAGTCATAACTGGACTGAGCGTTTACTATGTGTACATATTCCCTATACCATCGTAACGTTCGTTCGCGGTTTGTCCGTTCATAGTGTCTGACGGAACGTACATACCTACCTAACGTTTCTATCACGGTTCAACGATATCAAAGAACTGACGCCACTGGTACAGGCTCGACAACGTAAATGAGCGCTCGTGACTCGGACAATATAGCCGTGGCAATATGAGACACGTTAGAGCCGGGTTGTAACAACGATTCTCAGTTTAAATTTGAAACGGTATATCGCAAAGCGTATTGTTACTCATATGCGGGGATATATGTCCAGGGGATGGAGGATGCCTTTGCCTTTTGGTTTGGTAATTGCTCACAGTTGGTTCTGACAATTATTACTGCGAATGGTACGAGACGTATATACCCTACCCCCTCCATGGGAGTGTAAATTTGTTTGTTTGTTTTTATCGTCATCGTCATCGTTTGTATATAGTAGTACAATAACGCACGGTAGCTGTGTATTTATTAGCGAGATAGCAAAGTAAAGGAAAGGGAGGAGGAGGAGGAGGAGGAGAAGACCCCCTTATTTCGTTTTTTAAAAACTCGCTTCCAATTACCGGGAGGTTGGTTTAGTGGCCAGACGATTCTCGAATGGCAGTGCGTGTTCCTTGATAATGTAATAACGTATCCTGTAAAGTCCACTTCATAAAGCACCTCTATCTCTCTCTCTCTCTCTCTCTCTCTCTAGCACGGACACCTCTTCTCTTCTCTTCTCGTTGTCGTTTTTCAAACCTCGCGTTCGTTCATTCCTTATCTTTATCTTCGTTATCCTCTTCTACTGCTATACAGCTCTTTTGCACACTCGGACGGTAATACCGCAAAGTTCAACACCATACACCATTCGCGTACAATAACGAGCTTACAACTGTGTCATATCGATCATATCGTTTCGGTTTAGGGATCAGACCAAACCAGACCAGACCCAGTTTTCTTCTTTGTTTTTCTTTCGTTTGGCACATCAAGAAAAATGACCGTATTGTTTTCACACCGACGACGATGATGATACGATGATTTAATTCTTCTCATCCCAACATGGAAATAGTGACGGTGATATTTATACCGGTGATAATTGCATTTGTTTAATCAGTTTATGGGGTATCGACCGATCTGACATGTTTGCTGCTGCTGCTGTCGTTGCAAGCGTGACATAGCATCAGCATCAGGCAGGCAGGCAAGCGAGGTAGAGGTTGGTGTTAATCGGATTTGATTAGCTCTGCTGAGCGTTCTTTGACGTGTTGATGATGTTAATTCGGTCTTAATATAATTAAGAATATTTACGGACTGGATTTTCGCGGATTTGAAAAAAAAAAAAAAAAAAAAAAATGATGCGATCTGTTTTTTTTTTATACCTTGGGACTTTAAAATCCGTGTTTATTAGGGCGGAAAAAATTTCCTACCCAAAAATATTTCGAATTTATCTCATCTTCGATCTCCTTGATCCTTAACTATTTGAATGGCGAATTTAACGCCTGTATAGGAGAAATAACGTCGATGAAAGAGAGAAGAGAAAAGAGATGGAGAACGGCGCGTGGACCAGACTTAAGACTTTAAAACGCCTATACGCGGTGCTGCAGCAGCACCCCTGACTAAGTTATCACTTTGTTCGTTCGGACGTGTTTATGAATATTGGCGAGTAGCCGAACACACAAACATGTGCGTATATATTACCGAGTCTCGAGGTAGAAGAAACGACGTGGCAAGAAGGAAGAAGGAGCTGGCTGGATCTCTGGCTATACTAGCTGGCTGACTGGCTTCACCAGACTCTCATGCAGCAAGCGGTCGGCTCCCAAGAAGCTCCTCATATGCAACTGTATTTGTGAGATGGGTTTGAATGTGTGCAGTTTGATGCATCGGGTTGGAATCCTACGCCGCCGTGCGCGGAAGAAACTACAACTCGAAAAACACAACTTTAACCCAACGGTAAACATGTATACGATGGTTTGGTAGCTGCTGCCTGTCAAACTCAACTTTAACGCTATTCATTTCAATTCGGTATTCGCTCTTTGTAATTTTATTCTTCACTACTCACTTAACCCACCCTGGCAATACGCAGTCACTGGGACTTTTCAAGTTGTGGAAAGAAAAGTGACGTAGTCTTCCATTTCGTGAGAAAATTTTTCATCCACGGATTAATCAACGAAAAGAATTACTGCTTTATGATGATGATGATGATGATGATGATGATGATGGTGATACTGCAGCAAGGTGAGAAGAAGAAGGAGAATAAAGATTATACATCCTGCGGTGCAAGTAGTCTGGTAGTATCGCACTACTCTAGTGCTACTATGATATGATATATAAGGGATTTGTCTTGGTGGCAGAGAGACATGCATCATCTAGCAAATATTAACCCTGATACAGGCCATTCATTCACTTAATTACAAACAGCTGTGATTTAAGAGCGACACTCTACGGGGGGTAGCGACACTCTCTCTCTCTCTTTCCAAGGCATACACCATCCCATACCATACTCTCTGCAGTTTTAGTTACACTACTGCACCATGTTTACTTGATATATAGACGTCATTCTCCTCCTCTCTATATACTTCTCGTTATATTATTTATTCCTGTGACGGCGAATGCCACGCGGTCACTTAAGATTCGCGAAAAAAATTCAGATCGTGATAATCCTCATGCGAAAGAAACAAATCGCTGCGATATATACACAATTCTTGATACACATACAAATTTTAAGCAATAGCTGTTGCAGCGGAGATACTGACTGGTGGCTTGTAGAGTATTCGTGATCCAGTAAAGTTAAAGAGAGAAAGGAATGTCTATATGAACGTTCAGGAATCATCCCCCTGAGCACACCAACCCGATGTAGGGTTCCCCGGGTCGACGCGGTGACGCGTGTTCTGCACATCGGGCAAAGGGAAGATCAGCAAAGTGAGCTGCTTCCTGCCGCGACCTATCTCCATCCCTATCTCTGTCCCTATTCCCGTCTTTTTCTCTCTCTACATCGCCCCTCGAGTTTCGAAAAAAAAATAAAACTACGTCCACACGGGTTCCAATAAAACACAAGCCCAACCAGAAATACAGGAACACCGATTTTCGAAAGAGATTTATACCAGCTTAGAAGTTCTCATACTTTTCACATGACCATCGGCACTCTTCGCTGATTTGTTTCAACTCAAATCCGAATACTGGAGATAAGAATAGACAAGAAATAGGTGCGAGAAACTGCGATGAGGTACCAGGTGACACTGGGTTCTTTTTTAATAATAAGAAAGTGTGGTTATGATGGTTCTTGTTCACCCGTATGATGGTTGTAAAACTAAATTTACCTTGGCTTTATACCACCCTTACCTTACCTTTCTATACTTCGGGGTAGGCGTCTACAAGGCTCTATTCAACGAGAAAATTCTAGTGCACGTGTGTCACACTGGAATTGAGTATAAGTAAAGGCGTGCTGCAAGTCTAGAGAAGAGAAGAGGAGAGAAGAGAGAGATTTGAAAACCCGAGTATAGTAGCAAAGAGATACTCTGGTATGCATGAAAGGAGGGATCCTTACAGCCTCCTTACTTACGCTCACCCTCAGACTTTACTCTTGCAGCTAACCGCCTCATGCTGCCTGCCTGACTGCCTGGTTTCCTACACTCCCATATCCTTAACTGCCAAACTTACTGCCGTAGCCAAAACCCGCCCTAACCTACCCTCGACGTTACAATATCCTCGGAAACTTTCTCCTTCTCTTCTCTCTCTCTTGCTCTCTTTGCTTTTGCAATTTTACTAGCCGCGATATAATTCCGGAATTATTAAACCCATGAAATCGTGATAAATTGAATAGAATTTCAATCGTCGTATCAAAATCCTAACATCCCTCTCTGTGTAATTTTGATTTCGGAACATCACTGCAAGCGGTAACAGCAATTACGGTTTCATAACGCGTTCAGAGAGAGGGATAACATAACGTGGCATGGTTTAGCTTGTTTAATTGTTAAGAACGATGCTTGCTATTGTTTTTGGGGATCAAGTTATTAATAAAATGTTCAGTGGTCGGTGAAGGGCGTACCATACCATACCATACCGTACCCAGGGATTACCAGAATTACTGATAGACCATAAGGGGGTTTTCATGATCAATTATTTCACTCGGACGGCTTCCGTTTACGTACAATACCTACCTACGTACGTTACACATGTTCTGCCTGTATGTATCTATGTATCAAGTATATATTTAACCGGGGAAACGTTAATTTGCATTTGATGGATCGGGAATACGTGCGTCGAAAGCTTACGGTGCCGCTAATAATCACAAGTCACATCACTCTGATCCGACCAGCAAAGATACACAATGAAATCCTGTTGTTCCAATTGAACACCGAGAGCCTTAACGATCGTAGATTCGATTGGTCTATCCGATCAGTACTTTGGATAAAAATGAATCAACTGAATGATGGGAAAAGGTTCGTACCAACTACGGAGACTCTAACCAGTATAACTCATCATCCCCCTTGCAAAACCCAGGAGACAACAGTTGTGGTTAAATGCCTGTCGCTCGCTGGCCCGTCGTATTCGACCCCAGAAATTTGGCACAACTCTTTCACTGCTTGCTCAGCCACGACCACGACCACGACCACGGCCCGTGCAGAGTAGTTATTTAATTAAAACCGGATTATATGTCAAAGTGTCTGGCATGGGGTCTGCGAACGGCTCACCCCGAATCTCTCCCATCCCTGTCGTATTATATCTATATACTAATTACTCCGTTCCGCAATTAGATATGGCGGCGAGTTGATATTATTTTGAGCTGGTTTTAATAACTTTCGATTAATATATTTCGCTTTTTAAATACTAGGAGAATGAGGATGAGAAATAGTTGCTTATATCATCCGTCTGATCATCCGATGACAAAATCATCAGGCACACCCATAGCGTTTCGAGTTTCTTATTTAATTACCAACTACAGTGCGGACAGTACTTCTACTCATCCCCGAAGAGGAACTATTTAGATATCTTTACGGAGATAAAACTAATGGCTAAAGGACTCGACGATGTTACCACTCTCGAAGAAGTCGTTTACCCGTGGTGTACCTACGTAACAGAATAACTGATGTAGGTGACGAGTCTCACGGTTGTAGGTCTAGGGTTCGTAATTGGTGACGATAAGGCAAATATAAAATGGATTCATATAATCTATTACAACAGGGTGAATAAGACCAGGAGTTTCAAGTTAGGGTAACGCTTTAATATTCAGATATGACTTACTTTTAACTCTCATTTCTTCTCCTCTCCCAGGGTCGTTCTCTTTTAATTAAAGATACTGCTCCTTGGTTATTCTTATGCTGTGGATACAGAACTTGGTTGAGTTTCAGGTTAGTGTTATACCACCTATCTAGATTCTAGCTCATTTTCTGTTAGTCAGGTCATTCACGCCGAGTGTAAATGATAGGGCAGTTATGAATTCAACAGCAATACGCTCACGAACCCGACCACCACCTACCCTCTACGAGATAGGGTCCTCCGCAGATTTTACCGCAATGTATTGTTGCTGGTGCTACTGTGCAATAAAAAGATAAAAAAAAAAGTTTCTAAAGAATATAAACCTTGAAGGTGAAGTTAAGAGGGACGAAGAGGAGGAAGAACTGAGACGTTATTCCTTATTGCCTTGCGTTAATCGTCGTCATCTTTCTCTTATACACAATGGTTGCTCCTTAAATGTATAAACAGCTGTTTTATTCAAACATCGTGAATTTGATTGAAATTTTTTTTATAGTCACGTATGCAGTGGGAAATGGATTTGTGTTTTTTTAAGACAGAGAAAATTGACAACGACGATATGGTGGAATAAATAAACTAAAGGAACAAGGGACTCGCGAGATTGAAAATTAAACGTCCTACCTAGTAGCTAGTATCTTTTAGAGGGTATTTTACTCAGGATCGTTCTGCATCCCTTTTTCTTTCAATAAAGGAACGAAAGAGAGAATATTGAATACAGTGGCGCGCACATAAATTTTGCAAGGCGTACTTAATTGAAGGGGAAAAAGAGGCTGCTTGCTACTGGTCTCTCTTCGGGCACAAAGAAGTATAAGAATAAGAATAAGAAATGCTAGCCGGGGATAGCTATGCCCAGATAGGATATGTTAAACTGTAGAAGAATGCCGCCGAGGAATCTCTCTCTTTCTCTCAAAATAAACGAAATGAAACTAAAAGAAACGAAACTCTACAACAGCAGTAGAAAAATAAGAATAAGAATAAAAAACCAGAAGCTAAAGAGAGCCAAAACATGTCCCAGGTTTGGGATACGGTCCAAATGTCTTAGACTTTGAGCATAGTGGGAAATAAAGACAAGCAATAGAGAAGTGGAGCAGGATGTGTTAAACGTCTGTAAATAATCATATCGATAGATTGTCCAAACAGTTATCTCCTACTCGACTTTGTATCCGAAATTAAGAAGAGGTTTAAACCGTTTAGTTTGGAACAGTTTTATCATATCCGTAAAAACAACTAACTAGCTGATATATTGTACACTCGTTTCTTATACTCGGATACTAATGCGAGGCACGAGACCCATACCCACCATCATGCGATAGAATGAAAGACTAAGTAGTTCGGCCGAGAATAAGAACAAGAAGAACAAAATACACCTAACAAATGTTCTTTGTCTTCCATAATACGCAAGTCAAACGTCGACGGATTGAGGGAGCCTCTTTTCCTCTCTCTTTTCATCTCTTCATGCGGGTATATCGCTTGTAAAAATAGACCGTTGTTGTTGGAGTCATATGTATAAGTGGAGTTTGTAATATGTGGACGTTTTCCGGATATGCGGTTATTTTGTTTGGAAAGTTTTTGGTCGAAACGCCCCGTACCGGCTCATCCTCATCCTCATCCTGTAATACAATTATACGTCTAATACGCTATGGTGTGTAATTCCCGTCTGCTATAACCATCACTGCGATACTCTAGGAGTAAGAGAGAGGAGATTGAGGACTGAGGTACCGAGGAATAGTGACTACTGGTGGGGTAGGCGGTGCAAATAAATAAACAGTTGTGTGAAACGACACAGCTGGATACACCCGGCTTATACGATCTCGTACCACCCACCCACTTAGTTAGTCTAGTTTTACCCCAAACTATAATAACTTGACTCGGAACTATTTCACCGATATTTCATTCGTTTCGACATATAGTCTAAGATCTTCGAGAATTGTCTTAATCGACGTTATGCGATACGAAAGAAGAAACTTTTCGACCGAAACAAAAATCCCTAATTTTAATCCTAAGGGGATTCAATCCCAAAAGATAAATAAAACAAATAACCCGAGGCCGTAGCGATTCTACGTTGTGGAAAATTGCTTTTCATTCGTTTTGAAATAATCTAAGAAAAATACAGACTGTGTAATTAATTCATTGTATAATTAAATCAGTCGCAACTGACAATTTTATTTTCATTTTCGTTGATTTAAAATTTTTAAAAATTTAATTCGAAAATTTTGTATCTTATTTTATGGTTACAGGTAAAAAGAAATTTCCATCCGATCCTTCGTGTTGTCCAGTTTGCGGTGTGACAGTACGACCCCAAGAACTTGAGCAACATTTCGCCCAGGAATTAGATCGATTGTATAAAGTATCGTCGACGACACCCCGTCCGCGATCATCACGGTCATCAGGTCCACCAGGTCATCCGCAGGATCATCCTCACGCTCCTTTACTTCACGCACCATCGGCAGCTGACGGTACGCCGCAAGGTAGATGGGAAACTTACAAAAGGATCAAAGCCAACAGACAAGTGAGTCGCGGAGGAGGATGAGCCTCGTTGAAATTCGTCGGCAGAAAGTGATCACGGTTTTAATTCCAGGCAAGAATTCGGGTTAAAAATCGAAAACGAAAAGCTGACGAACCGTCCTGCCCTGTGTGCAGTGAACGGCTGTCCGGTAGTCCTGAGGAGTTGAATCAGCACGTTGAACGTTGCTTAAATAAACACAACGGTAATCCGGCCGGTCAAAATCCTGGAATCGATGATGAGGAGGTCGACGTCGAAGGAGATCCTGAAACTTTTGAAGAATACGAATGGGCAGGCCAACGGCGGGTTCGTGCTAGCTCTATGCTTGTCGGCGGATTTTCTGGTGAGCAAAATCATCGCAGTTTGTTAATCACTCAATGCCACTGTCGATCATCCCGTAGAAATTTGAGTTTCGAGTTCGGTGTACATCTAGTCACTCGAAATATTTACACATCGAGTAATCAACCCTCGTGATATTATCTGGACTGATATTTTGATTTTCTAAATTAAACGATGCCTTCAGGGGTTTGAAACCCCCATCACATGCAGCAGTACTGCAGCATGCGTCATATTGTGGTTTCTAAACGCACCGGGCGAACACTCTATCGAAGTGGTAGTGTTCCCCGACAGTAGCGTAGCTCAGTTCACCACCAAACCGCACAGTTGCGTGCTGCAGTACTGCGCTTCATCGACGTAGTTGATAATTTCGCCATCACTTATTCGGAGAGCTTTTAGCAAAAAGCAAAAATGTTTCTCTTTCCATGATCCCGCTTTTTTCCTATCAAAGATCCTTTGCATCATTTGGTATGAATCTGCAGCCGCAGGTCTTGCAACATCGTCGTCAAGTAACCGAAGTAGCGGTGCAGGAGTTGCCGGTCAACAGGAAGACGACGATGTTGATTTAGTCGTCGACGGTGATGACGCGGCGCAATTTGGTCCTGCACAATACTCGGAGGCTGACGTTGTCGCACCTCGTGCTGAGGGAACGCCAAGGGAGCAAAAGGAACGCGAAGCATTAAGGGAGGCTGTGATATCACCGCACGCACCACACACGCCGCATACACCGCCTGAACAACCTCACGGTGCTCAGGTTGAAGTCAAACCAGAACCTGGTACCGTAACTCCTTCGGGACTCCAGCATCACGAGGGTGATGAAATCGACGGTACGTCAACCGTCGTCAATAGGACAGACTCCGACGCACCGGTTGTCGAAGCTTTACGCGGACGGATCAGAGAACTTGAAGCTGAAATGCGAGTGCAACCGTTCAAGTGTCTGATCTGCATGGTGAGTCGATACTCGCCGAAATGCGAAAAGGCAAAATTGCCTGTTTTAATAACCGTGGTGATGTTTTCATTTGCCGATTGTGTTAACAGGAGCAATACAAGAAACCGGTAACTTCAGTATGCTGTTGGCACGTCCATTGCGAACAGTGTTGGCTCCACACATTGGTAAGTTGGTATTATTTTAAAACTTGTATCGTTTTGCAGATTTCTGGAACCAGAATCCATCCTTCCTCGACTTAAGAAAATCATTTTTTTTTTTCTTTTCTTTTTTTTTTCTTGCATTTTTGATTACAGGGGGCGAAAAAATTGTGCCCACAGTGCAACATGATCACATCACCGGCAGATCTGCGACGTATTTATATGTGAGGCTGTCAACAAGTAATCGAGCTATCGACGTCGATGAGTAGTAACTTTTGTGAACGTTTATGGTTTATCAAAGTCCATATGGTTTCGTTATATGAACGTTTTTCGATAGTCTACGATTTACGACGACTAAGATGTACCAATCCAAATCTCTATTACCCCATAATTGCACACTCTTGTATATTTGTATATTACTTTAAATTAAAAAAAGAATGAAAGAAAGAAGGGGACAACAAAAAAAAGAAAATGAAAAATGAAAACAAAAAAAAAAAAAAATTAATGAAAGAAAGATAAATTAAAAATACTATAAACATAATACCACGCGTCGTATATATATAAGTTAATTAATATCTTATATATAGATACTGTATATCTTCCAATTACGTATGTACATAACTTATACGTATATAATATGTTATTTATTAATTCATTCATAATAATTCATTAAAAAAAAAAAGCACCCTCGATAAAATACACACAAAAAAAAAAAAATACATAAAAACAAAAATATCAACAATATTACAAATATTCGTATAACACAAAAAAAAAAAAAGTTTCGCAAAATTATTATCTCTAACACTTCGGATCCAGTATGCGTGCAGTGTGTATGTATGTGTATAAATCGCGTGTTTGTCTATCGATATCATTTATGAATGTACGGGAACGAGATATAATTAATCATCACATACCATATACATGGCGAAGAATATAATTTCTTTTTTCTTTTCTTTTCATTTTTTTATATATATATAAAAATATTTATATACAACCTGAGTTAAATCATCTATTTATTTATTTTTATTTTTTTTTTTTATATATTTATATATTATAAGTATATCACAAAAGCAGAGCTATCTAATCTATACTTATCAATTTCCTCTATTTATATACTTTTTTGTTGGTTTTCCTATTTCTTTTCATTTTTTTTTTTTCGAACGTTTATTGAACATTTTTAAGTTCTTAACACCGTGGCTGTACTTTTGCGATCATCATCATCATCATCATCATCATCATCATCAGGACTACTTTGCCAATCACTATATACTATAAGTATATGTATATATACAGTGTATTAATCTGTTGCTACATACTTCCTGCAAGTGTCCTCGTATTGTGTAAGTAAGTTATTAATTAAAAAAATTTTCATTTCACAATCATTTATGTTCAGTTCAGTTCACGAGATTGGATTGAATAAAAGTATAATTCTAAACATATTTCCAATATCCATTTCCTATACAGTTGATTATTATTAATCAATTCTACCACATGATTGTATACATATCGTTTGATTAAACGATTATCGTCCTTTTTTTTTTCGTACTTTTTATTTTTGATTTTTTAAACCGTCATCCTGATCGGGAAGAGAGAGAGAGAGAGTTTCTTCAGATCTTTAATTATCACAGAAGATTATAGTTTGAGTTGAAAAACAAGACGAGAATGAAAATTGCTGAACTCGTGTTGGAGAAAGAGCAAAAAAAAATATATATATATATTCTTTTTCGTCGAAATCCATTATGTTACAAGACTTTGAAATTTTTTTTTCCAAATTTCGTCAGGGTGACACGAATTTTGGATATTTTATGTGGTATAAAATTATTTTCAACACCACGTGTGCATAGGTGCGCGTTTACCGAATTGAATATATAAATATATACATATTATGTATATACATATATTATATTATGTATCGAAATGCCAAATAATTTGTATTATATTATATTAGGTTTCTATACACGAACGAATTATAAACACACGTGTCGAGACAATTAACTAACTAAACTAAACTAAATAAACTTAACATATAGATAATGAAAAAAAGAACATATTTCGATTGTGTAAATAAATAAATAAATAAATAAATAAATAAAAGAAGGAGAGGAAGAAAAATAGGAAAAATTAAAGAAAAAGAGGATTGAAATTCCCCAAAAATTATAGGAAAGAAGATCAATATGGGAATACTTACACAGGTGAAATAAAAAACGATAAAAAAAAAAAATAAAAAAATACTGTTCTGTACTCAATAAAACGACCATGGAATGTGTAGACGAGAAATCTTCCCGTTTTCTCTATAACTACTACCTTTGCACAATATTTATTAAATTAATATATATATTTTTTTATAATATTTCTCATGAACTGCATGTTTGTAACAACAATTTGGTAAGTACATATACACAGTCTCCTGCCTCTCTCAATCAATGAAACAAACATATCCTGGGTCTGAAATATACGAAGAGGTAAAGAAGAAACTGTCTTCGGTTAAAAGAAAGAACAAAAAAAAAAAATAAGTAAAAAAGAAAAACCGACAAAATGGCGGAGTTATGCGACGAGACGATTTGTTACTCGTTTTCCCTCGGGAGAACTGGGAAATAAACGCTAAGGCTTTCCTGGAGACCCGCCCTGCACGGTCTCGGGGGCGGTTTAACGTTTTCTCTCTTCTCCTCGTTCTTCTCCTCTCTCAAATTATTATAGTGACCGTGATAAAACGGGACCTTTTCTCCCCCCTCCCCCCTTTTTTTTTTGCCTTTTCCGTTTTCCCGCAAACGTGTATAGGTATAACTACGCTACAAGCTATAACTATACGACATGGTTCTCATAGTTCTTGAAAAAGAAACCTATATATACTCAAAGGAGAGAAAAGAGAAGAGAGGAGAGAGGAGAGAAGAGAGAAGACGAATAAAATCGAGTGGGTGGTAGGCGGAGGTACGATATCGCCACGCCTATCTCCTCCGCAAAACCTCCTCGATATACCTACACATTTTGATCCTTATTTTTCCTACCTAAAGTACAGGACTTTTCCTATTCAATTTACACCACGGTCATGGCATTGTACGTACATACATACTTGACTCGATATGAGAACAATCACACAACAAAGATGTACAACTGTACACCTACTTGTACAATTGCAGTAATTAACAATCCGTTTCGATAAAAAACCTCGAAGATTCTTGCCTCTGGGTAGGTATAACATTTTCATAGAAACTGGATATCGGAGAAAGAGGATACGTCCTGGTTTTGGTGATGCTGGAGCTGATCGACAGACTCCAATGATTGAAAAAAAAATTCGAAAAATCAAATTCTGATCTCGTTTTATCGAAGATGAAATATGACTTTTGAATAGTTCTGTAGATAGATTTTATTCTAAGATCAGGTGTTTTCCTGATAGTCGAGTTTCTAGCCCATAAGATTCTCTCTCTCTCTCTCTCTTTCGCTTCTACAGTTAAAGCCGCTGTAGGAATGGAAAGGAGAGGAGTGAAGAGGGGAGAGAGAGGCGAGGGTTTATTGAGGGTGAGAAAAGTGGGGAGGCCGGGTCTATACTTGGTCTGAGCCAGCCAACCGCCGCAAACGTGAGGCTGAACATCGCGGGTTTGTACGCCTGCGAACGTGTCGGAGGTACCAAAAAAAGACGGAATAAAAAACACAAAAAAAAGCACAAAAAAAAAAAAAAAAACCTTTATAAGCGCCGCCTACCGGCTGGAGCCAACCACTGAGTCGCCTCCTAGGAGGTACGACGTGAACCTACCACCTACAACCTAGAACCTACATACCTACCTACCTACCCCGTGTACCTAAACCCTAAACCCTCCCTCCCTCCGGATACTTCCTCTATCTACTTCGACGTCGTCGCGACGCCCGCGCCGTGGTATAAAACCGTTAACGCATATACACACGCCCCCTTCGACGATTTCCGGGGCGTCAGGTGTTTGCTTTTTAGTAAATATAGGTATAACCTAACACCACTACAATTACAAAGTGGAATTTTAACGTTATAACTAAACCGAACTGAACTGAACCAAACTACGACGACGACGACGCAAACCTGAGCTTTTTGGTATGAGGAGATATAAAACCCCACGCCTTTCTCAGGGATTCGACCAGGTGAATATGGGGGCGTCGCGACGCGGAGCTACAGGGCGTTACGTTTTGTATATATATACAACTATGTGTTATAGGTATGTATGTATATACATACTGTACAGAAAATTTTACGCTTCCTTTTATACCCTGATGTATATATATACGAATTTACGTATATAGAAAAACCGTTGAGAGGGTTGTGTTGGTGGAAAACCGTCGTTCCACTTTCAGCACATGAAATTTAATTGCTTTCTTCTTAGTCGTAGTGGTGGTGGTGGATGGGTGGGTATAGGTGCTGCAAGGAACGATTTCATGTTCACCAGGAAACAACCCCTTGGGTTGAAAATTATTGCGTTTATCTAACCTATACCTACCATTTATACTTCGAGGTTTACGCTACTACACATTGCACACTCGGTGTATGTACCAACAAGAAGATTAACGGGACGGTTATTCTTATAGGGTGATTTTTATCTAGAAAAAACAACCGTTATTAATAATCGTGGTACTACTTGGAACACCAAAAACCTGAACACCATAATTCCTCGAGAAATTTTGTAAATTTTTTTAATGGGTTAGTAACGAATTTATAAATTCACAGATTTGTGATTCTTAGAATCCAAAATCCGACCACGCCCTTGGAAAATAAATTCTACCTCATTCATAACGAACAAAAAATAAAACAATGTTCAGTTATTCGAATATTATAAAAATATGGAATGAAATGCTTGTACCAAATCATAGAACTTAAAAAGTGAAAGACAAAATTGGCTTTTTGAAAAATGAGAGAAAAGTTTGACTCGTTTAAAGTAAACGAAGCTAATTGTAAATTTGATCAGTAAAATATATAAGCATGTAGTATATTTATTTGGAAAATTTGATAAGAGAAAAGTAAAGTATGAACTATGACTGCAGAACGTTGTTATTTCACCCATAATTACGGCTGTATGTACATACATAACACCGTGAATATATATTGTTGAAATTGCGGATTAGGTTAGATTAAGTTTTGGTATAAAGGTAATCCTATTATCTACATTTTGACCGTATGTAGGATCCACGATCTGTATATCGACTAGATTAATTCGTTCATTCATCCAGTTTATTAGAATTTACAAATCCATTTGACTGACTGACTGACTTATAAAATTTCGAAAATTGTTACATCTGTATTAAAATTTGGTTGACAAAAGAAGAATGATGATATTAATTCATGTATGCTTATGTAAGGGTTAAAAAAAAACACAGAATATGAGGCATTTAATAAATATATTAGTTTATTTCTATATATATATTTGTTTTTTTTTTTGTTTTTTTTTTTTCTCTCGTATAATAGATCATGTATGTATAATTATTATATTTAAATCAATATCGTATATTTATTATGCAAATCTTTAAATTGCAAATAGGACTTTGATTCGTATGGCATGAGACGACGAACGAGTATATTTTAAGTATAATCTATTATTTAAAATATATGTATGTATAAGATTCAAAAAAAAAAAAGAAATAATAATAATAATAATAGTAATAATAATAATTAAGGCACAATAGTGATTTTTAATGCGGTGAACGAATAAACAAAATAACAAAATAATATTATAATGAATACGATTTCGTGTGACTTTTCGTGGTTTTCTATTCTTATCTTTTCTTTTATCTTATTCATTTCTTAATTATATATCAATCTTACAAATATTATTAATTGCAATGATGTTTCGATACATAATAAAAACAGAAAAAACAAAACAAAAAGTAACCATAAGTTTGTACGTCCAGAAGAAGTACAAAGAAAAAAGAAGAGATGGTTCAATGATCGAGCAGTTGAACTGATATTTCTTTCCTTTTTTTGTTTTTCATGATTGGTATACGTGATTCCAAAGAAATCACGGAGTTACTTTCGTCTGAGATACTGGCAGATACATATTGTTGAAGTTTTATTTACAAATTTAGTTTAATTATAAAGACAGAATTAAAATTCGTTCCAAGAAATGGGTAGAAGGTATGATAATGAGGGGGTTGTTAAATTTTAAACCTCAACTTTGTATGGTGATCCAGGAATATGATCATCACCCCATTTAACAAGTACAATGTACTCTCCACGTTCACGTACGAGATAACTAACGTTGTAATTATGTCTTCCCGTATGCTTGACGAAAACCTCTTCACAAGGTCCTTTAGGACCGTGAATACCAACGAAAAGTATGTTGTTGCCTGTAATCAAAACAAGCATAATTAACATCAACAATTCCAACTATTTAAACCATACGAAGTAAAAAATCTCCTAATCTCTCACCAGCTTCAGCAGCGTTAACAGTGAACTGATTCTGCTTTCCAAGGTAGGCCTTCTTCAAGCCCATACCCTTACTGGTCACCTTAGTAGCGTCGGATTTGAAGAGCGGAAGAACTGGTCCAACGTTCTTAGATTTAGAGATTTTTTGAACGGTCTCAACAACTACGGAACTAGTTTCTTGCGCCCCTCTTTCGGCCAGGTCAGCACCTGCAGGATAAGCGATTGGTCAGATTGGTACATTTACCATAACCATGTCTTGCATTCAGTGAAAGGACTCTACACGATATTGATTTTAAGCAGGCAGTAGGTAGAGAAGCTACCGACCGATGTGACGGCTTTATAAGTTATGATTATCGAGCGAGTTGGTTTGCTGGCTCGGTAACGTGGGTGTCCGGCTGATAAAGCACTTTTCGTGCTTAACATCATTCACACTCGTATGATGAAGCGTTTTTTGTAGTTGAAACGATACCTACCGATGCAAGAAACCTTGTAAGGTGATCCAACGATGTGGTAACCGTTGTACTTGATGCTGATGTAATAATCTCCTGGTACCAACGGAGTGTATCTGACCTTGTAACCTTCTTCTACCTCTGTGCAATCCATGGCAACTCTGCTTGGACCATCTACGGTTACTGCTAATGCACCGGCGCCAGCGTTACACGTGTCAATAAGGAAGTCCGTCTTCTGTCCGGTCTTTATTTCCGAAAGACCGTTACCGTACGCGTGAAGAGCTGCTGGGTCAGCGTCGACCTTGCCAACCTTTATGCGGAATGGACTGCCGGGTATGTGAACACCGTTGAACTTGAGGTGGATGTTGTGGATACCGTTCTCTCGAGCCATGAATCGTACGGAGTATGTTTCGGAGTCGATTGACTGGATGAAACAGTCATCCTCTATTCCGCTCGGTGATACAATCTGTAAAGCAAAGACAGAAACTTAATTTTTGACACAGACCAGATGTCGTCAACACTTTTGTTTTACTTGGCTGATGATCTATCTCTCTCAAAGCTTTTGTAATAGCGATTGCTTAACAATGTTTAAGAAATCAGGTTTAGTATGTGGTATGATAATGGATTTAAGATTGTAAAACTATCAGCAAAGGCATAAAGAATGGCGTATATTTTGGTTTTCTTAATTTTTTTTCTTCATATGTATACAAAAACACGAGACGTCAATATCCATACAGCGATGATCGATGTTTTCCGGAAAATAAAAACAACAAAAAAATTTTTAACGCCGGCTTTAGAAAAGCAGTTTTATTTTAGTTGATAGCTTCCACTACCACCAACTTCTTTCAGGTGGAGAAGTGTCTGTATTAGTGGTGTAAGCTTTAGCCTACGCACTATGACGTAGCTTTGCCGATTTCACAACCGTGATTCTATTCCTGTCTTTACGCCTCTGCGCAAGTCAATTTTCTGTTAAAGTAAATTACTTAACAAGACATATGCAAAAAAAAACTATGAAACATTTTTGCCCTGGAGGGTTTTGGAGGTGAGCTAACACTAAGCTGCGCTTTTGATAAAAAAGAACTACCAAAATATTGACAATTCTGTTCCGTTTCTCGACTCACCTTCGCGTCCAATTCACCCTTGGCATCGTTTTTGCGAACCAAGAAAGTGGCCGGTTTGTCAGGCTGAACTCCGCTGTCGGGAAATTGGGCTACTTCTAATTTATGAGCATCACCAACTGCAGGAGATATGTAGACCTTGTGAGGTGAGTCAGGGATGTGTTGATCATTAAACTTGATGCCGACACGGTACTCGCCTGTAAAATAATTAATAGTATTTCAAAACACGGATCATCTCTGCAGTTGTCAGCCCATTGACATAAGTTTTTTTTTTTGTTCAAACTGCCTGAACAATCCTCGAGTAGTTACGAATGAACGAAACACTGTTAGGTTATAGTTCACGAATGAACTGACCATTGGCATCATCCGAGGGTGTTGTGATGCCTGACAGCACAATTTGCTTGGACGCCTTGAAGGTACCCATCCTTTAGGTATGGGAATGGTGTTTATGCTATTAAAAAGACACTTCTTAGGTCGCGGTAGTATCGAATGGATGTGTTAGGAAAGATAGAAAGAAAAAAATAACTGAAAAAAAAGGAAAAAATAAGAAAGTCAAGGGAAGATCAGAAATAAACTATCCCAACGATGATGTAAACGCAGCTGTTCAACCGAGGCTCGATCACACACCACTACCCACTTCCTCCTAGCTCTTCACTTTTGCTAACACAAGATCTAAACCACGATATTCGAAATCCGTACCCCTACTTTTGAAACTTTTCAAACCCCCCCACGACTCCCCTAACGTACCCCACTTCTTCTCACAAACTCAAACCAAATATAACTTCTGCCCCCATCGTAGTCATCCGCTTCAACGACTAACGGAGGCACCTCTATACTCCGCCAAAATATGAATCCACCTAACAAATATAGCCACTGGTATTTCTGGAACACACCACGACTACCAAAGCGGATCTATATGTGGTGGATCATTCCTACGCATTCGGTACGCACACCCACGAGCATTTGCTCGATGACCGATTGCTACTATGTAAGGTGCAGTGCATGTCTCTTTTTGGTATTATGTCAAGACCTGATTGATGAAAAAAATCTGATAATACTCACCAGGATCGGCTGCTGTATAGCTGACGTAGCAACTCCCGTCTTTCCTGTCTTTGAAGTCGATCTGAGCTTTGCTAGGACCTTCAACGGACACTGCCAAAGTACCTGCTCCAGCCTCACGAGTCCAGATATTAAATTCGCACGGCTGACCCTGTTCTCCTCTTTCGAGACCTGGACCACCGGCGTGAACGCGATGGGCACCGCCGTCCCTGAGCGGTCCGACAGTAAACTGGAAAGGTGATCCAGGAATGTGCATTTCCTTGTACCTTACGGAGACGGTGTGAACGCCAAGTTCTTTCGGTACAAAGGCGACCGCGTAGAGACCGTCCTCGACTTCTTTGATCTCTGCATCCTCTGTTACTCCACCTGGTGAAGTTACGGTTGCTGCAAGATCGAAGGAGGTGATACCCGGCATCTTGAAAGTCAATTTGCACTGACTCCCGACCTCAGTGATGGGTACCGCCTCTCGCTGACGTTGGATCTTCTCACGTTGACGATTGCTACCTTCTCCGCTGACCTTGACCGTGAAAGGAGACCCTTCTACGTGATGATCGGCGAACTTGAGATTCATTATGTAGTAACCTGGCTCGGTTGGTTTGTAAGATATGTTCAATGTCCCGTCGTCGTTATCCTTGCACTGGATTTCCGCCTTGCTAGGACCTTCCATCGATAGCGAGAGACCTCCGAAGCCAGCGTTTCTGGTATCGATTGAGAAGGTGTTATCGGCATGGGTCTTACCCTCCTTAAGAGCATTTCCACTGATCTTAACCTTCTTAGCATCTCCGACTTCTCGCTCTTTCACATCGATCTTAAACGGCGAATTCGGGATATGCTTGCCCATACGTTTCACGGAAACGGTATGCTGTCCCGGTTCTCTTGGTGTGAACGATACGCACATGTTTCCAGTTGGCAGTTTCTTAAGGAAGGCTGGCTCCTCCAGACCACTTGGTGCTGTGATCGAAGCGTTCAAGGCCCGGATATCTTCTTCGGAAACTTTACCCGGCAATGTTACCTCGCTTGATGAACCGACTGAGATTTGATTCCTCTTACGACCTTCCCCTACAATTTTTAAGTTAATGTAGTAGCATTTCTTTTTTTTTTGTTGTTGTTTGCGATTTCATTTCAGTGACTAATCACTTTGGTGTCTAAGCCTAACCGATGAGAGGGTGACTCAATATCATGGATGATATTATTATTGGAACCGAAGGCGAGATCTATAATTGTACAAGGAAGCCGTTTATATCTATCCGAAGTAGATAGATTTAAAAAAATGTATATATATTATATATATATATATTTTTGTCCAACCCTGCCAGATATCTATTTGCATCCATCTCTAGTTTGTCGTACTTAAATTTGTAAAAAGAGGAGAAAATTTTTTTTTTTTTTTTAAGTTTAAATAAATATAACGGATATATAATTTTGTACTGGCTTTAAGAGCTTGTCTTTTTTTTTCATATTTTCTTTTTACGATCCTCATATACTATATATTGAATTCGGTTTTTTAAATATAGAAACCGGCACTCCTTCTTTCAACTCTAAAACAAAATTCCTATTAACACACATAACTCAAAAACAGATTCGAGGTCAGCTTTTCGTAACACTTGTCCCCTATCAAGAGTAAACTTAAAATATCAATTACCCGTGATCTTTGAGACGTAAGGACTGCCTTTGATGTGTTTGTCTGCAAACTTCACGGATATCTTGTACTCCCCGGGAGCAGTTGGCAGATACGATACCGACACTGTACCATCCTTGTTATCGTGACAGGAAATCTCGGCTTTGCTTGGCCCTTCAACAGCCAAAGAAAGGCCACCGGCTCCAGCTCCCTTAGTTGAAATTGTGAAGTTTCCTGGCTCTCCACAAACCCCATGGCTAAGTCCTGCACCATAAGCAGTCACGTATCCACTGGACAATGAATCGACGTGGAACTTGAATGGAGAACCTGAAAAGGAAATGGTCTCGTGATATATCTGCTCAGTAATAAACGCACGCACGTCAATTTTATCATCACCATAATTATAACTCCATGATCCTCACCTTGGACATGCTCTCCGTTAAACTTAACGTAGACTTCATGCAGCCCTTCCTCCCTTGGTGCGTACTTGATGGAAACGGTACCATCCCGATTATCCTCAACCTCGGGCTTGTCTATGTTGCCACTCGGCATTTTTACCTCGGCTGGAAAAATAGGAAAATGAAATAATATCACGATTAGAATTAGTCGATTAATTAATGACTGATGGTTAATTTTTACCGCCAAATAGTGAATGTAATCATTTTTGTTTTTGGCGGGAGGGGTGTTTTTTATTCAACAACTTATAACTCAATCCACGTGCTTTTTTTTTTTTTTTTTTTTTTTTATGTTTAGTTTCTAGTATAAGTTACGCGGGGTTTTTACTTGATAGATGGCACAGTGTTGTACTACCTACGTGACTTGAAAATATAAACGTTTTACGCCTGTTTCGTGAGTTAAAAATAAACTACTGATCTCAGGTTAGTGTAAGTAGAGATTTACGTTGTATGTTATCATAATCGATTAATTTTTTTTATTTTTTTTGGGGGGAAAAACCTTTTTTCGACTCTATGTGGAATATACTCTGAAATATCAGAGGGAGAAAGTCCAATCCTGGACCCTGAGCTTCCTTAGTTTGTTCTTCGATTGATATTTGAGCGTAACAAATCGGCCTTTCTGCACGATCCCACTCGCTGCAGGTCAGAGATTTAAGCCAAACACGGTAAAATCTGGACAACTCTTGCCACGTAGTGACCACTTCTTCGGGTTCCTCCCAAAACATCTCCTCAAAACTTTCGACGAACTTAAGGAACTCTTTCCTTTTATTTATTCACCGATATTCTGCACTGATCAAAAACTGCAATAGATTATTATAATTTCGAAAACTAACTGACGCATATATATTTTATTTTTCAAAATTGAAAGAAAATACAAAAAATTTTTCTAAACTCTTTAAAGAGATCAGATTTATAATACCAATTCGTTTCGTTTGTGTAAACAATCGGTCTAAAGCAGTTCGACCCTTTTCGACATTCCTCGTTTAGTTTACGTTATATCTATAGATATTTTACAATACTAAAGAGAGGTTTTATTCATCAGAAAAAAGCTAATACCTCGAAAATCTCGTTTTTCTTGAACAGTAAAATCACTTTATCAATTTCACATGGAATTATAAAGTTTTAGTACTTGAAACTGAACACAGTCAAGCCGAGAGCTGATACTAATGAACAAATAAAATAAAAAATCAAATGCAAAGGTCAAAAAACCACTTTTAAAAATGATTATCTCACTTGAAATTTGAGCAAGAAGTTATCTTGTCGAGAAGGGTGAATTTTTTTAGCGTCAAAGGAAAAATTAATAATAATCGCAGTTTAATCAGAGCAAGAAATCACTAACCACGATCAGACGACGAATGAATGAATGAATGAATGAATGAATGATGAATGATTGATTAATTGAACAGGATGAATGATAAATAAAAAATAAAAAAAAAATATATATATATATCGAGTCGGTCGCGGACTTTGCGGTGTTGTAAAACCAACTCCGTCTTTCTCCAGTGGGGCAACTCTCAGAGGCACATCTCTGACACGACTGAGGTAAAGACAGAGACGTGGCGCCTGGTTACTCCAAATACCAAAATGGCGAGGCTTGATGGTCTCCCCGAAAACTCCGAGTGAGTTAAGAAATTCTTCTCCAGAAGCCAACAGGATGTGATATATTAAAAGTAGACGTTCCTCTGATGTACGTTTAATTTATATCTACATAACGCAAAAAGTTCTAGATTTTGCAGAAAGAGAGAGAGAGAGAGAGAGAAGAGGAAGACGAGGAGGAAGAAGAAGAAGAAGAACTCTGTGACGCAAATTGTCGCGAAAATTGGTGGGGCACGAATTTAGTTACTTGGTTCTTTGGACCCCGTCCCCCTCCACCCTTCCCTCCCCTTCACCCCGAACATATCCTCTACCTGAACGATGATCTGGGCTCGGAATTCATCCGGTACAGGTAGTAAAGTGTGCGAGTCCATGCGAGGTGAGGGGAACGTTCGCCACAAGATACATAAAAATATGTTTTTGGCACAAATATTTCTAAACCCCCCCTTCCTCCCCTCGCCCCCATCCCCGAGGGGTACGGTATCTAATTCTGTATCGAGATGATTACGAGAATTGATCCCTTATCGATATCGAAAAAGGGAATTTAGGTTCAAAAATCGTAAAAAAAAATTCTTTTTAAATTTTCAAATATCCTGCAGAAGGTATACAATATCTTCAGATATCTATTAACGGTTCCATATTGGTTATACCCAGCAAGTATTTTTGGATATAGATTAAGAGAATTGGAAGAATTTCAAAAGAATCAACTTTTGTTTTTCTTTTATTTTATTTTTTTTTTTCGTTTTATCCAAAGTTTATGACCAAGACGGCTTTATGACAGGAAAAAATCTAATGCGACCCCCTTGACGACCGAAATAGACGTAAGGCACGCTTCAGGATTTTGGTCTTTTTTTTTCTCTCTCTCTTCATCTTGACACCTGAGATAAAAATTATGAGGCGAAAAGCAAAAAAAAAAAAAAAATTAATAAGAAGAAAAAAAATTCAATTCTATAGCTATTGAATATTTATTGAAGGGATATACTATATACTATATAACGAATTTATAGATGCGAATAAATAAGAGGTTTATTACCAAAACTACGTCACTGTCTCAAATATATATATATATGTAATTTTATATATCTTTTTTAAACTAATTCTCTAATTTATCTTGTACAAAATTCTTCCCTCTCTACCAAAAAAAAAAAAAAATAAATAAAATAAAAAATATATAGATTCCTGGGCTGATATTCTTAAGATAGATTAATTCTCTGGCCTGCGCATGCGCGTCGACTTATAACTAGTTTCTTGGTTGGTCACTTATAATTCGAACGTCGTTTCCTCCCCTCCACCCCTCAAAAAAAAGAAAAAGAAAAAAAAAAAAAAAATAAGAACATATCCCAACAGGAAACGATTCGATGATTGCCTTCATTCCTTGGTATGAAAACCTCGAGCCAAAAGAAACAGGAGAAATATCTGTCTTGATGTTACAGCTCGTCCAATTTAACATTATGATTATGATTATGATGATGATGCCAGGTTATTAAAACTCGAGTCATTAATTACCGAAGATGAAAACCACCTCGGGTTGTCTTCTCTGTCTTTAAGGGATGAAAAGATAATTAAATAAATAAATTTGAAAAAAAAATTTGACTTTCATCGTAAGTTTAAATTTGGTCAAATGTTTTGACATCGATGATGAAAAAGAATTCGAATCTTAATTTACTTTTTATGTATATACTAAGATGTTTGATTAATCTAAAGGCATTGCGGTGTTATAGCAAATCGATGAGATGAGTAAACGTAGTCGAAATATCGAGAGATGAAGAGTCTGATCTTTTTCTGTATCACCATCTTCTTCTTCTTCTTCATCTTCTTCTTCTTCATCTTCTTGTAGCTGGAGAAGTGTGAGTAAGTAACATACGTCGCGGTTTGGCTGAATTAGCAAACCGGCATCCGGCAGTAGTTAATCATCGTGAAAAATATTAATACCACTATAAGATCGTGGTATAAGTAAGTAAATTTAATATTTTTGGCCGGTACAAATTTCACACTATACATATATAATAAACCTGTCCTGTCCATCAAACGACACTCTTTAGACAGGTAACATCCATTTCCTAATCTAATTTAAATTTTTCGAATTAATATATAAAATATACAAGTACGTGATATATTTAATTCAAAAATAAATATACACTCTCTCAAAATTTCAATTTTTTTATCATATCAATCCATGAATTATAATTAATTATCTCCAGAAATCCTGTCCCCTCTTTTTTCTATTGTTCATTTTCCATCTCGAATGGTTTATCTTTGATTATATCTATTTTTTTTTTTTTTTTTTTTCTTGGCTAGTATCCATGCGTTTTAAAATTTATTCACTCAAAGAAACTAGTCATATAGTTTTATTTTTTTTTTTCTTTTTAAACCAATTAATAGAGCATTTTGTATACCTAAATTCAACAATAGTTGTACTACTATACGATGACACACATCTGTCTCATTCATCAGTAGCTGTAGGTACAAATGAATGGAGAAAAATAAAACAATGCCAATTGTTGTATAATCTATTATTATTATTGTTATACCATATAGATATTTAAACTTTTGAATAGTTTTACTAGTTTTTTTTTTTTATTTTTTTATTCGTTTTTTTCTTTGCTCAATGAAATGAGACAGCTGCTTCATTAAAGAACGAGCTCTTTGATTCCGTTGATTTTTTTTTAACCCGATATTTACCTACGCCGTTTTTTTCTTTTTTTTTTTTTTATGATTTTTTTTTTTGGATGTTCTATGATCGATCGATTGATCGGGACGGATCATGTAACTAAAATATATCTACAAGCTAGTTTAATGCAGACTATAATATGGGACGACGCGTTTCGCTTACTTATTCAAATTGCCAATAAGAAGCTCAACTGGTTAAAGTTATTTTAAATTTTGTTTACAATAACAGCCGTCATTTCGCAGCTGTGTAAATCAAAATTTTAAGACTGATTTTTTACCAGCTAGAAATATCGGTCTTTACACACCGTTAGATGGGATTAACTGTATGCCTACACGCTTGGCGAATAGAAAAAGAAACAAAAAAAAAATAAAATTTCAAAAATTCAAAAATAAACCCGAAGGTTCTATTAAGTTTTTGAAACTAAGTCTCTAGGATTTTTATACGAAATTCGGATGAGATAATTACTTTTTTTTTTGTTTGTTAACCCTTAATTGACATACTAGGGCGCAAAGTTGTCATTTTTTATTTTTATTCTCAATTTTTGATTTGACACCACGTGTCAAAATCACCCGAGCTTGAACTTTGAAGGTAAATATCGTTTTGTATCTCAAAATAAATACCTTTTTTCAGTACACACACTATAGCACTATTTTTTTTCCTAAAAGTACCACATCTCGCTAGTATCTCCACTACAATAACACTCAAAAATTCGAAAAATTCAAAAAGTTCTGATTTTTTTAGTGAAAAAAAAAGTGTCTTTTTTGCGCATTAACAGCTTTACGATTTTTTTCAAATATCTAACCATTCGAATTTTGATATACCGATTTCTGTCGCATGTTCTAAAATGTTCAAAGTACTTTCCAGTATTTTTTCGGTTTCGATCGGACTGATAGTTTTCACGTAGCAATCGTTTAAAAATTAACTTGGGTTACTTTGACTCGGTTGTGACTAGCTTGATTGAAATCGGAGGGTTAATTTTAATTGTTGGCTATATAATCTACACAACTTCATAAAGTAAGCTCTCAAAAATTTCTATAAAAAATTTTCAAGTCAAAATATCGAACAGTTCATTTGTTATAAATTTTTATAATCGCTGGGGTTGCAAATCCATCCCAATGTGTCAAGTAAGTGTCACTCCGCAAAAGTGTGTCAAGTGTAAGAATTGATACTCACAAGTCACAACGCCACCGGTTGAAGGTAGTGGTATATGATTCAATTGAACGTCCCGAAATTTCTGCTTTACGGATTCCTGTTTCTGATTGTGAAGACTGCTGTGTTTTGTTGTTACAGTTGAACTCTCTTGTAAACTGCTTGTGCTTCTCTGTTCAAGAACGTGTTGTTGAGACTGTTTTCTACGATGACTTTTCTGGCTTGAACTATGCTCACGGTATTCCTCCGAAGCCTGTATAACACCGAAAAATAACAAGATAAAGAATGTCCAGAATTCGAATGATGAAAAAAAAAGAACATTTTTCTATACGCCGGGCGCAAAGTTCGATTTTACGCCCGCTTTACGTGCACAAAATTCAACTTTCCGCACGTTCTATCGAAAAACAAAGTTCGATACACGTGCGAAAGGTGATTCTCGGACTAGGGTGACAATCACACGAGAATCAGCACTTTCGCACCCGTATCGAAATGTGATATTTTTCTACATTCGAAAAGCAATTCCTACAGAATAGGCGTCTACATTTATGTTCAGGGCTTGTTTTAACAGCAGTATAAAAAAAAAACAACATGCCATTAAAACGAACCGTTACCTACATTAACACAACAAACACCCAATTTAACGTCTGCTAGATTAAGCTATTAATTTTATCAATATTTTTTTTATTTTATATTTTATCTCAATAATCTAACAAATTCTCGACCTTGAATATAAGGCGACTAAAGTCAGATGAAAAACCACCTATACTCCGTATACAGAAGAATCTTAAGTATCGTCCGTAGAAGACCGTTATCTTCACAGAGTGAAAGAATTAAGTGAACTGAACGCGTTTAATACAATAGAGAAATATGATCAGATAAATTGAGTAGTAGGAGTGCAGAGATATTTTTGGTCTGGCAAGATAATCCCCGACTTTTTCCCCGCCAGAATTTTCGGATCATCTAGACATAGAAATTAATCATTTGTATATACAAAAGGTAAAGGATTGTAGTACAGCGAATTTCTATCATGTAGAGATCGGTAACAGCAGCATCAACATCAGGGCGTTGATCAGATACAAGGCGACTATTGCCTGCCCCAAGTTAGTCCCGTGAGCTGCTCTATTTTCGATATTTTAACGTTTGCTTCTAAGATATCTAGGAACGAAAACGACAGTTGGCCAGCAGCTGTTACACCATATCTCATATACCACCTTCGCAACAAATAAGATATATACCTATGTATCAAAAAAAAATAAATAAAAAATAAAAAAAATGAATAAAGAAACAACATTTGAATGGCTAATGAATTGCTTGAAAAAAATCTTCGGGAATTTTCTTCAATTTTGTTTCTATTTTCTATAATACTTGAAAATTTTATCAAGTTTTATCAATTTTGTTGTTGGTTTTTCATACACAGCGTTAGATTATCGAAAAACTAATTAGACTTGTAGTGCCAGTAAAATTGAAAAAAATAAAAAACTAATAATAATAAAAAATTACAGGCCTTTGCTATTCGATGTCGCAATTTGAACGGTTATACCCTGCAATACCGCCTCGGGAGGTAGCTTGGTGTTTAATTTAACGCCGGGCATTAATTCAACGTGCCTTCACTCTCGGCCACCCCCGCCATACTCTCAGAGTGCTTATAAATTTGCGAAAGCATCAGACATGTACTGAAAATAGGCCATGAGGGACCCCGGGTCTCTCGCGTTTCATATCGCTTTCCAGCTTCGACGTATTTTCACACCAAATTTTTGTTACAATTTTTTTTTTATTAGCCTTTTTTGGGTTTTTTTTTTTTTTTTTTTTTTTGAGAGGGTAGTTTCTTTTGCCCAATAAGAACTTCTCCTAAGATCTTAAGTCAGACGATATATATATATTCCATATCGATAAATCTTTCGAGGTTAGATTATTACCCGATTTATTTAATTGGAAGAACACCAAGATAGAGAGACCGTGTCTACAGAGGCAGAGTTTCGTTACGGTGTACTGAATGTTAATTGTCCATAACCGTTGCTCACACAAGTTGATCGGTAACGGATGACTTATTGACTTATATGAGTATTCGAATTAGAACGCAGTTACGCAATAAGATTGATTAGAAATTTGTTATTTATGTTAAAATTAATAAGCAAGAAAAAAAGAAAGAGATGAATCATTCGAGAATTCGATTCAACCATATTCAAAAAAAAAAAAAAATTCAAAGTTACGATTTATCTTTAGGAATTGAAACCGGATCCAATACCATCCGCAATTATCTGACCAAATATGGAAAATGATAATCGTTATCAATAAAGTGAAAAAAAAAAAAAAAAAAAAAACGACGACGTGTGATTTGGATTGAAAATGAAAGGTGGAAATGATCGAGTATGAAGATGTAGGTTAAAATGAGTAGAAGAAACATATGATAGATGAGAGTGATGATGATGGCGACGCGAAATATGATTGGCGATGGTGGTGATGAAGAAGGAGGAATGAAGGGTGGGGGACTTACGACTTATACGAGTCTTATAAAATTGTTACTTGGCAGATAGTCCTGGGATCTTGATACGTGAATCAACGTTGGTAGAGAGTAAATCGTACCGATGATGACAGTAGGGTAGATATAGGGACGTTGCCAGCCGGTGCGATACGGTGCGGATACGATTCGATTCGATTAGATTATAGAAAAGAATATTCGATGCGGAATATCCGAAGATTTGAAATTAGATGATGCGATCGGTCAGAGCCTTCGAAGAGAACTGTGTTACTGGAGGGTCTGCGACAATATCCTGTACGTGTTACGTCTCTATAGTTAGATCAGTTCTACTCCCACCAAACGTTAAACCCTCAAAACCGTACGGGAATCCATTTTTGATACTTTACGTATCTTAGCGATCTTATAGTCCGCCACTTGTACCACTTGAAAGCGTCAAGAACACCCGAATAACAATGAAATTAATATCGAAACGTATCGCGTGATCATATCGATACCAATTTCGATACCGATCACGCTCGACATCCGAAAAAACATTACCCATCATTCCAACATGTGTTACACTTTTCGGAAATTTGTTAACATGTAATGAAATTAATATCGAAACGTATCGCGTGATGATATCGATCCCAATTTCGATAACGATCACGCTCGACATCCGAAAATACATTTCCCATCATTCCATCATGTGTTAAACTTTTCGGAAATTTGTTATCATATGATGAAAGTTACTGAACAATGCGATACGGTGGAACGTATGTGGTGCACATTTCCGAAACAAAAATCTTCGTTCCCTCATCCTCAGAGTTTTTGGAAATGGTATTCCCCGGAAGTCTGCATAGTCGAAAAATTCGATCAAAGTTTTTAGCCATCTGCATGCACGTTTCGATAATCGTCTCGAATAGAATCCGAAACTTTCTAACGTTCGAAAATTTTTGAATTCAGAACTCGGCCCAATTATTCTATTCTCACTTTAGTCTCTCCGGCTGCCTAGCTCCGGTTTATTCTAACCAGAAACTCGAGACTTAATCACGTAGCCACTGCTAGCCCAGTGAATTTATTTATCATCCATTCGTTGTTGGGCTGATTTATAATATAAGATGTAAGTGAGACCATTTGGAAATAACAAAATATCTATAGTTATAAATAACCTCAATTCTCATTTTATATTCAAGAATTTTACGGTTTTAAACAACCGTCTACTTAGATTCGACATTTTCCAGACTATTAGCTTGCTACATTACAGATCGTGGATAAAAATTTCTTCCTAAAAATAATCAAATTTAAAAGAAAAACTATAATTCTACTCACCACAAAAGTATAGAAACCTTCCGGAACTGGTTGACCACCAAACTTGATACTCAACGTGTATTCACCAGCATCGGCAACTTTGTAATATACATTAACAGTACCGTCACCATTATCCTCGATATCGATATCGACAGCATCGCTGAAAAGAAAGAAAAATAAAATAAAATAAAATAAAATAAAATTGTCAAAAAAAAAAAAAAAAAAAATAGGGGAGACCGGAGGACCCACAACGTCCCCCTCCCTTCTTTTCTTGTGACTTTTGAGCACTATTTCATTGCCCTGAGTATCTCGTATCGCATTAAAAGTTGTAAAATATCTAAAACTTTATGAAAACATTGACGATAAAAAATTTTTTTTGTTGGTGGGGATTGTCGTGCCCCGATTTCTCTTACATCCTAAAATCTAGATTTCAGAATTCCTAATCCTCTTGTAAAATCGGCGTTTGGTTTAACCGTGGTGAGTCTTGTTCAAGCATCGTTTAACATGTTATATTTACGTCCACTGCTAATTTTGACCCAGTTATATATGTGTATGCCTATATAACCGAGTATAACATATAGGACCGACCGATATTTTCTATAAACATGAATATGAATCCTGGCTGAATATTATCGTGTATGAAATATGGGTTAGCTAATTCGAATGGACTTGAAAGAATTTTTTTTTTTTATTTTTTTCTCTCACAAAGATCGTATGAAAAATCATTATGATATTTTCGACGAATCTATTAGGAGTGACGATCAACATTATTAGATTAGCTCGTTGTGCTAGTTGTGATATTTACTGACAAGTTTAAGTGGTCATACCCTGTCCAGTTCTAAACGAAGACAATCTATGAACTCGTGTTCATATCTTAAACCAATTTAAACTCATGTCGTCCCTAATTTTGATCGGTTTGTACATGAAGTTAGGTATTTTTGAAATTTTAGTTCACGATGCCAAAGGGTAGGTAGAATAAACGAATCAGTAAGCACGAGGTAGGTGATAGATTAATCCACATTTCAAGTTTAGGAATTTTGATAAAGTAACATAAACTCGGTGATCTTTACTTTTTTTTTTTTATATGTTTTCAAATTTATTTATGAGTTTTTGGAATCAGTGCAAGCCATTAATCAGTGGAGGGAGATATTATATGCAGAATGCATTCAACTAGGTTTATGATCATATATAATACGATGTTCATTCTGATCTGGCAACAATTGTGAATCTAAATTAATCCCGAAATGATGATCCAAAAATAAGAGAATAAAAATTATTTATATTTTATGAGACAGAAAGACAGAGAAAACAGAAATAACAAAAAATATATATAGTCAAAATTAATGACGAATGAAAATTATTTCGCCCGTAATAATTGCGGATTATATATGTATACCTACGTCAGAGGAAGAGGAATTTTCAGAGCACGTGTACGATGATTCTTTTCGCGATTTTTTTATTTATTTCTTGTGAAAAATTATACGAATTTCAGAAAAACGAGATAGAAAAAAAGGAAGGAAAAATATAGACGATTCTGAATTATTAGTACACATCAGTTCACCTATACCCGGGTTCTGAAAATATTAATTTGCACCTGTCAAACAAGTTTGTCTGCGACACGTCCGGGCGAAAATAAATTTTTTTCTCTTATTTTTTATTTTTTTTTTTTTTTTCGATATTGCTTGGGGGAAAAAAAAAACTGACTGTCCTGGCAAAATACCTACACAGTTTTTTTTTTTTTTTTTTTAATATTCGCCATTCTTCAAACTGACAAATCGACCAAAAATTTCAACTATTAACTTCCCATTTGTCAAGCTATTTTTTTTTTTTCTGTTTTTTTTTTTTTTCTTTTACTTTATTATATAATTTTTTTATTTTTTTTTTTTTTCATTTCTCGTTGTCCCAAGTGTCATGATTGTCTTTTTTCACACAACGAGATGCGCAACTATAAGAAAATATAAAAAAAAAAAAAACAAGTGTGCCTGTAGCGTACCGCATGTGTGCTAAAAGTGAAACTTCTCACTTAAGACTTAAGACTTGAGACTTAAAACCTAAGACTTGAGACTTAAGACCTAAGACTTAAGACTTGAGACTTGAAACTTAAGACTTGAGACTTAAGACTTAAGACTTGAAAATTGAGACTTAAGACTTAAGACTTAAAACTTAAGACTTAAGACTTAAATTTAAGACATACATGTATATTTATATTTTATACAGGCGTATGTCAATCTTTCACTTTTCGTTGCACTTGAAAATTTTCGATACCCTGCCAAATGAAGTTTAAGTTAAGAAATTGTGTTTCTAAAATTTTTTACTTAAAGTACAGCTCTTACAATAGTATGTATAGGATACTATACATGATCAACGAGAGATTCTATACATATACGTGCCAAATTCTTCTACGCTTTTCTAATCTCTAGTCTCTGTCTCTCTCTTTTTCTATTTCTCTCTCTTTTAGACCGCGAGAGATCTCTGAAGAATTTTAATCTAGAAGATTTAGGTAAGCGAGCTAACATACTTATATGAAATCTAGTAGCAGCAAAAGATTTTACATATATATGTATAGATATGTGTATATATCGTTCGTGGTCGTCGAAAACGAAAAATTAGAAACTGACTAACACAGTTGAGCTACGTTACGAAAAGCCTATAGGAGCTTTTTTTAGAAACATTTTTTTTTTTTCCACTTTTAACACGTCATATCACGCATTCCAACGTAACTTGAAAAAGAGAAGAAAAAAAAATTAAAAAAATATGAAATATATAAAAAAAAAGAAACAAATTGAGCAAAAAAAGAAAAAAAAAAAAAAATTTAAGAAAACATTTCTCTGGCAATTTGAAGAAAAAAAAAAAAGAAGAAAATTTTCTATATAATATGTTGAATTCAAATTCCTTAATTTTATTTTTTTTCTTTAATTTTTTTATTTTGCAACGTGGGTATGTGTATATACACTCGTATGTATATCTTACTTACAATCAGCTGTGTAACTATTTCCTTTTATCTTTCTTTCTTATATTTCTTGTTGTTTATTGCGAATTTAAACTGGCAATTGTTCAAATTCCTTAAGCACGCAATTACGAAACGTCAACGCGTATCAAAGTGACACATATACACGTTTGTTACTCGCAATTCTGTAAAACAGAAGCAGCACAGACTTCCTGAACTGTTTTCGTTTTTTTTTTATTTTCTTTTTGTTCTTTCATTTTTTCTTTTTTTTTTTTTTGTCTTTTCAATACTCTTCGAAACAAATGCGATTTTTTTCTCTCCCTCTCTCTTTTTAAAAGACAAGAAAAATCTATGTCTAAACAATTTTGTTGATTATGCATTTTTTTTTTTTTTGTTTTTTTTTTTCAAATTTCTACGTTAGTAATAAAAAAAAAAAAAAATGAACCACTCGATTGATGTCGCGAAAATCATAAACCTGTCGAAATGTCGTCGACTTTTGCAGTTTTTATTTATTAATATTTGTTTTTTTTTTCTTCTCTCTTCCTTTTGAAATAATAATTTTTTTTTTTTTTTCTCTTTTTTATAGCCTCCAAGATCTCAGATTTTGTATAGTTAAAGAATTTTGTCAAAGTGAAGGGGTATAAGATATAATATTTTTAATAAATTCCTGTTTAAAACAGAAATAGTATATAGGTACATGTATATTAAGTTTGAATTTATATAACAGTGTCATATAGAAATTATTGATCGAAAAAACAAAAAAAAAAAACAAAATGAAAAAAAAAAAAGAAACTAATGTCAAATTTTATAATGTTTGAATATGTTTAGATTATAGATTATAGATGACATTCGTAATATAAATTATTAATATATTCGATTTGATATCGTATTATAGTTATACCTATACATATAATACGAAGTTGTAACAAATTAGGGGATTTAAAAATAGTACACCTTCGGTATTAGGGTCACCCGGTGAATTTATAAATATACTGTAAAAAAAAAATTTTTTATTTTTTTTTTTTTTCTTGATTTTTATGTACCCACACATCCTGTGTGTCAAAGTATAGAAGTTAGGTATATATATAATAATTTTTCATGAATGCGAAATTATATATTTTCATGACGTATACACTATAAAATGTCTCTGTAAATAATTTCGATCACTATCGCCGAGAAAGAAAAAGAAGATGAAGAAGAAGAGTACTGCTAAAAAAATTTTCGATCGTGAAAAATTTTTTTTCCAATTAGACTTGAACCTGAAATTTTATATTCACAAATTTGCAACAAAAGGATGAAATGTATTATTTTTGTCTGTTTTTTTTCTTATACCATGGTGAAGAAAAACGAAAAAAAAAAAACAAAAAAAAATGTGTCAACCGATAAAGCAAATTTGTTTTTTATCTTTTTTTTTTCATCTCAAAACGCACTTCGTATATCGTATTTTCAACGTCTCGTTACCGTTACAAAGTACTCTTGAACACGAAGTACCAACCTATGTGACTGTGTAGGTAATTTATCCGTGCCAAAATCATCAAGCATTTGAAAATCGTTGTAACATAAATACCTACGAAAGTTTAACACTAACGTACCTTAACCTATGCAGTTTCGTAACACGATGTTGGCACCTGATCGTTGTTAAGTTTGCAATTAGTTATAATTGCCGTGATGCGTGATAAAAATTGTGAATTCATTTTTCATTGTTTATAATTAGAAATATGAATCACATACCTTCCCGATGTCGAACGAATACGACAAGTAACAGCTCCTCGTCCAGCATTCTCAGTGTCAACAGTTATACAGTACTCTTCTCCCTGAGCCAAAGTGCGTTGTATACCTTCTTTGATCTTGCACTGATTAGCCGAACCGGTAGATTGACTTTGTACCGTTACTGGAGACCCGGGAATCTCCTTACCTCCATATTTCACGTTCACTTTATACGCACCGCAATCATCGGGGAGATAGGAAGCCTTAAATTTACCATCACCGATGTCCTGGACCTCGACTTTTCTCGGTCTCTGATCAGGACCCTGAAAAAAAAGTCCAAAAACGAACGTGAAATAGTTTCCTTACCGATCTTCGAAGCTCCGAAACTCACCAGAACTTGAACCTCCAAATCTCCATATCCGGCGTTCGAAGCATCGACTAAAAATTCCGTAGGAAATGAAGCCAAGAGTTTAGGTCCCACTCCGGGTCCAGAGAGAATAACTTTACTCGGTTCTACGGTGGGATTGACCTTAAGTTTGTAAGGGCTTTTGCCGACGTCTTGACCCCCGTAAGTAACTCCGACTTGGACGTTACTTCCGGCTAAAGGCGGCTGATAAGTCACCTCGTAAACCCCTTCACCGATGTCTTTGATTTCCGGTTTCTGAATGGACCCCTTATCAGTCTTAAGCTTGACATCCAACTGCGCTATACCAGACTTTGAAGTATCGACGATAAATTTAGCCGGAATACCTTCCCGGACTTTTTCCGGGTCTAATCCAGGCCCGAAGACACTAACCTCCTTAGCGTCTATGGTCTTTTCAACTTGAACCTTGAATGGAGATCCTGGGATGTGCTGATCCGCGAACTTTATGGCTATGTCATAATCTCCAGGTTCGGTAGGCACATACTCGACACTGCAAGAGCCGTTGTAATTATCTTTGCAGGTCATCTTCGCTTCGCTAGTTCCTTCAATTGCTAATCCAAGACCTCCTGTTCCAGCTCCTTTAGTTTCTACCACAAATTGATTCGGTTTAGCAACAAATCCTTTCTCCAATCCAGGTCCGTAAGCTCTGCATTTACTGGGATCACATCCTCGCTTAACATTGACAGAAAATGGTGATCCAGGAATCGGCACATTATCGTAAAGGATGTCGATGGTATGACGACCCTCTTCGAATGGTGTGTAACTGACTCTATATGTACCATCAGCTTGTGGAGTTATGACCTTCTCCGTCTTGCTACCGCTAGGATTTGTTATGGTACATGAAACCTTTCCATCATCACCCTTCGTTTTTGCTATGGCTCTTGTGTCGACTGTGAAATCTGTTGCACTGTCCACGTAGAGACCTTGAAAATAATAAATAGAATTTTTCGATTGAAAGGTGGAATCGGGAAAAGTCAACCAACAGAAACACTAGTCAATCATAAGCACGGTGTGATGGTGTTTGTGATGGTAACACCATTAAATCTAACGACGCTATCAGATCAAATTATACAATTGAATATAATGATCACGACTTCTATTGTCTGATTATAAGCGCCGTTCGGAATGTTCCTGTCCTTACTCAACGTCAAGGTCATCGTACTCTATTAACGTTGTAATTATTAACTGATTTATGCCGAACCGTCAACATAAAGGAAGTCGTTAATTTATAGATGGTAATACAATGAGGGGCCGACTGTGATGGTGTGTCTCGATGACTGATCGTCGTATTTGTTGGACTTATAATTAACAACAAGTATATTCTTTCAAACAGACGTATGGCTATTCTGTCAGAAACGTAAATCAACACCGAGTATAGGCATGGGTATATTTACAGCTTCTTGGATGGGAGAGTAGTTTTCTACACAATAATTTATGCATATGGATGCAACGATATTGAGTTTTGTTAGTATACAAAAATTTGATTCGTCCACCTGGTCTCTGGAGATAATTATTAAAAATAAAAAAACCCTTTGCACAGTCTCAATCAATCAATCAATCAATCAATCAATCCAAACGTAAAACTGGAAGGTATGTATAAGAACAAAACGATAAAAAAAAAACAAGAACAAAAAAAATGATAAAATAAGACATAAAATTCATCTGCACAATCCAAACATCAGATGAGAGAGAAATCATGCGTCATTTAAATAGCAAGCTAGAGATCACGCGACTCCTAACCGTGAGGTTGAATTCCATTGCCGGATACTTTGATCTTGGAAAGGTCAGCTTCTTGTACAACTAACGCCTGGAATGGTGAGCCTGGTATATGCTGATCATTGAAAGTGATGTTGATACCATAGTCTCCAAGTTCAGTTGGTAGATATGCAACCGAACAAGTGCCGTCACCATTGTCTCGACAATTGATTGCAGCCTCGCATGGACCTTCTACGGTAACTCCTAGACCACCTTGACCGGCGCCTCTAGTATCGATCACAAATTCTGCGGGTTTATTTACCACACCGTGTGAAAGTCCTGGTCCTTTTGCTCTGACCTTTGACGGATCACTTCCGTGAACACATGTGAGACGGTATGGTTGAGGGGATATCGGTTCACCACCGAAACTAATACCAAGAAGATACTCCCCGAGTTCGGTAGGGGTGAAGTTAACCAGGAAACCTTCATGCGTTGGTATTATGTGAGCCTTGACACGATTTCCCGATGGGGTAGTGATAGCTACTTGGACATCAGCCTTTCCAGCGTCTTTGGTTATCACACGAAACTGCTGGAGACTGTTCACCGGTGCGGCTAAGGACGGTTGGCATATATGCAACACATTCATTTATAACTGTTTTTTCCCGTATTCTCACGACGATATTTCTAAGTTTTTATTTATTTTTCAAATTCCGTTCTCTAGCTCTGATGTGATAATTTGGTAAATCGCATCGTTTGTACCCTTCAAGTTCTCCCGGTTTTTACGTAACGCTCGTTAGTCATATTCGACCTTCCAAAAAAAATCTATTCCCAGAAATAAACCGTAATAAATTTCACAATTTTCAAATGTATTTGTATAATAATTTTTTTTTTTTTTCTCCTCGTTTACCGCGAAAACTCTTCAGGCGTTAACGATAACTGATCTCCCATGTCAAACCACTCTGATTTTTAAGAGCTTTTTAGAGTTATATTTTTAAACTCTGCAGCACATCGAACGGGATATACGTATGGTACGTAACCTACACTTCCTAAAGCTAGAAAATTCCTTAAGATCTAAATATATACACCACTAAATGAATTCCACTTGAATACTACGTATGAATATATACCGAATTCTTTTTGGCCCGAGTTTTCTAAATCTATATCATCATACTCACTTGGTTCTAGTCCGTCGACCTTGATTTTCGATACATCAACGTGAGGCTGAACGTTGACTTTGATGGGACACTTGGGAACCTTCAAACCTCCGTATTTCAAATTAACAGCATAGTTTCCAGGCTGTGGAGCCACGTAGTCCACAGTGTAAGTACCGTCCTCGTTGTCACTGAGTGTAATCGGCACTTCACGACCCTCAGGATTCAACATTGTAACGTCAAGTTCACCTGGACCAGCTTCTCTACAGTCTACATTGAAGTGAGTCGGAGTGTTGGATTTCACACCCTTGTCAAGACCCGGACCAAAGGCTTGGACTAATGATGGATTCAATGGAGCAGCAACGCCGACTCTGTACGGTGACTTTTTGGTCCCAACACCACCATAGTTGACCTAAAAGAAAATAGGGTTGAAAAAATATGCTACCATGGGTTTGTAATGTGACGGAGATTTTATAACCTGGATATTGTGCTGTGATCCAGATGTTGGTGTGTACTGAGCCTGGAAAGTACCGTCTCGTTTGTCTTCCAATCGTACTGGAACTTGTCGTCCAAGTGCGTCTTGGATTTCAACTTCCAACGGTGCTTTTCCCGCCTTTTTACAATCCACTGTGAACTGGGTTGGTCTGTCACGAGCGACACCATCAGGCTGAATTCCCGGACCGTGTACCTCGACCTAAATCATCATCGAAAGTTACGAATCGTTGTAAAAAAGCTTTCCTCAAAATATCTTCCAGAGTTTATTTCTACCTTGTTGGGATCGTAGTCAACTTTTTGTATAATTTCCGCCATGTATGGTGAATTAGGTATGTCTTCATCGTCGCAGTTAATGTGCACAGCGTATTGACCTGGTGCAGTAGGATGATAAGTTACGTCAGCAGTACCGTCGCCGTTATCGTGACAGTCGATTTTAGCCTTTGATGGACCTTCGATGGAAAATCCAAGACTTCCAGTCTCGCCGTTTGTATCTACTGTGAACTTTGCTGGATATCCAACAACTCCGCCATGCAGACCTGGACCGAATACTCTGATTGCAGATTCTTTATAAGGAGCCACGTTCACTTCGAACGGTGATTTGTTGATCTCCTTCCCATTGAACGTCACCATCACTACATGACGCCCTTCCTTCACTGGCGTGTAATTGCAGTGGTAGGTCGTTGGGTCTATCTTCACGATTCTGAAAAGTGTTTAATTTAAGTCAATGCAAAATTTCGAAGCTTTAAGTACGTTGATTCATTTCAAAAATTTCTCTCACCTGACTGGCAAGTTTACACCACCAGGCCCGATGATTCTAGCCTCCGGTACTCCTTCCCCAGCGTCTTTAGTGAGGATCTTAAAGTCCGCATCATCTTTTACTCGAATACCTTTAGGCTGAAGTCCTCTTCCATAAGCGTGACACTTGTTCGCGTCTGAAACTGGGGAGACACGGACTCCAAGGGGACTTCCAGGAATCGGTTTACCAGCGAAAAAGATATTCACTGAATGGAGACCGACCACAGGTGAAACATACTCGCATCTCCATACGTCAGGAGATGTTTGACGAAGTTTTACTGGCACAGATGTTTTCGAACCCTGAAAAGAACTCAATCAGTTTGGATTTTTGGAGGCTGCAGTGTACGAGCGAGTGGATCATGCAGCAGTTCTACTCACCTGAGGATCGAGGATGATCACTTCTGGTACTCCACGACCAGCATCTTTTGTAAATATGTCGAAGAACGTTGGTCTGTTGATCGCTACTCCATCAGGCTGCAGTCCTGGACCACTTGCCGTTACTTTACTAGCATCACCAGCATGGCCTTCGACATTCACAGTGTATGGACTCTTGGGTATCGCACGTCCAGCAAATTGGATTTTGACCTTGTGAGGACCTTCCGATTTCGGAGTATAAGATACAGCGTAAGTGAGGTTTCTGTCCTTGTTAAATCTGACGTCAGCCTATGGAGCGATTAATTGAGATATGTGCAATTTAATTCGAAGGTTAAAGCGAGCAGCCATAATGGCTCATTTCGTATTGTTCATTTCTCACGTTCTCACATATTTCTTTATTTTTTTTTTTCTATCTTCTCTTTCTATCTTTTAATTGTCTTTAATTATAATTATCATCAAACCTTGAAATCTGACTATACAATATACGAATAATATAGAAAAATTCTTTAACAATAAATTATTTACCGGAATTTTTGCTCCTTTTGGATCCTCGACGATCACATCAACGTTACCTTTACCAGCCGAGAATGTTTCGACAGTAAAATTTGCTGGAGCTCCAACAACTGGTCCAATTGGTTCGATTCCAGGACCATAAGCACGTACTCTGTATTTTTATATATAAAACAAAAAAATAATAATAATCAATTTCGAGTTTAAGTTTAGAGTCCAAAAAGCATTAGCATTAGCATTTCGCTGTAATAAATACGTGTTAAAAATCTGTAACATATATATACGTGTATGTATGTACTTTCGTGTATATATATTTAAGTATATACAATAATAAAAATTATTCGCAAATTTTTAGATTTGCGAATTGTTACGTGATAAGCGTTAATTAAAAAATAATAATAATAATAATTAAAAATCGCAGTAGCCTACTCAATTAATCGCATAACACTATAGAAAGATATACCTATATATGCCATTGAACATGGATATGTTTAAATATATTTTTTTGTTCATTTTTGATTTTGAATAAGCGCGTTAAATTTCTCAATCAATTAACAATATGCATGTATCATTTATATTACGTCACACTGCACACAGATATAATAAAATATATATATTTAATCGTCTGCAATCATGTAATTACGAGTTAGATAATATATAATTAAACAGCCAAACACTATTGATTTATTATGTATTATATATATCAAATTGAATTACGCTTTTAATTATAATCGCGACTTACCGCGGTGGTGGGACGCTGCGACCGAGAAATGAAATTAACGAATAAATTAATGAAAGGTTTCACATCAATGAACAGAAATTTGTTTTTCATTTTTTTTTTTTTTTTTCTCGCAAAAAGATTCAACCAAAAATCTTTTTGCCAGAATTTTTTCTTCATGTTTTTGTTTTTCCCCTCATCATCCCATAAAATTTTCTCACCGATCAATCGACATTGTATGAAATTATCAATGTGCAATTTTATTAATCATCATATATCGATCACACATACCTGTTCGGATTTGTCTTAGCTCTCAATGGTGCTCCGGGTTTCAATTTAGCATTAGGATATTGCGAGAGGTAAGTCATCATCGACATCTCATCTATATTAGGATCGACCATCTCCTCCGGTTTGATTAGCTACAATTATAAAAAAAATTGATAAAGATATTTTTTAAAATGTTTGAAAAAATAAATTTACTTAAAGAATTTTCATGGTTTTATAATACCTGAGGTATGTTCAACCAATCATCCGCAAGCCCCATGGCTTCTGATGCATTTTGAACCGCATCTTTAGGATTCCAATCTTGCCAATCTGGACAAAGACCTGGTGCAACAGCATCGACCAAAGCTCCAACTGCTCTTCCGTCATTCCAATCGGAAGTAAAATTACCGATAGGTAAATCCGGTACTTTGGCCTGAATCCAATGCATCAATCTTTGCTTTGGAGTAGCACCCTTGTCCGGACTTTCGCCATCGTCGCCATCCCACATTGGCATAGAAATTGAATAATGGAGAATAAGCGTCCATATCAAACCCAAAATTAATTTCAACTTGCAGTCCACAATGTCAGATGAATCTGTACGGAGAAAATATTTGTCAAAAATTTTATTCATACGGAGTTAATTAGTTTCGATTGAAAATCGAAATTCTTGTAAGTAAGGTTATTCATCGTAGAATTTTGGAATGAAAAATAAGGTTCTCACAGATAAAAGTACTCAGAAGGAATTTCTCCTACTTTCATTTATTTTTATTTTTTTTTTTTTCAACTTCAAGTAATTATCAACGGTTTTCTTATCACCGTGTACAAGTTGGAAAGAAATGTGCTTCGTTCCAGATTATGCAAGTGCATTCTTCGAAAAAAAGAAAAAGAAATATTCTTTTGGGTCTCTTCGTTTCAAAAATACGTGACATTGAAACTATACGACGATGAGAATCGCGACTCCTCGATGACCCGCTAGTTTTTATTCAACAACTGTTCTTTCGTTTTTTTTTTTTTTTTTTTTCGTTTAACGACTATAAACTGGTTTCGAAACTTGCCGGTGTAATTCTTGGGACTGACTATTCGCTATTTCGACTGAATACAAATTTCGTTTACTTAAACCTAGAAAACTATTCGACTCGACGTTGAACGTATTTACGTAATTTTTATTATCCTAAACGAAGTAAAGATGATAAGGTGAAAATAGAACGTAAGGAAAAAAAAAACTCCTTTCTTCATTATTTATAGCTTCGTATTTGTCATGTAGTTAAAAAATAAAGAACCAAATTCTAAACTCTTTAAAACTTAATTAAGCACCTGTCGAATCACTTAGACACTGAATAGTAGATACATCTTTACTATCTTGTACAATATCGATCATTCGTGTATCTGACAGTATAATTAAACCCACGAGACTCTATACCATTTGTGTATAATTCAAAACTAACATAATCCATCTTATCTATATGTTTAAAAATTTCTCCTTCATATCAAATCTAATAAAAATATTAATTGACCGATCAAAATCTGAATTGTAAGAAACATTCAAGTTACAAAATGTCTTTGATTATCCGGTTTAACATTATTTTCCAGCCAGGTTATCGTCCTGCTTAAATTATAAACCAACTTGACTTCAGCACTTGATAAGTTTGTTAAATTTCATGCCTGATTTAGCCAATCGATGATCCGTGACTTTTTGGTTATAGTTTATTAATTGGATAATGACAGTGTTTAATTAAATCAATATAAAAAGGTTATATATGTATATAAAAAAAAGCCCATAAAAATTTCGATGTGTTTTAATAAAAAATTAAACAGAAAATATTTTTTCAGACTTTTAGAGATTTTTTTTTTGGGTTTTTTGTTGTCCCTATTAAGTCTGACTATACGAAATAGACATACCTATCGTTAAAAGTCCATTATCTTAACATAGAAGTGATACCTTAACATTCCTATGGTAATTACACAGCTGTCTATAGTGTATAATGTCCCACACTGTATAATATTCGAGGAATCTTTATTCCTGACTCATTTATATTATAAAATATTCCAATTCCTCGATATATTATACGACAATCGGCAGGGGTCTGATATAGTATACATGATACCTATATATATATATATATATATATATATACATATAATGTAGGTATGTATATATGTACTGACGATTTAACACCAGATTTAAAAATTACATCATACCTATACGTATACGTATATATATACAATTTACAAACGTTGTACTAACCGCGACTACATACCCAGTTATCAACTTTATGCATTAAACCATGACGTAATAGAGAACTTTTTAACCGCTGCCTGAACTGGTTAGTACGAATATTTATGAAACTGCGAGTACAGCTGTGTGAAAAATGAACTAAGAAACAAGAAAAAAGTAAAATTTTGCTTTAAACCCTTCGTTGTCACCCTGTTCGAAATTTAATTGGCGCCCAACATAGGAATCACAAATATTTATCGTTAATTGCCCTACGATGGAAATTTTTTTTCGAACATGTTATCATTTGATTTCGTATATAACAACTGTTGTCACATATTTGACAATGTTCAAAGTATATTTCCATAATTTTTTGGTCCCAATTATTTGAAAATCAGTTAGTTTCATTTGACGCAATGTGACAAAACGCGTAACTTTTAGGAAATGTGACAACGAACGGTTAACAAGTATTTCTTTTCGTATCCTTAAACATCTTAGGAATTTTTTTTTAAACTGATTTTGATAATCGCTGTCTCAGACAGTCGACACTGTAATAACCGAAATCGATGTCAATAAACTTTTGACTCGTGGCTAGAAACTTGAAACCGTAAAATCGTATCCGAAATACTTCGTCAGCGAATTCCAGAAGTCACGTTGATACATTGCAAATTGGATTTTAACTAATTTGTATAATGATCGGAATTCATTACCCAACTTGGAGCAAAATTAAGTCAATTTATTTATTGTATATTTTTGCTATTTTGCAAATATTTTCTATCAAGAGAATACGAATTTGGATACCGGTAAACAAAATGTCAACTATGCTAGCTGGCACATAATCAAAAAGTGATTCACTGGATGAGAAACGGTTGCCACATAGATATATACACACATACGTGATTTTCAACGTTAATACTTATCTTGCTAGCTACTGACACTCGAGCCAAATATTACGTAGTAAAATTCAATAAAACTCTGACTGAAAAAAGGAATTTATTTTTTGTTTATTCATTCTTGTACGAAACTAAAGTTCCATTCAAAAAAGAAATTCACTATCGCGTCAAAGACTGTCATACATGACGTAAAAACGTGCTAGAAATATTTATCACGATAAGCCTCTCCACACTCTTATCTTTAATTACATAATTAAAAATTATGCAGGTCATTTTATCAGAACGAATTTGCTCTTATATCTAAAACTTATTAACTTAAGTGCCTAACGGTTGACGATATCGTATATTTATCATCAGATCAAAGTTTGGCCAGTTTATTCAGCTGCGGTTTCGGGAATATATTTGCAGACCCAGGATAGCCACCGAAATCTATAAATCCGATTCGAATGGAAACTTTTTTCATATCTTACACTTCTATCCCTTCATGAGATGGTAAAAATCGGTAAATCGTTTAAACCGATCAAAGAATACGATCTGGGAGATAAAATCACGCTTATAACAGAGAGCGGGATGCAGATGAGCTGAGTTAAGCTAAGCTAAGGTCACAGAACTTTTTAAGAGTCTGTCAATAGCGATAACGATGTATGTATGTATAATCTCATGACATTCTCTCTGCATTAAGATACACAGAGTCTTATAATAATCCTGCTGAGAGTTGGATACGAGTAAAATCTGAATAGTTACTGGCTGGTCTTTCTCCTCGATTACGAATAAACTCGGTAAGTATTGCCTCCGGCCGATTCATCCCGTCTCTATTTTAAGCAATTACAGTCTCTCAGTGACGTCATTGAAGTGTAATATATAGACGTGGTAGTAGTCTGATGTTTGTTAAGTCACGTACATACATTACACATAGATATACGTGTGACAAATGTGTGTATAAAATTTACAGATTCATCTTTATCTTCGTTTCTACGTAGGTATGTGTAAAATCGATTAATACTCATAGGAACAAGAATCATCGTTATTTTTTTTTTTTTTTTTAAATAGAATAGCTACTCTCGTTAATGATTTGAGAGGAAACTCCTCAACTACTTTATAAGTGGGGATTGATAATCATTCCACTTGATGTGATGATCTCCATGAAGCTATGAGTGTACCGAATTTATCGAGAGTATTGAAGGAGAGGAGGGGACGACATGTATGATAAATAAAGACTGATTCAAAAGTTTCTTTTTTTAGAAATTAAAATGCATTATATACATTACGAATTAGGTTGACAGTTAAACCGCGTATAGTTCGTAGTTGGCTAAACTACAAAGAGAAGCAGAAATCTAAACCTACGTTCAGCACTAGGTGTAAGTATATAAAAAGTCTCGAGTTTCACTTTTTCAGCTTAGTTTTTATTTTATTATAAACCGGAGTCGAGAACAGAATTGAAATAGTAAAAAAAAAAACTGTTATATAAATAAATTAACGATATTTTCTTCTTCGTTTTACAATCGATCATCAAACCCCAAAAATGTTACATTCCTTCTGGTCTCTTTCCTATCTACCGATACCAACATGGACATCAAAAAACCTTATAGATTATCGTGATATTTTTTCATCCGGCTGGTATACCAAAATGCGAATTCCCTAGAGATTTTTTTTTTACATACATACATGTGTATGTGAAAGAACAGGTAGTCTGGGTCTCACCTCACGGTAGAATATATATATATCTGGTCTCTCGGAATTCCGATCGAGAAACTGAGTTCAATGGCGAGTTTTAGGTGGGGGAAGAAACGAACGAATACAACATACAAACAATTTTAATACATATGTGTGATGTGTGTATATGTATGTGTGAAAGAGCATACGCTTTAGTACCATGACGTCATCCACATCCATCTCTCTCTTTTTCTCTGTTCCTCTCGCGTCTCTAACAGTCAGAGATTACTTCACTACTCAACACACTACAAACCAGAGTTCAGAACTTGCATACCGGTTAGGACGACGTCATTTCCTAAACAGCTTACACTATCTCATACAGAGTGTAGACACTGTACTAACCATGATGATGGGGAAAAAAATGGGCTAGATCATGAGAGGTCGTAGTTATAATGATATCAGTTATTTTCTAAGAACTATACTACGAGTGTTAGAATCTCTGATCGAACCACCAATGTCATCTTCGTTCGTCACCGTATGCGTCAGTTATTGAATTGCTATTAATTTTTCTTGTTTTATTTGTTCTTCAATGGTTTACACATATTTACAGGATATGAGTCAAGTACGTGTATTATAGGTATAAAAAAAAAAATTCTGCAACAAATATGGTCAAGGTTGTCACGCCCTGAAGGATTCACACTCGTAAATCATATCATCGCAAAATACCACCAAGATGAATAATTTGAAAAAATCTTTATGCTATCATCTAAAATAATTTCTGATCGAATTTGAAACCGAGCTAATAAGCACTTTGCTTATCAAGTATGAGGTGTATCAATTGTATACCCGAAACGGCTGAGTATATAGTTTGGTTTAGTTCAGGCAACCAGCCAGCCAACCGGCCAAGTAAGAGAAAGTGGGCGTTTCTCTGTCCGCAGACCAGGTGAAGGCCAAACATAAACGTCATCTTCTTTGGGGTCTTGTAATCTGCTTGGTTGTTTCTAAATTCTTTTGTTCAACTTTTAATTACCGATTTTTTTAACGACGTAATATAAGCCAGAAGTTATCTAAATTATCGTTTGAAAAAAAAATAAAGAAAGATCGGGACTTTTAAAAATAACCAAAATCGGTATACCAGTCGATTAAAAAATCGGTATGCAAACATCATAGATAAACATCTCTTATTAGAATTTTAGATATTACTTAGAACAAACCGAAGAGTTAGATCAAGGTAAAAATTTTATCGATTGACTGTAGATTTCTTTTTCTTTCTTTCTTTATTTTTTTTTTTTTTTGGCAAACGATATAACCGCGACTGCAGACCGTCAGCGATCCAACAAGTGGTTGTTGCCGGCAGCCGGCTTTAAAGTCACGTGGTTTTATATGTAGGTATATGTATTCACGTTAAACATACGCGCGCGCAAAAGCCGGCTGTATAAACCACGTGATCCACCTTTATCCATTTTTGAAACGACCATATTTCATACCGAGAATGTCGATAAACTACGTTGCATGCATCGATCCATGGTTAAAATTTTTTCCATTTCACAAACCACGATGCATAGAAATTATTTCATTCCAAAGAAAATATTTTACCTTACCTAAAATTCGATCGATCATCTATTTTTTTTTTTTTTTTTTTTTTAATCGTAATTTTTCCTTCTTTTTGAGGTAATCAAAAATCACAAAATTTGAGTTTCTATACCGATTTCATACGGTTTTCATGATAAAACAGTTCTTTTTATTTTTATTTTAAGACTCACCAATGTTAACGATGCGTATCCCTTGATCGTCCAAAAACTTAAGAGCAACAGAAACGTTCTCAAGTTTTTGTGATCTAAAATTCGGTCTTTTATTGTGCTTTGGTAGTTGTTTCTGAGACAGAACCTCGATAAGAGTAACAAGCCTTAATCCATCGGATAAATCCGATTCTAGATCACCGATAGTTTTATTAGCACATTTAAGATGTTCATTAGCCCATCTTGTGAATGTATTCTGTTGTATTCTCTTCCACTTAGCATCTTCGGCTAACTCACGTTCCGTTGCTATCATCTCGTCTTCCTCCTCGGCGGAGTTACCGCTCTCGACTGACTTATCATTGTTATTCATTTTGTGAGCCGGCACCACCTCTCCTTAAGCAACTTCGTCGTATCTCGCGCTGCTATACTAGAGGTGGTAAACGTATGTAATATTCTTTATGCGATAGTAGTGGTAGTACACGTATTACTATCGTACGATACGATTGTAGTTGTGTGTGTGAGAGACTGTACACGTTGTTGCCGGCTTTATGCTATCGAGTCGTGAAGGTAAGGTAGATATGCAATCCCCACAAAACCTCGTAACTTCTACTTCAGTTATCCTTATGATGGTATCGCAGTCCCCTCTTCAACGTATCAAATTTACGAATGCACTTAACTCACCGATTATTCATCAACTAACAGTTTTTAACGGTTTCCCCCTTATTCCTGAAACAATAATTAACGTTCCATCATTATCTAAGTGTACTGTATACACGTTACATATTCAAATAATGATATTGCAATGATTATTTTACGTGATATTATAATCGTTATCGTTAATGTTTCGTTGTAATTATTCTCGGTTTTATTTAACCAGGATATAATTACCACACGTTATCGAGATCGGTGCACAGTAAACGGATGTGTATATACCGTGTGTGTATAATGTGATAAAGTTATCTTAGTTTGCAGCAGCCGCAACCAGCGGGGAAATTTATTATATATCAAGATTTTCAAGAGCGAGAAATAAATTTCTTTTTTTGTTTTTTTTTTTTCCAAAATTATCGTCGACTTTGATTCACCCTTTTTTTTTCTTTTATTTTATGGGTTAATTAAGCTAAACCTAAACCCTTTCAGACTGTCTGTCTCATACCTAACTAGGTTTAAAAATAAAATAGAGTTGATTTACTCTAGCGTTAAGTTCGTATGTATACGACACCGTTTTCGTTTACAGTGAGAGTAGGTACCAGTTTTCTATTGTTTAGACGACTATGAATGAACGACACTTTTATATACATGTACGCTTTCGACGAGTTGGAATAAACTGGCGTGTCCGTTAGTTATACTGACTTTACAATGAGTTAATAATACGAACAGTTGTTTAAATGAAAAAATTATTAAAGTTAAACAAGATGCTCCGCTTCAAGTTGAACAATAATTAACGTTTTCATATAATACCAGCGGTTTTTTTTTAAGGTTTTGCAATAATTATGTAAAGGAAAATAGAGTTTTTTTGTAACTCTGGTATAAAAAGAACTTGACTTTAATCATCGAACAGTCGATATTCAATCAAAAAATGTACGTACTCGCTTGACTACAAAGTCTAATGAGATTTCACCCAGTCTGACCAAGCACGCACTGCCATCACTCGCTCCGCCTGAATATATGCAACCGTAGGTGTGGGTAGGTGGGATGCAGGCTGACAGTTTTAATAATTCGAAATCATTATTTCTTGACTATTTTAGAGATTTTTTTTAATCACTGAGAAGATTTTGTTTCGATAATTGCGATATTTTAATCCCAAAATTGAGAAAATTCGATGTATTGTATAAATTGAATGATAAATAAAATGAGATAATTTCGAAATAAAATCGAAACCCTGAATGAGATATAATTTTTCTTTTATTTATATTTTACTTTTAGATAATTATACGTATGTACAGAATTTTTTAACGAATACCTTTTGAACAAATTTAGAAGATATGAATTCTAAACGCTGTATATCTTTTTAACAAACGGTATAGAATTTTCCTGAAATAGAATCCTGGTCAGTAGCTCTAACGTCCCACGTATAACTATCTATACAATTGTATACAAGGTTTTTGAAGACACTATAGCAGAACGAATTGATGTCGTCATCATGAAAACCTCAGTTTTCATTTTTTCTTAATTTATTATTTTTTTTTTCAAATATAAGATCGGTGAAAATGTGAAAATAGAATTTCGAATCATCTTTCTTTATCTCACGTATACCTACATAATATAATATCCGAAAATCTGTATACCTAAATTCGTTATACATAAATTAAAAAAAATTATTTAATTTTTATAAATCTTTTCAAAAGTTCTCAAATATTTTTGGCTAATTTTTTTTTTTTCAAGGAATGAGAAACCCTGTGTTTATATATACACATACAACCTTGCGACTGATGATGACCAAGGCAAAGAGATCATTTCAGTTAAGTGTCAGGTATACGAACTCTCAAGATTATAAACGTTTCGAAAACAAACTCGAAAGAGATTATAACATCCCAAAGATATAAAATAAAATTAACCGGATAAAAATGATCTCTGGATCATTCGCTAGGATATATTAAATATACAAGAAAACAGTAACGATATACCGATTTTTGAGGAAATCAATCGTTAAAAATTTTTCTCTTTCTATATTCGTTATCAAAGATTCTTTTACGCATAATATTTCAAAACTTACCTTAATTAATTTACTTATAAGATGAAATCCAATGTGATTGTTTATTAAATCACTATTAAATCCAATTGATAAAAATCGTGACCGTTTAGACGAGTGGCGGCAGTACGAAGAATGTTTCAAACGATGATTAAAAGTAGAAGAGATTCCTGTTTTCCTTGTTAATATTTCGATCTTAATCTGATATACAGTAAAGGAAGTTTGTGGTAGGTATCTCGTGTACGGAGTATAAAATCTTTGACGGAAAAATAGAATTTTCTTTTTCTTTTTGGTTTTTTTTGTTTCTCCGTTTTTTTTATTTCTTATTATTTCTTTTCCTTTTTCTATTTTTTTTCTTTTTTTTTCAAATTTTACGATTCCAGAGGTGTATATAAGTATTATTGGTATATATGTAACGTACGTTCTTAAGCGGATCACTCTCTGGCGTTAACTGTCGGTATTACCAGCGCGAAAGCAGATCTGAACTGAAGTTTGCCAAGAATAGAAACACCGCTCGTTCTTACCCTTCAGGGACTGCGGGGGAAGGCTATATACATATACCTATATATATAACATATACATATACATATATATAAACGAACGGTAGGTATGTCTCTTCACACACAAACTATACGAAGAGATGTATTATTTTTTTTTTTTGCTTTTTTTTCGTTATTTTTATTTTTTTTTTTTTGCTTTTTCAAACGAAAGTTCCTTCTTGTGTATGTTCCCCACACATCTGTATAATAATAGGAGCCTATACGAGGACTAGCGGAGTCGGTAAGACGCCGGTGCAAGTGACGTTCGACCAGTAACTTACCTTTTTCACTTCTTTATTACGATTTGGATGATTATTTGCTCTGAAAAATCCACGACTTTGTTTTTTTTTTTTTGTTGTTTCAAAATTTGGAGACGCGAATTACAGAGAACGCGTGAAGTTTACCCTGCACCGAAATATACAATGTGTATATTTATACACATTTATGTTCTGCGGATTTTCTATTATTATACAGCTTTATACCCACAGTCACGGTTATACGTTGGAGAGAACGTATGTATGTATATATATATATATATATGTCTCTTTGAACACTTATTATACATGATTATTCATCGCTGTCTAAGAATTCGTAAAATTTAGTTCTTGTTGTTTCTTTCTTTTTTTTTTTTTTTTTATTTTCTACTTATAGGATAAATATTCTGATTGTATGTATGTATGTGTAATAACTACATGTCTACGTCACTCGAACGCGTTGGACTCATGATCCAACAATAACTATGAATTGTTGTGATAAAAACAGATTATATAGCGATCATTCATGTACTAATTATAATATATTTATTCATCAATTGGTTTTAAAGTGATTCGTGGATTATTTCTGTAAACATTATATATATATATATATATATATATATATATATATATATATATACACGATTGACCTAGAGCCAAAATATTTATTTATAGTATATAGGTTTAACAGTGTATATGTGATATTTTCTAACATACATTATATACCTAGAAAAACAGTTGAATTTAATTATTCATCTTTATCAAAATATATTACATACCTATAAGAACAAAAAAAAAAAAAAACATATATACATATTTTGTATATAGCAGAATTTATTCATTATTATATATTAAAAGTACATAAGTATAATAAATAGTATTGGAATTATACATACTTATGTAGTACATACAAACTAGACTCTAATGGTAAAGAGGACATGGTCAAGTTTTGAATTTTTTTTTTTTTTTATCTGTAGTCCATGACCAGGATCAATTTCTCAACAGTATAAAGTATTATATCTGTATTTTACCGAGAGTTATAACACGTAATGCTCGTTTTACCTCTTTTGGTAAGTCTGAAAAGATTTGCACAATTTAATACTGCTACACATAGTATCAAAGCACGGTTATTCCCGGTACATATGTATATATATATATATGTACTTTCGATATCGTTATCACTATAATAATTATATATTCTTCTTTTAATTATTCTACTCGCATTGTTTTAATCTTGAAATTACATATCACATACATACCACGTTCTTGCGAATTACACACATCATCATCATCATACAAGTAGGTATGTGTTATCATATATTCTCTTGCGGTGAGGATCACGTAATTCTCTTTCAATCCCTGAGGCTGAGGCATAACTTAGGTTCGAAAGTCGGTTAAAAATCGCAAGCCCTATATGGGTATGAATTAAATGACTTGAAGACACAGACACACTCAAATCTCTCATACACACACACATACACATAACACATATAATAATATTCAGAAGTTATCCTCAACTTGGAGTTAACTAGTAGATGTTATAATTTATTTATTTATTTTGTTTTTTTTTTTTTTTATTTCTATTTTAACACGTATGGAAATCGTTTTAACAAACAAGGATAAAAAAAAACCTATACCATCTTTTATAATAGAAAAATTTATTTATTAGTCATATATTTACAAATCTAATTCATTAATCGCATATAGATTTTGATTATACTGTCTTTCTAATTATGTATAAAAAAAAAAAAAATGTTTAACAAACGTTTTTGTTCGTTATACGTATTTTTATTCCAATTCTCGTATTACTTTGGCAAAGAATTTTTTATCTTTGAGTATATATAAACATATGATAATGTATATTAGGAACAATAATAAAGAAATTATAATTTTCTTATTATACTTAATCCATATAAGTTATACAGGTTGAGCAAAATTAGTTTAAAAAACAGTCTTTATTACATATAATTCATGGTCAATTTTTTTTTGTTTCTGTTGTTATCCTATTGTTTTATTGCTCTAACAGCCTTTTTAGCCGCTTCATCCAGATCCGAAGCCGAAAGAATGGGAAGTCCAGATTCAGCAATGATCTTCTTTGCTTCAGCGACGTTAGTGCCTGAATTAAAAAGAAAATATTGTGGATAAAATACGCGATTATCTCCTGCAAACTATATCATTTTACCTTCCAGTCTGACCACCAACGGGATACGCAAACCGAGATTACGGGAAGCAGCGACAATCCCATTTGCAATTGTCGCGCAGTTTACTATACCGCCAAAAACGTTCACGAGAATGGCTTGCACTTTTGAATCTGAACGAAAAGTAAAAAATTAACGGTTTAAGATTTAGGGGAAGTTTAAGAATGAAGAGTTACTAAACCCCGAAGTCTTTAAGTACCTTCGGTAAGAATACGGAAGGCCTGATACACCTGATCTTCTTTAACGCTTCCACCAACGTCTAAAAAGTTCGCTGGGGTTCCCCCGTTCAATTTAATTATATCCATAGTCGCCATGGCCAATCCAGCTCCGTTAACTATTCCGAAATTGAATTTTGTTAGAAACGGAATCGGTTATTATTTAATTCCATAATTTTTTATGTTGTTCGAAAATTACCAAGACAGCCTATATTTCCATCCATCCCGATGTAATTCAGGCTGAACTTTGAAGCCTCGACTTCTCTGGGATCACCTTCGCCAGCATCGTCCAAAGAGAATATATCCTGTTGTCTAAACTGAGCGTTATCATCAAATGAAATTTTTGCGTCAACAGCAACGATCTTTTTATCCTTAGTTTCAACCAACGGATTTATTTCGATCTGAAGAGCGTCTATGTCGACGAATAACTTCCATAAGTTTTTCAATTCCGCAATGGTCTTTTCTTCTAAAATTTTCTCGGTAAAACCCAAGAAATTTGCAGCTTCTTTCGCCACCTTGTCAGTTATTCCTTCGTAAATGTCTAACGGTATAGTTTTTATTAATTCTGGTGTTTTTTCGGCTACTGTTTCAATGTCCATTCCACCTGCTGGTGAGGCTATTAATACTGGACCGTTGTTCCCTCTGTCCATTAATATACAAACGTATGTCTCTTTAACGATGTCGACTGACTCAGCGATCATTACTTTATTCACCAAAATACCATCTTTCGGTGTTTGTTTGGTTATCAAACGATGTCCTAGCATACTTTTGACCATTTCGAAAAGCTTTTCGTGTCTATAAAGTAGAAATTTGTCATTATTAAGATTGTTCAATGATATCCTAAGCCTATTATTGCTTTATCTTCTCACGTCTGAATCTATTTTATCTAGATATGATAAAAAGTGATACCGCAGACAGGTCGACGTAATCATAAAATAGTCTCAGTATTATAGCTTTTTTGTTCGATCATCATTCATCAACTGAATTAGAATCGCGTTTCATGATTAAATCAACCGAGTTCTCTAAAAACCATACTTCGAAAGACTGTCTAAAATATTCGCAGAAAAATTACCAACAGTCTTCTTTCACACGAAAGATTTTTGCAAGATTTTACTGGAAGTGCAATTGCTTTTCAAAATTGCAAGTCATTTATATAAATCTGCGAGAAATCTGTTACGATATCCGCGGATGAAAACTGATTGCAAGTTTTTTTCTGCAATTCTGTTGTAAAAAGTATTTGCAATTCTTGATGAATCGCATTTGGTCACCATTTGGATAAGATTTTCCAAAAAAAAAAAAACAGAAACACATAAGGAAATGAAAAATGCAGGTTGTTAGTTTTTTGTGAAATGAATTTTTGTACAACATGGACAAACAATAAAATCAGGAGGATCTGGGGCCGAGTAATCTTACTCTTTGGTGAGGTGAACACCGCCTTTATATCCGTTGTCGAAATGGCCTTTGCCTCTTCCTCCGGCAAGAATTTGGGCCTTGACCACATACTCAGCTGCATCTGGATTATAATAAAAACGATAAAGAATCTTTTAGAGATGAAAAAGAATTCATTACTTACTGAATTTGTCGAGAGTTTCTTTAGCGTGTTTCAACTCGTCGACTATTGTGAAATTTTGTACGGAAACACCACTGTCTCGTAAAAGTAATTTACTCTGATATTCGAGTAGATTTAAATTCCTTACAGGAACAATGGACACCCTTGATACATTCTTTAATGTATTAACTAATAGAGAAACTCTTTGTACGAGGAATCGCGACATGTTTAACCTTTAAACGAACGTCTCTTATCTTCTCAGACGTAAATATTCGATTTACGTTGTACTTTGATCCCTCTACAATATTTTTTAGGTTAACTTCAACAATAACTACGTACACTTAACTATTTTAAATTATTTATTCACTTATTGTTCGTTTATTTCTCACAAAAATATCACAATGATATTCGAATCAAGATACGCCGGTAATAACGGCAATAGATGTGTATGTTACCCCAACGACTTAGCACAGCTGATTCAATCGATACAGAAATAGGTTAGGAGATTAAAAAGAACTTGACAAAATTACGTAATCAAACGCCACGATTCGAAACTTGTATTTATTTCTATACATAACAAGATAAAGTTTACATATATCTACACGACTGTTTATCGATAAACAGTATTTGACTTAAACTAAAATAATATGATACAGATTATCGTTAGTTTTTACGTATTTGAGGTTAGGTTAGATTGGGTTTAATAATTTCGTACAAACATGTTATGTATTTGAAAATTCTTCAGTCATTGCGACATAAGCAAGATATTGGTTGATATTGACTCTGAAAATGATAATAATAACGATTCAATTAAAAGCAATCGTCCACAAAATATGGTTGACCATAAATAAATACTGGCCCTAGTAGAATCAACGATGAATCTTCATGTTTGACTTCTTGAAAGATGAAAATTGAAACGAAGTCAAATCGTTTACTATTTCACTGAATCATTCATCTAATTCTGTACATTTATTAGTATACGAATGCAACTGATTATCATATTCAAATGCACGAGCGCGATTCTGACGACGAAAATAAATCGACTTTAATCGAAGACGATTCATCGGAGATGCTTTCTGGTTATTAAAATCAAAGAAAAAAGCTACTCAATGATTTTTATGAGTTGAATTCGGCCCTTTCCTTCGTCTACTAGGCTGGAAAATCAAGCAAACAATTTTGCCTTAAGGGGGAAGCCCGGATTGCAAAAATCTCAGTAATTCATGTCGATTGTCGTTTGGAATTGATCGATTAGACGAACAATCGGTTCTAATCGTTTATCGACTCTTTGATTGTCGTATTATTCGTCAGAGAGCGCTAGTAGTAATATTGTATGTAAATAGTGGGTATAAAAATAATGAAGACAAGTGTTTTGAAATGATAACGTTTATAACTTATTGAATATCCTGAATCCCTCCCTATCCACTAATCGATATAAATCTGAAATATTTCAAATGTAGAAAGATAAAACCGTTGAATCCAACGCTTTGTTTTGTTCAAATCCCCGAATGGGGCTTCCTAACCTAACCTCTACTATAACCTAACCCAATTCTTAGAGACGCTTTATCCCTTTTTTAGTTATCCTAGATTAGAATGGCCGTTAAAACTTTAATACTTCAAATTCTTGGGCTGATTATATTCACTAAAATACAGACTATCGTTAGCTCGATAAACAACGAATCAATCGTTAACTGTAAAGTCGTTAAACCATTGCGAAAACAGATCGATGTAGAGCCTTTGAATGGTTCTTGTTTACGCGATATTGTTAATCAGCTATCAAAAACCCTCCGTCATATCGGTAACGAGGAATTAGGGATCACATCTTTTCAAGGAATTCTAGACAATCTAGAATTCACTAAAGTTCGCGACGACCTAAATACCAGACTAAATTCTCTTGCCGATAAACTAAATTCTAAACTAAAATCTTACACAGAATTTCTCACCCAATCTAACGAAATTATCGAACCAATTTTAGTCAAAAAATTATCTAACAATATTTATACAAATCCTTCAAGAGATGATGAAATTTGTGATGAAATTCGAGAAGGTGAGATGCAACTTAAGCACTTTTCATCTGCTTGTTAAAGTCTTAAGTTTATAGGGAAGATTGTAACTTTTGTATGGATGGACGGATTTTGATAAAATTTAATCCGATTTTGATGAAATTTGCATGGCTTGTACTTCTCAAGGCACAGGGTTTTGTGTGCAAAAATTACGCACTTTGGAAATAAAATGTGGGAGTGGTCTCATTTTGAAATGTCAGGATTCTTAATTATTTGAAAAAATAGTTACCACTGGTTTTATATCTCTCCAGCTCTGGCGGCAAATCTTCAACAAAGTATAGAACTTAGGCATTTACATGTCCTGCCAACTTCTCACCCAGGAACAACCTGTGGTCCATCAAGTCTCGTGCGAAATACTGGACCTTTGTTGTTATCCCGTTGCGGGAGCTCAAAGAATGTACTTTTGCTTGTTGAACATGGAATGTTTATGTCTGAAAGGGATGTTGGGTTGGCTCAGTTAACAGCCAAGACTCTTGTGGACATGCTTTCGGACATTGACTATGTTAATGTCGTCGGTTTAGCTGGTCATGGATCAGTACATTGTTCAGATAGACTACTCAGGGCCACAGACATAAACAAAATTCAATTGAACAGACACATAGATGCTATTATTCGCAGCGGTGAGATGTACAGCCAAAAACATGTTGATTAATGATCAATATCAGAGTCTGACTTTGCTAATCTATTACAGATTCCAACCAGACATTTGATCTGGACTTAAAAACGTTAACCAGAAATTTAACTGGAGAGATATTTTTGATACACTTGACAAACAGTTTGAAAGATGTGTCTGGTGTAAAAAAAATTCAGAATCTTGTGTCCACAGAATGGCTAGTGGCACATTTACGAACAGTTTTAATTCTATCAGGTAAATGTTCATATATATGATTAAGAACTGAAAGGTGTGCAGACTGTTTGCATCATGTTTTTTGTTTTTCAGATTCTAAATTGCGACTAAACTTGAAAGAAGTTGCTGTTAATGAAACCATAGTTACACTGCCAACTCAGAATGTCCTGGGCTATGATGTGGCGAAATTATTCTCAGAGACAAATTGCACAAAACCAAATATGAACAATTACTATTTATCTGATCCATATCTAGAACCTAATAGCAAAACCTTGAGCATATCTGTGGGGCAAATAGCCAAAACTGCTCTTTTGACATTGGAAGTAAAGTTGAAAGACTTTGTTGAAGATATAACGTACTTTGATGCTGGGCCAAATACTTACGCTATACTATTTGACAAAAAGCACAACGTATGGATGCACAAGAATTTTCCAAGGCCTGAAGTTACAACTGAACAACCTCTCAGAGTTACTTTAGAAAACATAGAAAACATCGATAGAAATTCTGTACTTAATATGACTGAAGGAACAGCAGAGGGTAGCAGTAATTTTACCACAGCTTCGGGCCGTTTGGTGAGTTCCCTGTCACCTCGCAGCTGGAAAATCGAAATTTAACTATTTTCCTTTGCTTCCAGAAACATTTCAGGTGGAAGCAGCTTGAGTATGAGGATCTGATTGTCTGTATAGTATCAGAAGGAGCTCAGGAGTCTTTATCATTGGTAAAAATGTCCACTTACCTTCCTCAAGATATTTTGCATTACCGTTTGGATTTACTACTGCAATCAGTGATAGACAAAGATACCTTGTGTTCTAATCACAACAGGATAGTAGCTCTCCGTGAGTATAAATTCTTCATTATAACTCATGTCTAGATCAAGACTGACATTATTTCTCACTGTTTCAGATACCGGTGTTGTCTATCTTTCTCCATGGTGCTTCATTTCTCCCATGGAACAGCTACGACTTTTAGAAACAGGCTCAGTAATGACTTCCGTTCAAAATTACATGGCTTACATCAAAGACCCGACAAGACTTTTGCAAAATCCCGGACTACATCCGTCCGTTAGATCAGACGTGGCCATGCTGTCTCAAATTCTAAATCATTTTCAACAAAGACACTTGCACAGTGCTTTAAACAAGTTCATTGTTCGACGGTAATTTGCAAAATGGACTGACAATTAATGCTTTATCAAAATCTCTGTAATAATATTTCAGGGAATTTCAAATTTAAATCTTTATGGTCACCATGTGAATACAAGGTTTCATTTTTACTCACATTCGGGTTTATTAAGACCATCAATATAATCTAATTTCCTGTTCAGACCTTAATTTTGTTGTGTATACGTACTACCTGTATCAAATCTGTATATAAATCTCCCTAAAAGATTAATAAACACATCCTCTTTTATTCTACCCACAGATATGTCGTCACAGTTGTTAGCGGAGTGATGGAAGTTTACCCTGGATCAGTTCTAGACACTGGTTTGGACCCAAAACGTCGTGCCTGGTATGGAAAAGCATTAGAACACCCTGGAAAGGTGACTCTAACATCTCCCTACCTAGACACAGGGGGTGCTGGTTACGTTGTTACTCTTTCCCATACAATATACGAGGGCCGTTCAGCAGCCCTTCATTCAAGCAATGATCCAGTCTTGGCTGTTGTATCAATGGATGTAACGATGGGATATTTGGCTAGACTTTTATTGGAGATGTTTCCTTTCTGTGGAGATGCTAAAGTCAAGTGTTTCTTAATGGATGATAAGGGGTACCTGATATCTCACCCTGCTCTTATGGAGGCTATGAATAAGGTGGAACAACAACATCTGACCCACAAGGAACATTTAGTCGCTAATGACATACTGAACCATGAGTTTTTTGTAAAGAAAAAAGTATGCGCAAGTCATCTTGACGGAACTGTGCAACGGTATTATCAGTTCAACACTTCTTTAGAAGAAGTTTTGACCAATATCGTTCATGGTGAACATTGTGTCAAGTATCAAGTCACTGCTGTCCCTGGAACAAACGTATTTCTTGGAGTTGTAAATGCCACTTGCAACGTAATGTCAGCTTTCTGTCCTTGCAGTACGGTGCGTGAATGATTATTATTCATTATTTTCAGTCCCTTTGTTTTTTTCGGTAAAAAACTTGATGCTTCCTTTACCACAGGTGGATAGATTTTGTTTCAACTGCAACAGGATGGAGCAAACTGACTGCGAATGCCCTTGTGAGTGTCTTCTGTATTCCGGAAGCTGCATTCAGTTCAATAACGACGAACTTGAGGCTTGCCCAGCTCTGTATGAGCAAGGACCAAGTCTACAATCTTCTTGGGCGAATCCTGCGCCGCTTAAAAATTGTCCATCTTTTGATTGCAAGTCTCTAGACACTGCTAGAGACTGTCTTGGTGTTATAGGCTGCCAATGGTGCCATGTGGACAGTGATGGCGAAACTCCATTACCTACTCCATACTGCTCTGATCAGACTTCCTGTTTTAAAGGAATTTTTGGATCTTTAACACCCTACGGCGATGGGACTTACAGTAAGACTTCAAAAACTAAATGTGAAATAGAGATGAGAAGTAAATACAAACGTCATCAAACCCCTCAGTCATTTTAATTGCCGTTTTTATTCCCTCCACAGATTCTCATTCAACAGACGAGATAATGGGTAGAGATTGGCCATCAGTGGGGCCGGTAGCTGGTGGAATTTTAGCTCTACTTTTAGTGCTGGGTATAATGTTGTACTGTTACCGTCTTAGGACAGTACAATCTGGCTTAGAGCACCAGTGCCTGCATTTACATGCTTCGCCAGAAGCATTGAGGATGTCGCATTTGGAGGGAGATGTTGAGCCGATAGAATTAGACCAGGCAAAAAGCAACTTAGACTCTCTTTTGCGGGATGGAGTCGCTCCCATATCACCTTACAGAGTTTCTACTAACTATAGAAGACCTCCGGGCGGCGATAGCGATCATGGATACAGCACCATGACTCCTCATGATGATTCTGAACAGCAAACGTTTGCTGAACCGTTGCTGGTCGTTGGTGGAGGCACGGAACCTGATCTTGTTAAACATCCAATGAGACCACCTTCCCCAACTACAAGGCTTGGATCACCCCATCATGTTTTAGCACCAGTTACAGTTCATCGTAACATGGAAACGAATTATTGCTAGCTAGCTGGCTGGATGGTTGAAGGATTGATTAATTATTATCTATTGCAGCTAAGCTAAGTAGGTATATACTTATTCTTTAAGTTTTTATATTGTAAATGTATAACTTATTCCATTTCTTATCCTTTTTGTCTGTTTTTTTTTTTATTCATTTCGGTAATTATTTAGTTTCAAACGAATACCGAATTTTTTACTTTTTTGTCATTAATATTCACTTAAGTAATAGCACGATCGATACTTATTTGATGCATGTAACATACATACATAGCATCAGGGTTTTTAGTAATTAAAAAAAGAAAAAAAAAAGCGTGGACTTGAAAGCCGTGGATCATTTATTTTATAAGATATATTATATACTTATGGATCATACATCAGAGGACTTGAAGCTTCAAAGATGATATTGTAAACTTTGACGTGTTCCGAGTCCAATTTTATTTTATATTTTTGATCTTTCATCGCCATAAGTTATCATTATTACGTCATTATTTATACACGTATTGCAATACGATTTGACGAGCAGCCGAAATATTTGTACAAAAAGAAAAGAAGGTTTTTCACACGTTTAAATTTAGCCCAATATATGAATTTAAAAAATTAAAAAATTAAAAATGCGTATGCAGCTATTAGATAGTTATATACAATCTTACAATATTTACCGGTGCACATTGATTATAGATTATAAATAATATCTTACAGACTGAAATCTTAATTGAATAATATTATAAGATGGGTAGCTATACAAATACATAAAATTTATTTACGTATTAATTAGACGTAAGATATACGTATATCTACTGTGCGCGGATCGGATTTATATAGGTATACATAGGTATATATTTTAACACTGTACACATACATACAAATAATTATTGTATTGTGTAGATGAATTTCAAGATAGAAGCAGTTTTATTCTTCTGACAATCGTATTTTTAATGACAATGATGATCAATTACCAGTGTTGTAAGATTTTAAACGCAATTTATCTTTATCTTACAGAAATTGACGAAGATTAAGGATAACTTGCATTAGTTATGAAATAAAAATTCACCGGTGATCTTTATTTAGATTAGAGTAGAAAAATCGATCTTTGGTAAAATAAAATAAAAATCTTTCGAACCACAGGTGATTTTTCTACTTTGCCGTTTGATCTAGATGACGAAAAATGAGAATAATCTTACGTTTTATTGAGTTAATCTTTTTACATGTTTATATTTCCCATTGTATGAATTTATTTCTACAAGTATTATCTCATCTTCGTCTAGATTACAACAGTGTATTTTTTATAACTAACATCAGTAAAAACTTATTATCTATTAAGTTGTAGGATATATTTTATACTTGGAAAGATAAATATAGAAAATAAGAAACCGACAAAGAGAGAGAGAACAGTCGGATATACATAGATATATGCATTTAAGTATCCTTGTGGCAAATAATCTTGCCATAAGTTTTTTTACTGCCATTTATAAAAATAAATGTATAGAGATATACAGATTTTTTTTTTTTATTACACAGTATGAATGAATATATATATATTTTATTAAAGTGATTTCAAATTGACGACCAATAATATTAATATTAACAATAATAATATTGCATACACAAGGTAGTTATAATTTTGTATATTGTACCGTAATCTGTATTTTCATTATTATAAATCATTTTTATAACAAACTGAACATGATTTTCGTTATTTTATTTCAAATATTAAATCATTTAGTCATCATCTTCTTCTTCTTCTTCTTCGTCAGAATCCAGATCTCCCTCGTCAAAATCGCTATAATCGTCCTTTTCACTGTTTGAAACTTTAAGCGATTTTAATTTATCGTATAACTCTTCCCGCGTTCTCGGTGTTTCCGCTATTCTTTTCGGACCATCCAATATTTGTTCTTTTCCATCCTCTTCCGCAAAATTTTCGTTACTTTCGTTCGACGCTTTGTTTAAACAATAAATGAGCAAATTATTCAACATTATTTACATCCGTAGTCGGAAATTTGAATAATAAAAACCCTTATCATTACCTTTTCTGTTCATGTAGCGAATAAAAGTCCTTCTTTTTCTCTCAGGTAATGATTTCAGCATAGCTTGCAGCTCTGTGTCCAGTTTTACTTTTTCCTCGATTGTTGGTTCAGCGGTAACTACTTCACCCTTAGTCCCGCACTTTGGACATACCTGTTTATCTCTAGCACATGGACCACACATAGTGTGATAAGCATATTTGACAGTTTTTTGATCACATTTAATGCATTTCGATGGCGCCGTGAGAGGTTTGTACTTTTTATACTTTATTTTCCATTCTATAATGTGCTTACAACGTTCGCAGACGTTAGCTACGTTTATACTGTTTATGAATTTAGTCTTGTGACTAGTGTCGTGAAGATTGTTCTTGAACGCGTGTCTGTTCTGATATTTTTGTGGCCGAGAACGAGACGCGTTTCCCTTTTGCGAACTCATTCTAACATCAAATTTAATATCAAAAACTAATTTTAACTATATCTTCTTCAATTAATCAAACGTCGATTAAATTCCCGCTGGAAACTACTCACGCGGTGATGTACACTACGTGAAGATAGGTTACGTTTCCTAATCTCCTAAGACTTGTCTACAGTTACACTACCTCGTAGAAAAAAAAAGAGGAAAATCAAAGAAGGTTAAAAATTATTTTTATTTATACTTTTCCGCAGTTTGCGGACTATATTTAATTTTTACAGATGACTTTAAACCCTTATAAGATCGAGCTTGTTAAATCTACGCACATGTGGTGCTTGTCAAAGATTGTCCAGCCACCTATCGATTGAAATTTGAAACTTTAGAGTCACGGGGTTACTTGCTTATAAAATCTGCCACTAGATGGTATTAGGTGTGTGATATTTTCCGGCTTTCATAAACGTGTTTTAAATTCCCGAACCGGAACTTTCCGGCTGCGTTTGACGGGCGATAAATAGACGACGTAATAAGGATTCGTATTCAATCTTCACGTATAAATAAGTACGATATCAGCCGGAGGGAGTTTTTTAAAGTGTCGATTGGTACCGAGCTAGATAAAGAGAGAAAATAAACCCTAATAAATCACATCATAAACGTAATATCGAATCGAGTGATCCGGTTTTTAAATATTATATTTTATTTTCTTTCTTTTTCTTTTCACCGGAGGGCACGGTGCTCGCAGTAACGACTTCCCCAAAAAATCAACCTTATACCTACTCCGGCGTAATCTATGGGCTATAAATTACGTAACACAGTAGCCAAAACTCTTTATTGAATAATAAAACATACCAGCATCCTCATGGGGGGGGGGGGGGCCGTGTATCATACAACCGCTAATAAATACCTATACCATCTACATATTCATTACGTCTTATTCGATTCATTTCGTTCCTTCTTTAAATCGTTTCTCCGATTACTTTCCCGCCATTTTCGGACACTCGAATTTCAAATACTATTTCACTAAAGTTTACGTTTACTGAACAACGTACGTATGTACGTACTGCACACGCTGTTCCATTAGTTTGATTAATGATTGACGTAATGATGTAGTCAAGTATTGGGTATATCTGTCGGTAGCAATTATCATCATACATACATACCTACATACATTTAAAATGAACAAATTTCTAACTGTAACTATCTTCGAGCTCAATTATAGGTATATATCCTTGATCTATTAAATCCAATTGGTTATAGCTGTATACACGGATATTTTTCGAACCTTTTTTTTATTTCTGTTTTATTTTTATTTTTTACCGATCCGCATACCTATTTCCTTAGAGTCAGTTGGCGACGTCGTTTATTGTTACCCAGGCATCGATTAACCGCGAAACTTTCAGTCAGACGTTGCAGAGTCAGGACGCTGACTCATTCTCGATATAATAAGTAACGAAGTAAAAATATACAATCTTTACTAAATTGACTGTTTTGTCATATACATATACCTTATAGCTATAAGAATTGATACAACATCGCGATATAATTCTCTATCTTTATTAAAAATAAACAAATTTCTAAACCTATCGACGACGAACAATGTCATACCTAATAGCACACTGCGGTTTACCAATTGCGGTTGCAAATTTCTCTCCAAAATCCTCTCAAGCAAATAAACAATAACTTTGTCAAATTTGAATGAAGGATTAATTGTTTTAACGATTCAAGATTCGAAAAGAGAGATTTGAAGAACGTTTTTTTTTTTTTTTTTTAATGTATATATCTTAGGTGTTTGAATGAAAACCATTTTCCGTATATTATACCTTATACTTTTATAAAAGACAGGTGACGTAGAGAAAGGAAGAGGGGCCAGAGCTTACGTTTATATATCTACCCCTGATAGGAAGTGTTAGTGGAATGGGAAGATATGGGTCAGACGTACATTATTTAAATTTTAAAAGCATTTCAAAGTTTGGTTAATTCGTGGATCTGGTGAAACTGCTAGGCTGAGGCTGAGGCTACTAGCTTCGTAACGTAGAACGTCGCTTGACAGATTGACGTGCAGTCGCGCTAATGCCGTTGTTGAATATTTCAGGTCGTTTCACCTGTCACACAGTAGCGTGAATTCTATGTTTAGTAGTCTATACCCTATACCCTCTCGAACTTTCAACCTCGGATGACCCCCGGGTTTGGATAGTGCAGTCGCGACTAGCCAATTACGATCTTTAATCACTAAATTGAATAAACTCAATCAAAAGGTCGCACCATATCGGATATATGATTGACTGAAATCAATTTTTTGGTTTTTGTTTTTTTTTTAAACTCTATACAAACACGGAAACTAAACTGGGATTGGTAACGGAAATAGGATTATTCCTTTATCCGAAAAATCCTCCATTTGTCATAAAGAATTATAAGTAACTACACTGAAACCCATCTCGACTGATATTACTGACAATAAACATCGTCAGTCACTGCTTCCTGTTCCGGGGATTCAGAAACCAATTATCGTTATACCTGTATCTTATAACTCTGCGTAAAACCAACCTCTAGTTACTACTTTTGCTGCTAAATAGAGAGTATTACTAATATATATATATATATATATAGAGATAGCTATATTATGTACAGAGAGTTGCAAGAAATACTTTGAACTTTTAATGAACAAGAATGAGGCAAGGTATCTTTTTGTTAGTTTCTATTCGTGATGTAGGTTTTTGTTTAAAACTAAAGAATCGTAATAAAACTTTTGGAGTTTGTAAGATTCTGTACCGTTTTTCAATGCGTTTCATCGTCTATATAAGAATACAGAAATAATTATAAATATATAAGTTATAATGTAAGACGGGAATTAAGCATATCTGAAAGTCTCCGCAATGCAATGGTCTATCAAAAGCAATCAAACCATTTTTTTTAATAGGAAGCTGTAACAGGGATCAATCAAAGAATGGATAAATAAAAAAAAAAAAAAAGAAAAGATCGTGGTTTTCAAAGAATTAATAAAAAAAAAAAAATGAAAAGAAATTGTCTTCTTAGCTTATGACGATAATAATTGACCGTTGAGGGGCTTTGTAATGGTCATTTTTTTTTTTTTTTTTTTAAGTATGATGGTTATACAAGGTGTTCATATGCACGCGGTAGCTGTACATATAAATACATACACACATATATATATATATATATATATATTATATGTATCTATATCTATTCGTTGAAACTTGAAATAGGACCTGCTCAGCTTGGAGCACTCTGTACAACCAGTTTTCTGAAACAGGATATATCCATACGGAGTAGGTTTACAGCTCGCTTATAGTTTGTGCTAAAAAAAAAAAAAAAAAAACTAAAAAAAAAATAGTATACCTAAAGATGTATAGATACTATACGATACGATACGACACGATATAAGGTACGTACGATACAACCACCAGCTAACTATAACACACTAAGTTATCTTACAGGATATGTATTTATCCAATAAACAATAATCATCGCCATATTATATACCTATCTCTTATTTTTCGTATATGGATATAATAGTACCTATATATATATATATTTTTTTTTTTTTGAAACAAAAATCAAAAGAAGAAAAAACAAAAAATATATATATAGTTATGTACGAAAAATTCTTCCATGTATACCCGGATAGGTATAATCTTATTTGAAAAAATGAAAAGAAAAAAAAAAAAAAATATTAAAAAATTATATAGACACTGTTCCACATTTTTGGGGATCGGTCATCACGCGATTTGACGTGAAACCTGTTATTACATATGAGCCTAATATTTCCCTTTAGAAACACAAACACTTATATCCTATATCCTATGAAGAACATAAGTGGATAGTCTTATATGTATATATATATGTATTAGGTATATATGTATCTGTATTATATATCCGGAATTTAAAATCACAGGTTATGCTACTCTGAGAGATTTCAAAGCTCGTTCTTCATGTATGTACATACATACATACTACACGTTGATCTACTAAGTTACAGTTTTTCCAAACCTAGACACAACGAGACTGAATTCATACCAACAATTGATTACGAATTTTTTTACATAAGAAAAAGATCACGTAAAGCTAAAAAATCAAAAATATCAAATATAAATCCTCAAAACGTGGAAAATGAAAATAATATACATCCCTTCGACACTGTACATACCTTCGTTCGTCTATCGGTATATGGTCATAAAAATTTTAACAGCTCTTAGACCTCGGTATCGTTTCTCTATACCTTGAGGAAGATGATTGCGTCAGTCAATCATCAATCATTCCATTCGTTCGTTCGTTCGTTCACTAACTCTCTACTCTTATATACTATACGTCTATTATGGCGATTCAAAAAGAGTCGAAGAAACTCTTCGAGAGTTTAAAAATATAGTATAAATATTAGGTATATCCTTTCATGTATATCATTTCGTAAATTGCCTATATAAAAAATTTTTGTTTAATATTTTTTTTTTATTTTTTTTGTTAAATTTTCTAATCAAAAGAAGATTAACATCGTCTAATTCTTTACAAGATAAACGAATACACATAATCGCAGCGTCTGATATCGCCGTCCTTTAACATCGATAATAATATAATTATAATCGTCCTTGTTGTATATTGTTGAAAATCCGTTCTTCCCTGATTATGATTATCGCCCGAAAGCCAGTATTAAAAACAAGGCTTTCTGAGCAACAATCAAAAGCATAAAGAACAGATCATGAAGTATTTTTTTTATTCCCTGTTGCTGTTGAATAAGGAAAATTCAATAAATCTCTGGCATACTGAAATTACTCCTAAAATATATATATATTTTTATTTTTATTTCTATCTTTTGATGAATAAAAAACTGTAAGTACAACAAAAAATAATCGTTACAGTTTATATATACACATATGCCTCGGTATAATATACCGCGATGATGTCAATGAAGTGAATGTGTCGATGTGTCAATTCTACGCCATACCTTTTGGTATCTATCGTAAGATCTCTAACGGTGTTAACAAACGATTAACTCTATACGATTAAGTATGTGAGCAGAAGCAAGAATAAGAAAAAGAAGTAGAAAAGAAAAGGGTGAAATAAAAAATTTAAATAACATCAAATAAAATGACCTCAACTTGGAACAGGACACGTGCTTTAGAGATTTGAAATGAAACTCGAATATCCGTCCATAATTTTCTCATTTCGAGATCTAAAACGGCTGTAGAAAAGAGAAGAAAAGAAAATCTCTACAATTTTGTTATAGTATTTTGATAAGATATCGCAGAAAAAAAATCGTTCATGAAGTTGGGCTAGAGAATATAAAAAAAAAACTTATAACCGAAAGAAAGAAATAAATACACGATGTTATATTATTTATCACTGTATGAGCATATCGCGCATGATTTTTCTTTCTTTCTATTGAAAAATGTTGTAATCGTAAAATAGTATTATGATGAATGAATCAATGCGGAAGTTATATATATTCCCCGGAAGTGCAGTGTATGAGATAGAAAACGATAAACTGGAGCGTTGACTGTATCCGGTAACAATTGGCAATGTATTTTCTATCCTATATTTCCACACTGCAGTGAGGAATTCAGGATAAATAATCGCGTTATTATTATCCAAAACGTGACAACCACCGCGCCGGAGATCCTGAGCGCGAATGTTGACCGGTTAACGTTGCAGTCGACTTCACTGTAGTCGTCGAAGTATAGGTAACAAGGGTTTGTCGACCTAGGTGGGGATGATCAGTAGATGCAGTCCGAAGTCCATTGTGAGTCTGCGCATTATATTCGCAGCATCCATCCCCGGATTAGTATATTCCGAAGTCGTCGTCGTTGTCGACCAACGTTTCTCATCCTCCTCGCTCTAGCCATAGCTCAATCCATAGCATCCACCTGTAGAATACACATAGTGTATGTAAACGATCATGCTTTCGATTTATGAGAAGATATCTATGAAGCAAATCAGCGATAATCACATTTCAAAATATGAATATATGTGTTATGAGATGAAATAGAGGCAAAGATGAATGAACTTTGGTAAATTTTTATTGAATTCATCGATCTTGACTAATATTTAATAAATTTTTGTTTTTTTGTCTACATACATACATGCATCGCGTGTTGGATGGAATTAAGAAAAACGTTGAGATCTTCTGACGATGAGAATTGTACACCGTGGAGACTTCATTCCGTGTAACTAGTAGAGAAGAGTTCTTTTATTCTTTTCGTATAGTGTCATTAGTGTTTTGAGTAAAGGAATTTCTTTATGATTATACCAGTTCCCTTTGGCACCCAACATGGTGGGTACTAGAGACTAATGATCCCATACTCTCGGTGTGAACGAGACGATCAAAATTCAAAGTCAATAAGAAGTAATGAACGGAAACTGACTGTGTAGGTATTACTACTGGTCATTACTCATTCCTCAAATTCAAGAGTCAAGATTCAGGTTGAGTTTGGTTTAGTAGATTCTCGAGGTGTATGTTCGTGGTTGTTTAAGTTCAACACCGAAAACCCTTCTCAGACTGCATCGAGGTGAGGGTTAAGCAGTTTTCAACGTCACCTTGGTAGAAAACGAGTTTCTACATCTCTGTATACTATACCTACTATACATGTATATACCTACAAGACGGGATGATCTTTACGTAATATCACATCAGTTATAATATACCGGACTTTGAGAAGCCCTTAAGACGGTCGTTAACGGTTTCTACTGTACTGCAGTGCAGGTTTTAAATTATTATTATATTCCTACTCTCTGAGGAAATTGTTAATACAAAACAAAAAAAAAAAAAATTTACCCACTAGATCTGGACTCCACTTCTTTTCAGTCGCGTGCAGCATTAAGAAAAAAAAAAAAAACAGAGGATCGTAAATCGATCTGAAACTTCGTGTCACGATCATTCGATGGGATGATTTTGTGATACGGAATAAAAATTTTAAAGTCTGCATGATCGAGTATCGGGAATTGTAAGAATTTCAGTTTAGTTCCATGATGATAAAAAATATATATATATATATTTCAGACAATAACGTAGGTTTATAATTTTCACTTCGCATAATTAATGCGAGAATCGTTTGTGTGTAAACCGTAACCGCAACAATATCACCGTTAATTAATACCAATTAGAGTATAAAAAATACGATACGTGTAGGATCGAGAATCATAAAATATAAAATAATTGTATAAATATATACTTGTTGCATTAAACAACGTTGTAATTTATATGTATACACCGTTTTTCGATTTGATATATAAATTAAACCGCTTCAAAAAAAAAAAAATCAACTATTTTTCATTTTCAAATAGTGAGTCAAAAATATCGTTCTAAATAATGAAAAAAAAAAAAAAATGCTGTCTAAGTTTCAGCTCTTAATATTAATATTAAGAGATGCCTCGTCGCGATTTTCTATTTCTCATCTAAATAAGATGGGAAAATTTTTTTTGTTCAAACTTTGGAATTTTATAACTCGTCAACGCATCAGTGTACTGATAAAACCAGAACATATTTTTGTAGTAAATTGAACGCTCTATAAAAAAGGTATCTTGTTCTTTTTCGATAAATCTAGCTATTTCCAAGTTGGTTGGTGTATTAGTTATTAATGATAATTAATCATGACTAACTTGGAAACAGTTGGATTCATCGAAAAATACCAAGATACCTTTTTTTTAGAGCTTACAATTTTGAACAACAGTACTCATTCAGAATCTTTCTAAGTATATTAATTTTCAAGATATAAAAATCGAAAACTTCCACAATACCATTTCCCATGTTATTTAAAAAAGAAATAGAAAATCGCGATGAGGCATCTCTTAATATTAATATTAAGAGCGCAAACTTTGACAACATTTTTTTGTTTCCGTCATTTGGAACAATATTTTTGGTCTTACTCTTTGAAAATGAATAATAGTCAATTTTTTCAAAGCGATCTAACATACATGTAACGTTAAAAAATAATCATCGAATTCGATACAATAATTTTTGAATATTATATCTAATGGTTATATGTATATATGTATGTATGTATAAGTATGCAGTGCAATGATCCTAAGGCCTTAAAGTCCTGCTATACATATATATACTGTTGTACATACGTACATATGTATGTATATCTCATGTATACACTTATAGTAGTTATATCCATCGTCTACTCGGTCGTCGAAGTCCAGTTCGTCGACTTAAAAGTTTTATCCAAGGGCAAACTATGAGTAATCGCGATCCACGTGGCAACGGGAGCCTGGTTATGCAACCGTCTATATCCTCACAGGTATGAGAGGTATATGTATGTATGTATGTATGTATGTATACAGGTATGGAGAGGTAGGTATAAGGTATATCATGGTTTTGTACTAACTACAGTAAAAGAGTATTTCCACACACCGTCAAGTACTGGCGCATAGTAACTGTGTGCCAGATTTGCTGTTGGTGCTTGGTGCTCGGTGCTGCTTGGGCCCCTTCACCACTGACATTAATATATCATACTAGAATATATATATATACATATATTTTATATACATATATCTCTGAATCGAGTCCGTGTAGATATAATATACGTTAAAGCAAGTGTGTTGCCACTTGCTTCACGGTGATTAAAAAGAAGCCTTAATTTAATTAAAACGAAATAAATTTGCTACTAAAAAACCTCCATTTATTATTTTTTTGGTTGGATTAAAAAGTTCCGAATTTTTAAATACTGATGAAAATTAAAAGAGAGTCTGCACAGGATCGATTAGAAAAAAAATTTTCACATTTGGAAAAATACCTGAGGGTTTAAAATTCCGGAAGTTGAAATAGATCTGAAAGAATCGTAAAACTCCGGAACTTGAAATTTACGTATGGAGTAATTCGTACTCCGCACATTGAATCTGACTTTTCGACATTTCGTCTAAATAATAGTTCGCGAGTTGAACCCATACCCAAAAAAAAAATTTCTGGAGTACAATGACGTCACAATAGGCTTAAGAACTGCAGTAGCAACTAAATAAGTAAATAAGGGAAAGACATAGACATACACATATGAATTTTTAAATCCGGTATCTGAAGTGTGTGTGTCTATATACTTTTATCCGAATTTCATCCCTCCTAGATCCTAGTTGAAGGGTGTGGACAGCAAGAACGATTTTTTTTTTTTTTGGCTTTTTTTTTTTTTTTGCTTTTTTTTTTATCTATCAATTCGGTATCGAAAATCTGAGAGCCGACACGTGTTTCTATACAAGGATAGGCCTCGTTGGTTAGACCTCCCTACTTCAAAAAAAAAAAATAAAAATAGAAGAAGTAAAAAGAGGAGGAAAAAAAGAATGAAACAATAAAAGAAAGAAAGAAAAAAAATATATATGTATATCTGTATAGGATGGTGAAAGCCGTGAGGTTTGCTGTTCCATGGGATCTGTATTGGTATATGTATAACTACACACACATATATACCCACACTTTGAAGAAAAGTAGATATTAGTTATACCTTACGACTATAATAGCCTATATGAAACAATGCACTGGTTTGCTCTGATCTTTTGCTGCTACAGAGTCAATCAAAATAAAAATTCCCCAAAGGGGGTAAGTTCAGAATTTTATAATAACGTAGAATGACGGTTTATGGAAAAGTTATTTCCTTCAGAAGTCTCCATATTATAGTCGATTTTGAAAAGCTTCAAATCGAAGACCATCTAAGATTCAAATTTTCGAAAAACTAAAAAATGAAGAAGTTCAAAATTTCGTAACTTTAAATTCACGCATATTATATAAAACTTCGTACTTCGTGTATCAAATTTTCGAATTCTTTAAACTTTTCGAGGTTTTTAGCTCCCTGAACTTTTTTTTTTTTTTTTGTAAAAATTTTATACAATCGCATATATCAGTAACAAAAAAATCACAAATTTCAATCATTCGAAACTAATTAGACTGATAAAAATTAGAGATATATACAGAGTTGCAGTGAGCACAGTAAGAGATCGTCTAACCTATGTATAGTAAGTTATAAACCGAGAAGTAAAGTGAAGAGGAGTGAAGAGAAGAGAAGAGAAGAGAAGAGAAGAGAAGAGAAGAGAAGAGAAGAGAAGAGAAGAGAAGAGAAGAGAAGAGAAGAGAAGAGAAGAACACGTTATGCTCGAGCAAGCGATTATCTGGATGTTGTGTTGCCGTTGAAAGAAAAAGAAAGAAAAGAAAGAGAGAAAGAAAGAAAAAATAAAATAAAATAAAAAATAAAAAAACCACTCGGTGAACCGTAGAGTGGAAACTCCGGAGTTGAATACTATATATACATCAGGATATACAGTACATTTATTACGACTCCACTTCACTCCACTTCACTGTCTTCATCTCATCATTTTATTCGCACCAATTTCTTTCTTTTTTTTTTTTCTAATTTTCTTTTTTTTTTTTTTTTATATAAAAACAGCTTTTCATTAGCACAGAAAGTTGTCTTTTTCTTTTTCTTTCTTTCTTTTATTACATCCATTTTAATACATATCCATACAGCGCGGTACGTTTCACACCCGGTTGAATAAAGATTTTCGATTGGCTTTTCTTCTTTCTTTTCAATTTTTTTTCTTCTTTCTTTTATTTCCTTTTTGTTCTCTTTTTTTTTTATGAAAGTCTAAAGAAAAGAAAACGAGGATAATATAAAAATGAGAAAAAAAAAAAAAATGAAAAAAACTAAGATGAAATTCAACTGTTCAGAAATTTGATTCGGGTTGTCCTTAGGAATGTTATCGCGATAACCTAGAAGCTTGAGTAACTTAATATCATCATGTGGTGTAGGACGTACTGCAGCAGCTAGAAACTCCAATCATTTTGTGTAAGTTGGGACGTCATTCAAACCATCTTGACTCCATTGTTTTCAATAAAAAAAAAAAAAACAAAAAAAAAATGTTAAAAATTTTCAGTTTTCTAAATTGGATATGGTGTTATATATACATACACCCATATTTTGTATACATATAGTAAAAAAATGACACTTACGGCGTACATACCTATTCGAAAAATATTTCGATAAATATATCGAAATCATTGTCTTATTTTAATCGGACATTGAACCACCGATCAGCCATGTTGAATCCCCCATTCATTCTATTTCTTTTTTTTTTCGTTCACTTCTTTTTGATATATTTTTATTTTCAACTCGATTCAACAATCGCGGAAGAACTGAACCGCGACTTTTTTTTCCCAATCATTGACTATGAGTATTATATATATATACAGTTATAGGAAAATACCAAGAGAAAGCTGCTGCAGCAGCAGTTTCTTGCCATGAAATCATTAACTTTGTGTAACTATAACTATAAATATTTGATAAAAATTTATAACTATCAATGAGGTATAAAACGAAACTGTATATACATCCATATAATGAAAAATCTAACTGCAGAGATACAATTTTATTTTTATTTTTTACTCTAAAATGAAATACAGAATTAAAATTATAATCTTTAATTTTGTAATAAGACTTGAATACTGATATTGACTAAATGGCCAAGAGTCTACACCTCGACTTGTCGGAATATATGATAAAAATTTTTAAAAATTGAAGAAAGAACAAAAAAAAAAATATCGATCCATTGGACATCGAAAGCATCGAGTTCCTATAAAACTAAAGGTGGAATCTTTTTAAGAGATATTGCGGAATCGTGAAGGAGCCGTAAATCAATAAAAGGCTATTGGATGGATGGGGAAGAGGGGAGGTTGAAATTTAAAAGGAATATCAAACGCGATCAATATCGTAAAAAAATTCTCAAAAAAAGACCATTCTCAGATATATACCAAAATAAAATATAATAAAAATCGCTGATATACACAAAACTTTCATATAATTCATTCTCTACGTATGACTAGCTCATATTTATAATTATTCTTGATGATTAAGCAGAAAGAGAATCACATTATACATATGAGAAGCAACATTTCTTTAATCTTATTTTATATTTTTCAAAATCAAAGGCATGAAAGAATTACGATCGAAAGGGGATGTACGTTCTGTTAATACAAACCCTGATGAATCAAGATATCGATTTCTTATACAAAATCACGAAGGTGAGAACAGACTCGAATATTATAACCAACGATCAGAGATCAAGCTGCTGGTGACATTGAACGAAAAAGACAATCCCAGAGAATGTAATGCCAGTAATATTATCTATCAGCTATGAATCATTATTTTACTTTTTCGATTGGACACTCTGAACTTTTATATCTAAAGTCTTACACAGCCCACTAGTTGTCGTATTAGCAAAAAGTATCTAATTCTAATTCTAACTCTGAGTATAAAATTCTGGTCTGAATTTTGCTCAAATGAAACAAAGATCTTTCTACACTTTAAAGACTCCTTTTTTCTATCCAAAGATTCGAGGAGAGTTTAAAGAGAGTTTAGATCAAAGGTATATAAAGACCGGAAGTTGTCACCATTTTGAAATATCAAGTTACCCTCATCAGCTATATAACATCCAACAAATCAATCCACCATCAACACCGCGAAGCCATCCGGAAGATCGTACCGAGAGTTTCTATAAATTTTTTACCTTGTTTTTTATTCAATTTTTTTTTTTTTTTATATTAAAATAAAATTGTACATAGTGTAGGTAATTGCGAGCAACTTATCTTTTTCCTCTCGTGTTCACAATATCGTGTTTTTAAACACTCGTGTAATTCCATCAGACTTGGATTAAAAATCTATCCCACTTCTGACACCAAAAAAATTTCGGAAAAATTATCGATTCAGGGTTCATTCGATATCACATGTTTTATACGGGATAAAACACACCTTTATAACATTAAAAAGACGATGTATTTAAAGGATGAGAAGCCCTGGAGGCCCCTCAGAGGTGGAGGTACCTACTCTGGTAAATACAAGTCATGCTTGAAGCGAGCATTCCTTGCAGAGGTTCTTAAGATATACTTTGACTGAGCTAGGTCGTCGCCTTCTAAAACTTCACGGTCCTACGATTTCCGGTGAGAAAAGAACCGTGTAATATGCTCCGAATTGCATTATATTATATTATCTATATTCCCAAACCATCAGAACTAGTTACAAACTTATATTATAAGGAAATAAAAAAAGAATTTTCGATCCTTGTACCACGTGGGAGAATCCTTTCCACAGAATAAAGTCCCTTTTTCTGATCACCATATATACAACAAAAAAAAAAAAAAAAAAGTTTGAAATCTTGTTATTCATGCTGCATTTTCAACGTAAAGGTGCGCAAGAGTCTTCGTACCCTGTGCACTGAGACAAGTTCATCTGATTCCTACTCTACACCGAGACCACATAAAGACATTAATTTTTTGATCCATACCTCTGGTGGTATTTGTGGTTTCAAGATGTGGCAAGAGCTAAAAGTATAGGTATATATACTCTCGTACGTTTTTCAAAAGAAACAATAGAAAATGAGGTGAAAAGAGAATATAAAAAAAAATAAATAAAAAAGAAGAAAGAAAAAATTACATCATTCACCAAGGATCAAGAATTTGATCAAAAAACTGAATACAATTTCATGGGGTCTGGATAAAGCACCTACAATCTCTATACTGTAGGGTATAGGTACTCTGTAGCGGTTTAACCTTGATGCAGTAGCTCTCATTGTCGTACCTTTTCAGTAAATTTATTAAAAAATAAATTTAAATTTTTTTTTTCGTTCTTATTTTAATTATCAAAAAAGGATCATCGAACTTGAAGGTATCTGATAAGATCGTAGCTTTATACGCTTTGATTTACATCGTCGATATATACCCAACAGACGTGTTCACTTTTGCAATAAAGATATTATCGAAATCGTGGGTTATACAGCGAAGCTTTATGAGTGCACTTTAATCCCAAGATTGAAGAAGGAGAAGGAGAAAAATCATGGAAGATTTAATTTTTTTTATATATCTATATGGTACATTAGTTTAAAAAAAAAATGAGATTGAGGATTGGAGAGAAAGAGAAGACTGTGTTAATAACAAAACAATCACCAGGGTGTCTAACCGTAGAAAAAAATAACAAATTTTTCGAAATTCTCAGGGAATTTGGAATTGAAAAATGACTAGACACTTTGACGGATAAAAACCGGATGTACTCGAAAATTTGTTCAATTTTTTTAATGATAAATATAGGAAATCGAAGTTTTTCGTTTTTTTCCTATGCATTGCATACGCAGGTAAGTCTTTGTGATGTAAAAAACAAAGAAAAATTTATCTTTAATGTGAAAAAAAAAAAAAACGATGTTTTTCTATTATTATATAGTACAATGAGTGTATAATCGCAAGGGGGAAACTGCATGCGGGTTAATAATTTATTTTAAACAGAAATTTGAATAGACAAAACGTATGGTTAACTCTACGACACACACACCTGTGTGGTGATAACGTGATGGTTGACTTTGACGAGTTTATGGTCAAACCTGCAGGTGAAAAAATTTAATTTTGAAATTCGGATGGAAGTTTAAAATTCTGACGAAATTTAGGATAGATAAAAATTCAAAATTATATTCGATTTACGATTACATATCGAATATTTCAAAAATGTTCATATTCAGGATATTAAAATAAATAAAAAAAACTATCCAAAAATTCGAAAATAAAATACGTTTTTTTTTTTTTTTTTGTTTTTTAATTCGACTATCCTTAGACTTTCGGGAAAGTGAAATATACATTTTCGAAAAAACTGCTGTACAATATAAAATCGGTTTAATTTAAAAAATCTGAAGTTAAATCCTAAAGTCTTCAGATTTTTAAAAACTTAATCCAAACCTCTTTCATACCATCGTCTTTATTTAAAACTTAAAATTCTTGCTGTTCGAAGTGAGAATATGACAAGTAACATAAACAGCTCTGACACAACATGACGTATAGTAAACTCGAGCTCTTAGTAAAGTTTAAACTTTGTATAACCGAATATATTTCTAAATGAAGATGAAAATTAATCGTAGAGAACGACGAGAGATGATAAGAAATTTGAATGGACAGGCTGATGGGTCGGTGATAACAATCTTTCCACGGATATTATACAAGATTTATAAAATTTAATACAAAATTTTTACATTTTTGATAACAAAAAAAAAAAATTAAAGTTTTTTTTCCTCGTATTATTTCTTTCATTTTTTTATACCAAAAATTCGTTTCAATCAGTATTTTTCGTATTTGTAGAGCAGCAATCGGGGAGAATAAAAAGACGTACCCCGATGAAGGTGGGAATGAGAAAAAAAGTAGAAGAAAAAAAAAAGAATAGGAAAATAAAAAATTAAAAAAAAAGATGGAAAAAAAGGGTAAGAAAAAGGAACCCGTTAGTATACATACATATATATGTATATATGTGTGAATGTATTATACCAACCGCTCGAATCTCTACGTGATGCAAGTGAAGCAGAACGAACGTGGTTTTATTTTATATATATATAATATTGAGAACAACCTGATGGTGTTGAAGAGACCGACGAAACGATCGACAACGGGGTTCAACAGACAATAGTTTTCAACAAACTGCTACCTGTATACACGTGTACCTTACCTACCTACCTACTTCGATGTGATATCGAATAAGATTTCATCATGGATGAACAAACCTCAGGAAAGAAGAAAAAGTAGCAAAGAAAAAAAAAAAAAGAGAAAATCAAGCAAAAAGAAAGAAAGTAAAAAAAAAAAAAATAGAAAAAGACAAATTTCGATCCACCACGTCCATCGCAAACCGCGCACCGCGACTGTCCGAGCGGAACCATCAACAGTCATGCTTCGTTCACGCGACGATATTTCTTTTTTGTTTTCTTTCTAAATTTTTTTTTTTTTCTTTTTTATAACTCAGAGTTTTAATCGACTAAAAAATTATTCAAAAATATACATATTTGGTATTTTATATTTTTTATCTTCTTGTTTTTGATTTTTCACGATTAATTCGAAATCGTACATACTAATCGCGGATTTCAATCCTATTTTTTCTTTCTTTTCTTTTCTTTCTTTGGATTAAACTTTGCAAACAATTTTTTATAATAGACAAACTTATTTTTTGTCTTTTTGTTTTCGAATTCTCAATATATCTATCGGCAAAAACGAGTCTCAAAATCAAAATTCTTTATAAACTGAAACTGCGGATATAACACATCGCGTTTTTTTTTGACATAAGTATACACAACATATACACATCTTTACATACTTAAAAATTAAAATTCTGGGACTCTGTATAATAGCCTAACATTCATTTTTGAAAAATCAAAAATAAAAAAAGAAGATAAATAATTTAAAAAAAAAAAATATACCTAAGATAATATGATTGAAAAATATGTACTGTGCATTCTACTTTACCTCTTCAGCTCTTCTTTCAGAGATCCTTCGTAAAACGAAATAATTTATTATATATATCACTTCAATTTTAATTTAAAAAAAAAAAACGTTCTCCAGCGTTGCCAAATGAAAAAAAAAAGTTAATAAATAAAAATAAATGAATGATGATAATAAACGTTGATAAGAATCACTTTTTTAAAAAAATTACTGTAACCAGCGGGAAATAGAATATACGACGTATATCTATAATATAATAACACCGAAATCAAAACTGTGTACATAATATTTAAAAAAGAATTACGTTCTAGATAGAAAAAAACTGTACTTTTATCTCTGACAAGAAAATAACCTAAATAAAATAGATTTTTATTTAAAAAAAATAAATAAAAAAATCGTAATTAATATATATATATATCAAATAATAAAAAATTTTGTATATATTATTACGTCACACTGATTGTTAAAGCCAGGTATATATTTAATTAATATACGATCAAGATAGGTTATAGTTCTTATTTTTTCAAAATATTTTATACGAAAACCGTAAATAAATACATATAAGTATATAAACAAATAGATAGATAAATAAATAATGTCCATTAAATTATATATATATATATATAAAATATAAAGAATAAAAAAATATGTATTATAAAAATGTATGTATATAAAGTACCGGTGTATTAATTATTGTGTATATGTAAATATATATACATATACATAGATTTTTGATTGATATATTTATGTATGTAAATAAAAATCGCGTATTATTTATGCGATATAATAATATATCGTGTTCATATATAGTATAAAATATATGAATAGGTCCACTATGGACGAACCTTGTCGTCAGAATGCGGGAATTTTGTGATCAGGAGCGTCGCGACGCCCCCCCAATACCCGACGACCCGACGCCCGACGCTCGACGCCCGAGCTCGAAGCTCGAGTTCTCGAGGCTCGAGCTCGAGCCAGCTTCTCTTTTCTTCTCTTCTCTTCTCTTCTCTCTCTTTCTACTCATTCAGTGGTTCGTAGTACGGAGTGACGTCAGGCGAGAGCCGTCGACCAATCAGAATACGGATACTTGGTACCCCTGACACAACTCAACGATCCACAAATACCAAAACGGTCATTGAATGTATAGGTGGAAAAACGGTGTGCGATAGTGAGTTGGTATGTATGTATGTATGTACCAGAGTTTCGGAGTCGGAGGCTATATTCTGTGAAAACACGAACCAGGAGGCTCAGACTATGACCGGCGCGAAGCAAACCTCACAATATCATTCTTTCGCGCAGCTGGGCTATAGGCGACCCACAAAATGGCGATCTGAGTTATAACCTATTAGCATTCGTTTATTGATAATTAGCCATATTTACGTATTAACGTTTAAAGAAAAGGAGGGGAGAAATAAGACCGCCCGATGGTCACTTTGTGGGGATTTATTTTTCTTACTTTTATTTATTTTTTTTTATTTCATATCACACGTGCCGGTATAAACTTTAAACTCCCCCCCCCCCCCCCCCCCCCTGATCATTTTTCTTTTGATTTATTGTATGCACATCGTGCCTACATTCACGATGTAAAAAATAAAAATAAAAACTCTTGTCTAGCATGTATCTGAACTATTTTAACGACGAATCTGTAAAATTTCACGGTGCCTTATCCTAATCCATTAAAAAGAAAAAAGAAAAAAATAAAACAAAGATAAAACGAAAAAAAAACTTGACGAAAAACTCGATCCTGATCATTTCTTAGAATTGTAATCAGGAACTGTTCCTAACTTCGCGACGCTTTAATCTTAAGTTTTTGAAACTAATTTATCGTTTAAATCGCGACGAATATTGTTTCAGTAAATTGTATAGAACGTGGGTATAAATTAAGGGATGAAGATAATATGTAGGTTATTGTCTTATTATATATGTCTTGTTATGATTTTCTTCAACGTCTATAAACTGTGTTCGTATACATAACCTACTCGGTTTAGAAACTTGGGGAGATTTTAGTTCCCGATATCACCGAAGTGTGTATAATGGATGCATGCAGTGTTTTGATGAGTTTTCGTATTTAGAGAATGAATGAGGAATCGTCGAGGGTCTGTAGAAGAAGAAGAAGAAGAAGAAGAAGAAGAAGAAGAAGAATCGTGCGAGGAGACGAGTACAACGTTGGTTATAAGGTTGGTAAGACAAAGAACTGGTAAAACTTAAAACCGCTAAAACTTTACCCTCAAAGTCCAACGACTGTGCAAAGAAAAGTTGATATAAAAAATTTATACAAATTTTAGGTGTGTTTGTTTTTCGAATCGGGTCTTATTTTCGCTGATATTATACATACGTATAATATACTTATTTTTTTTTCTCAAAAGATAAAAAGAAGATAAGATAAAAAATAGAGAAGAAAACTAAATATGAATTATCTGACATGCACTGTTATGCAATTATCGCAATATAATTCACGTTACACTTGAAGGAATAGCTAATTCGTTACTACCCTGGCCCCAATTAACGACGGTTAGGAAACTACAGCAGGGTTTACCAATTAATTTTACTTTTAAACTATAGTATATAGATATACTAAAAATATGTGTATAGTATATACATATAGTGTAGTTGCAGATTTATTTTCCGCCCTGATTAACATTCAAGGAAATCAATATGTATGTATGTACATGTATTCGTGTATGGATCCAAAAAAACATTTAATAAAAAATAAAAAGAAAAAAAATAGGAATTTATGTATACCCATACCATAGTTTTTTATCTTCATCATTCATATTCTTATCGATATATGTATAATAATAATAATAATAATAATAATACGTATACTAGAATGATAATTAATTATAATATCGAACACTATGTTATAATAATCGATGATCTTTAAAACGAAACTACTACTGCACAACGTATATACGTATATACGATGTACATATATGTATGTATATACATAGATATATAGTAGGTTTTTTTTTTTCAATTATCTCAAATGTCACACGCATGTTTATAATCGATTTCGCTTCGTTTCGTTTCGTTTCATTTCATTTCGTTTCGTTTTATTTTACTTTTATTTTCCTTTCTTTCTTTTTGTTTTACTTTTAACTGTTTCTTTCATTTATTTTGATCTCATTTTCGGTTTTGTACTTTTGCGCTACTGCTTTCTCTATATACATAAAGTACAATACCTATACATACATATATGTAAATAATTAGTATATAAATATATATATGCTTTTATTTTCTATCAAATGTTATATATATTTCAAATTATTTTTTGCCATTTTTTTTATTATTTGGTTGTTTTTTTTTTAAATTATATTATTCAAATCATCTTCAAACCGATGGTCAATCATCATCACTTAAATAAAAATGAAAAAACAAAGAATTCTTCATGAATTTTAACGAATCGTATTAGTCGTCACATGAATGCAGTATACACATACCTGTATAGGTACTTTTGCCAAAAGAATAAAATAAAATAAAACAAAAAAAATTAACAAAAAATATATAAAATATATAAAAAAAAAAAATTCAAGCGAGAATTCTAATTGGACACTTGAGTGACGAGGTAAATTTCCATTATTATATATATAGAAATATACCGGGTATATTTGTACATGAATTTTGCATTCGAAAAATTGCTTTGACTCGATTTTTTTTTTTTTAATTTTCTTTCTTTTGTTTTAATTTTTTTTTTTTTTTAATTTTTTTTCTATATGGTGGACTCGTGTAAAAAATTTTTTCGACAACTTATACACCAAAAATTTCTTTTTTGTATTTTTTTTTTTGATTCTTTTCATGTATACATATATATACATATATAATTTTGAGACCCAACCCCCTAAAAGAGAGAGAGAGAAAGGGGGTGTACTTATAGGATGAGGAGAACCTGGCTTATTACAGGCCCTGAATTGACAACAAATAATCGATAGCCCTGCCGAGGGACAAGGCTTCTGACCAATGGGCAGAGGGCGAACAACACCCCCAAGAGGGTCGCAGGGACGAGCCAACCCACCAAAAATCTAGGAACTATTGTGTGTCCGGGTATATAGATATTATATGTATATATATATATGTACACTTTTTATAACCGCAAGCACGCACACCTTCAATAAAATTTCTACTATATTGTTATATATATGTATTAGGGGTGTTTTTGGTAAAATGGCGATCAGTGTTTAACACATTTACTTATATGTATATACCGTGGTTTAAGAAATCCATGATGGAACTATAATCATCATCGTTATCAAATATCTCATCATCTTTTTATTTTTTATTTCAAAGATAGAAAATAAAAAATGAATAAGAAGAAATACGTATATAACGTAACATATATATATATACACATCTTATAAATAAGTATAAACGTTTTGATAGAAAATTGAATGGCCTTAAGATGGTCCAGGGTAATAAATTTAGGTGGCCATATCAAGAATCGTTATTCTCTGTGGACTTTCCGCGTATAGAAAAAAGTTCTAAACTCACCCCAATACGTATATATATAGCGAGACTATGATATGGCATGGAAATTGTACTCATAAACGTAAAGTACTACTATGAAAATAAAATATAACCTATAGAAACAGTGCTTTGGGGTCAGATATTGTATACATATCTTGACAAAAATAAAATAAAATAAAATAAAAAAAAAAAAGAGCTAAGGTATGTATTAAATTTTTACTATACACATATGTATTAAACGCGAGTGTGTCGACAATCGAATTTATCCCTAGATCATTTTCGCGTATGTGTTTTATCAAATATATGACGAATACAAGATCGTTGCTTGTTGATTTACTTTCTTACTATTTATTATTATTGATCATTTTATTTATTAATTTCTTATACAGGTAAGTATTTTACTCTCTTTAAGTATAATGTACGTAGGTCCGTGACTAATTTAGAAACCTTAAGCTCCACCGTTAAGAAATTATATAAGAAACGAAACTGTATAGAGAAGAAGAAGAAGAAGAAGAAGAAGCTCGAGAGAAGAAGGATGAGGATGAGGTAAACGTGACAAAACGATTATCTCCGTATCGAGGTATATATCGATGGATAGAGAAAAATTTTCTACGGTTTAACAATATCCGGAGTCAAGGGCCTTAATGAAAAAAAAAATAAAATAAAAAAAAAGGTGTATATATATATATATACAGAATCGAGGTAATAATCAACGGAATAACACAATGGAAACAGCAGACGTGTGTCGATGGATGGATGGATGGATATACCCCGTCCGGGTTTTCGTCCAACACCCTGGCAGTTCAATTCCTAACTTCTTTATGCGTGAATGGTCCTGCACGTAGAATGCATCAGACAGACAGCCTTTCCCTGTATTATTTCTTTCCCCCTCTCGCTCTTCCTCAAAAAAAAAAAAAAAAAAAAGGGGGAAGAGGAAAAAAACTAACAGAGTTCAATCAGAATCACCGTTATTTTTTAATTTTACATTCTGTCGTGTCATGCTTGCGTAATTTAAGGGTAGCGATCTGGCTACAGTTTAGGGTCTCGCTGCATCATCCGCGCGGTATATACATATACCTAAATACCTATTACTAATACTTACACCGACAGCGACTATACGTAGGTATATAATATGAGGAACAAATTTTAACCCAAGCATTTGCAGAATTTTAATAATTTTTTTTTTTTTTTTTTTTTTTTTTTGATTTTGAAGTTTCTCGATTTTGACATTTTTAGAGAAAATTATTCGGATGTATAAATTTTTGGAGAAAATTTTTAGAGGAGTATAATGAACGTTTTTTATTTATTTTTTTATTTGTGTAAATATATAAAAAAAAAAAAAAAATTGGTAAACTTCATCGCGGTTGTTTTCTCGGTATATATCTGGGTATCTATATATATATAATACCTGAAAATTCATTCCAGCGTAAAAGATCGATTAAATCGTGTTTCGGTCGAACGACTATATAGGTACTTTTATACTACACGAGGTAAGAATTCGGTATAGATAGACTATATATATTATAATATATATAAAAACGTAAACTTATATATATGTGTATCAGAAATGACTACGTAATCGCTGTGCAGGGGTATATAATCGATGAAAACCCAAAAACGAAAAAACAAAAAAACAAAATACGAAAATTAAATTTTTAATAAACTATAAAAATAAAAAAAGAAGAAGGGAAATAAAAATCTGTTCTTCATGATAAGACAAAGGGTTATCTATACCCTCTTTAACATTCATGTGATTTAGATGTATGTGTGTGTGTGTGTGGCTCGGATTATTCGAACTCCACTTTATATAAATTCTCCCTTATAAAGGGATGGGGGTTAGTTTTCTGTTCTCTTTTCTATCTCTTACTTTACTATTCTCTTATGTTCTGTTCTCCTCTTCTTCTTCTTCTTCTTCTTCTTCTCTTGAACCCTCAATCATTCGGGTCCACCCCAAATTCTAGCCCTAAAAAATAAACGAAAAAAAAAAAAAAAACGAAAAAGAGGAAAAACCTTGCGCCGATACCCGGGACCCGCTTATAGGTACACCGTTGCGTTGTGTCCTGGTCTAAAAAAAGAAAAAGAAAAAGGAGAAAAAAAAAAAAAGAAAGAAAGAAAAAACGCCTGTCTTCAGAAAACTCGCAGGATCGATGCTTTCCTTTTCGAGTGTTCCATGCCCGGAAGGAGTTTTATACAACGAGTAACATATATCTATATACATATACGTTCACACATATATAACTTTGTAGGTACGCACACGCGCGTTACGCAGTTCCCTGTGACCTCTTTGATTCTATTTTATATATTCCAAATAAGTTTTTTTTTTTTTTTTTTTTTTATATATATCCACGTAGAAAAATGACTCTTCAAACAGAAAACCAAAACATAAAAAAAAATTATCTATCTACTCATTGGAAATAAATGGCCTATATAATCGGTTCGAAATTTTTACGATCTACATAATATGCTTGTTCATTTTTTTTTTTTTTTTCCTTTTTTGTGGAATTGGGTAATTTGCGATCTTATAAAAAATTAAAATAAAGAATCAAAAAAAAAAAAAAAAAATGCCTTCGTAAATCTGAGAAGAAAAAGATATCCGCCATATTGCTTAGCATAAAGAACACCCAAAGTCCAAACTTGAGAAATCCTTATTTTGTATCCTCGAAAAAATTTAGCACCAAACATCACAAATTGAGATAAAAATCGTTGAACTGGATATGTTTGAGATTTTAATACTCTCGTTATAAGATTCACTTATGAATGAACACTTTTTATTAACACTTTTGAAAAATCCATTCCCAATAGTTCACCAAAATCTTCATTTAAAATAATCATCAAAAAAATTAACTTCGATAATTAAAAACCATCGCGTAGTGTAAACGAATACCCGTGACGTTATCGTGTTCCAGAGTTTCGTACGACTGCCAGTAGTAAGTCTGATGATGCAGGAGCAGGGATTTTAGTTGCTGGGACGCTGGGCCCTGCATTGTATTATTATTTAAAACAACCCTTCGAGCAGGAGGCAGAGAAGCAGGGGGTTAAAGCTTAGGTTCAAGAGGGGAGGGAGGGGGTTGAAAAAGGGGCTAAAAAGGGGGTTAAAAAATAAGGGAAGAGGGGAGATTCGGATTTTTATACTGAAATTTCTCCGCGAAGGGCAGTCTATGTAGGCTACACGGTATATACCATAGGAAAATATATTCTGTAGATACATACTGTATGTATGTACATACATATACGTATGTACGTGGACGAAGAGCGCGTATCCTTATATACGTATGTCGTATATTAGTAGGTACGTGACGCTGCAGAGGGAGAGACGTTTTAAAAAAGGTTATATGGTATACCCATGGGGTACGTCGTACGTAGGTACATATACATACATACGTAGCTACGTATATACGCGTAAGGGAGAATATGGAAGGGTGAATTTAAGGGATATAGGTATACACCGGGGGTAGTTATAGTCATAGTGCTAGTGGTGGTGGTGGTTTTAGTTTTAGTATGGGTTGGTCCAGGTGCCGTCAGACTCTGTTAAAAAAGGTGGGGTTAGCATGGGGTTAGGGGATATATATAGGTTCTTTTCAATTCTTTTTTTATCTTTTTTTCAATTTTTTTTTTTTATCCAACATCGCGAGTTCGTAAGAGAATAGGAACTCCTAGGGCACACATATGTAGGTAACTATAACCCCATACCTCCCTTGATTCGGTGAACGAACCCTGTATAGCTACGTCACGATTTTGCTTTTTCGGTTTCTGCATGAATATAAATTCTAACTAGTCAATTTTTGGACTTGGTTAAATTATCTACCTTGTGTTTGTCAACCGATTACTTCACCATTAGAGTTCGTTTTTATTTTTTATAATATATGACTATAGAGAATGTCAAAATTTCATAAATTTTTCACGAATTCATGATATATTTTATACAATTCTTAAGGACTTATATCAAATGAATAAAATCTAAGCTCAGCAGGGCACAAATTCGTTTGATTTTGATCATATCGATTGAAATATGAGGGAAAGATCAAGTCATTTTTACCACGATCTATCTTCGTTTATATGCAAATCGAATTTTCAGTGATATTAATACGTATTTATGAATTTTTGTTTATGATCATACAGGAAGATGTTTGGAGGAACATCGTTAGAAAAATTGTTTTAAATATGGATAAAAGTATTGCAATGCGTATAAGTTACGATATATACATCTGTAATATGCAGCACATAGGAGTAATCGTGAGCGACTTACTTTTCATGCGAGAACGATTAGACTCAATCGCTACCTGTCGGTAAAATATTGAATTAGCAGCTCCTATTCTTACGGTCTATTCGGGCTCAACTATCTAGCACTGCACATTATAGTGGGAAACCTATTTATAGGATTCAAGCATACCTATATGGATAGAAATAAACATCTTCGCCAAGCACTAATTTGTTTGATGATTCGGATAACAATAGCAAAATATTGTGAGACGGTTATTAATACCGCTCTTATTCATTATTACCTTATCATTGATCATTTTTCAGTGTCAAATCGGATTTTGTTTTCAATAAAATTATGTCGGTACAGTGGCCAACATTGTACCAACTTCAAAAATATTTTAATATTAAATATGGATAAAAGCGTAATGCAAGTATAATGATACTCGTGATGCACGGCGATGTGTTCAATGCCTGGCGCTGTTTTCCTTGCGAGAAAGATACATCGAGCGAGCTACCTATTGAGAACTAATGGAACTAAGTACAACGGAGAACGCGAAACATAGTCTCGCTTGCAACAGCATTTGTCGCCTTGCGAAACGCGTAATGGTGCTAGACAATACCGTGCAGAAGATTTTTAATGTCATTTACAACTAAAAAGTCAGGGAAAATTATGGAGTATTTTCTTTGAAATCACACACACGCACCGAGGTTGCCATCAGCGCTACAAAAATTGTCTAAATCTGAGATTTGGATTTTTTGAGAATACAATATCGTGCTTCATAAAAGTCGAGTGTACTTTACTTTTCAGGGTGCTACTTTGCTTGTGAGAAACTTTCAACCTGATCGAGAACAGTAATACCACCTTTCGGCCGCACTGAAAACCATCTCTGACCCAAGGGCCCGTTGGCATCAGTGCCCGCAGACTGCAAAGAGGATGAATTCTTGAAACAACTATCAACGCCTACGAACTACTCTTACCATTTTTTTCTTTATACAGACCTATGTTAGCTGTCAAATAAATCGACTGCATTTCGTACTGAAAAATCGTGTCGTCAATAACGAGTCGTTCACCATATAACATTTAATTATTATTGGGAGTTGATTATAGGTATTCGATTAGAGTCCTAATCAAACGCCTGACAAAAATTAAACTTACGAATTCTTCAATATAAAAGTATTCCTTACACTAACCGGTGATTATTTCTCAAAGGTCTCCCTGTCTTATTCCCCGATTGGAGTTACTTTGAATGTGAGAAATATTTTTCAGTATACCCTATCGCTGGCCATCTTTAGCTAGGTCAGAAAACTACGCGCTGCAGGTATAGACCGAGTATAGTCGGTAGAGCGGGACTTCGCTCTGGACAATGATCTTAGTTTTTCTTCGCTCTACATCTAACTCAAAGATCTATACTCTAAAAGCTATAATTTTGGACTCATCGTAAGAAGGGGTTCTTTTTTCAACCATATCCTCGGAATTATTGGAAAAATTTAAGTTGTCGCAAAGGAAACAGAATTCGACAATATAGGTAGAACAATAAGAATCCTGCAAATACTTCAGGAGAAGATTACTCTTATACCTTTTGTTGCTGCACTGCGTCTTTTCTTCATACAATAAGTTTTAATTTATTCAACCAAACTGACAAATTCTGCAGTTCATACAAATCATAACTAATTTAATTTTTTACATGCATCTTAATTAAATTACGCAAATCAATTAATCCTTAAAATAAGTCAACATTGTATTCTTCAAATTGGAAATTACGCCATTTTAATTGGTGACTTATTTTTTTGAAACAATTATTGGTATTCTGGCTCGGACAGATTACCGAAGAAAAATTATTTAAATACGAATTAGTACATTTATTAAATTACTATATCTAACATGTTATAATAATCCTAACCATCATGCCTAATCTTTAACGGCTACAGTCCTTGTACTACTTCAAACATAATTTACTTGTGAGAAACTTAGACTCCAACGTGTTGCTGTTAAGCCGCCAGTAGCCACCTCTAGGAAAATCGAGTAACTTAGGTATGTCCAAAGAATTTCATATAATTGTTTTTTTTTCTCCGGTTAGCGTAATGATTGTGAGAAATATTTAGCTACACCACCTTAATACTGGCTGTCTTTAGGCAGGTCACAAAATTAGTTGATAGATGAACATGCTATGCTTAAATAACAGAGCATGTCATGCCCCGCATTGCACTAAGGGATGACAGGTAGCCATCAATGAGTGACTTGCTTTTGAAACCGTCATTCAACTGTTCTGAAAAAAATGCTATTTTGGAAACTACTTCATCTACAAATAAATCCTCTAAACTTGATTGATTTGTACAAATTAATTGAACAAAAACTAAATGTGTAGAAAAGTGTGAACGAACGTACTATCCCTATACTAGTTCAATATCCACAGTGTTTACAGAGTCGAGTCCTTTCAATCATTGATAGGCCTGCTCGCACTATACGGACTCCTCTACAAATCCCACTTCTTGTTGAAAAATGAAAGAATCAAATTTCGGAAATACGGTATAACCCGGTGAAAATTATCACCCTAGAGAGAAAACTGGGCCAATTCCATTGTCACCATGTGTGGCAGATGTGAAAGACTTCAATATGTTAGAATGAAACGGTATAAACTAAATAATGAACTAACTAACGTCATAACCGGATGCATCGATTTCAGTTTCACGTCTTTTCACAAGAACAACCTTATAGCACCCCACGCGGGTACACGCCCCACCATTTATTGACTTATCACTAGCCAATGAGAAGCTTTGGTACGAAATCAATTGGTAGTTTCATCTAACCAGAGAGACGAACACAACGTTCTCTCGAAAAGATACCTTCTTTAATATCCTGGTATTCGGGTGCGAACAGACATCCAGCATTGATCTTTGACGGATCAATGCAACTTCCTTCTCGGTAAACCCCGGTTAGAGGAAATTGCATAAAGCTATTAGCCGTTTTCAAACTGACAGATATTCTAAAATAACTTCAGATTCATTCCTTCGATTAAAATAACTTGTAGATTTATAAAATAAAAAAAAACGCATCTTGTCTACACGGTTTCTCTTATCGATAAAAATAATTAGTTTCAGACAGTAAATTATACTTTTTCGAAAATTGGAACGATCAGATTTCTCTCCATAGAAATCAAAAAAAAAAAATAATAAAAAACTTATCTAAACACTTTGTATAAATACGTTTAATTTCATATTTCAGTTGGGCTGATAAATCGACACTTTATATACCAAACGCTGATAACAGCTCCTAATATTTTATGAAATTCTGATACAATCACCCTTAAATCATTGATTCAGTCTAGTCTCAAGTATAAACACGAACTTCATAGCCGAGGAGTGTACTTTAAGTATTTAAATGTATAATTTCAACCTTTCTTTGCTCCTTTTTTGAACATGGATTTTGGATTATGATCGTTCTCCTTCATTTATCTGCACTTGAAGGAATTACGCATCACCTCCGATATAAATTGTGTACAAATTATTATTCCAGTAGATGAATTTACCTGCACAATATGCATCGGGTCAAAGTTTGATAGAAAAAATAAAAAATAAAACAATTAAATGAATAAAAATGTGTTCTCGTGTTATCAACAGGCTGTATAATACTCGGCTACCTGACATGACATACCCATAAGGTACATACGTTCAGTATTCTCTTCACTAATGATCTAATTAGTGAAGTAAATGCAGGTATAATTAATTCAAGAGATGTGTGCAGACGCCAAAGGTAATTTAATTACGCTCCAATTCTGCTAGAGACGTTATATACTCATATAGGATATATAATCCGGAAGAGAGAGAAGCTTATATAATCTTGATACGATAATTAGGTTAGACAGTTTGCAAATCGACAAAGATATTATAAACCCCCTTATTCCACATTACGTTCACCATATAATTCCAATGCATATGCATTTACGTAGAGAAAACGAAGATTCTTGATCCATTTGCTAAACGTCAAACTTCAATAAGGTCCGGTAAATTAATTCTACAAAATGAAAAACCAAACTGCAATCGCGTCTTCTTTTTTTTTTTTTGTTTCAAGAATGGGAATGATTTTTTAAATCTGTAATTTTCATACGTGATGCTTCTTGTTCAGAGAGGTGAAAAATTGAATAAGCGTAGATTGTTGTTGAAATTGTTTTTAAGTGTACAGCATGCAGGTCGATGAGTGCGTAAAATTGTGGTAGGTATAAAAATCTATAGCTGTATCGTATTCCGCAAGGCTTGTCGTAAAGTGGGAGTCGTGAATCAATGAGGATACGTTAAGAGTAGCAGGAGCTGATGATACTGAAGAAGTATAAAGGCACTACACACTCGATGGTCCCAGAAATCAATGGGCCCTGAGAGAAATGCATCAGCATTTGATAACGACGAGTAGGTAAAATACTTCATATTTAAGTGGTTATAATATTATCTTGGTAAGTATAAAAAAGGAGAAATAATAAAATACGAAGAAGAAGAAGAAGAAGAATAAGATGAAGAGGAAATTGATCCGCATATAATGAGCAAAACAATATTTCTCTCTTCGTTATGAATTAGACTTTATTCCATAAGTTTTAATTAGGAAATTTTATAAAACTTGAATGAAGAGGATCACGAAGAGGAAAAAAACTTCGTTTTAAAGACAAATACTTCAGGGTGAAGACCTAGCGAAGTTTCTATATCGAGATTAAGAAAAGAATAATTGATCACGTGGAGATAACCTCATATCAAATTTATATTCAATTGAAATAATTGACTTGATATGTTATCTACGCGGTTTAACTGACACGTTATAATATCGTTTGAAATATGGTATCCATCTTCGTCAAGAATTAGATATCTTTCTCTTCAATTTCTTATACTTTCTCGCTATTGTATTACAATCGTCGGAGACTTTGAACCTGTTCAATTATTAAAACGATACTTATCGTACATCGACTGTAATAAAACCATCCATTCGAAGGAATGACGAAAAATAAAGAAAAATTATTTTAAAAACTCGTAATTATAGTAAAATTTGTAAAATTTATATATTACTTTAAAAACGTTGAAAATTTTTGATCGATATAATAGAAATGCGCAAAGTTGTTTGAGGCACATTTAGAACCGACCATATACCTATAGAGTAGACGGGTGCAGCATCAGCTATTGTAAAATTCAATTATTAATGCACAGAGCTTGGAGCGAGACTCGGCCTTCAAGCTCTTCGGACAACCCGAAGGTTTTCTCATAGAAAATTTCTCGCTATCCCCTGTAACCATCGCAGGTTTAAATTCAATTATTATCAATTTATTATTACGCTCTTGATGGTGCACCACTCAGTCTGCATTATAAACCGCGGGATATATATACCTACGTTGCACATATCGCTCTAATGAACAGCGCGATATTAATTAAGGTATATCCGTAACCGTGGAGTTCAAAAAGAGTATAAAAACGTAAAAAGAATAAAAATGTTACATAAAAATAAATAAAAAAAACAGACAAGACTTTCAAGTCGACTTATATACTTCATTAAATTTCTTACGAGACACCTGTGGCTCGAGTTAATTCTGCATGAGACTAGGGATTATATTCATTGAATAAGGTTGACACAGTACCTCACACACGTACCCACAGTATGTAAAGGGATTCGAAATCAGATCTTAAGAATTGTTTTTAAAAGCTTCAAATTCAATTCCAACAGACATGAATCGATAAAAATTTTTGCTATAATATTCTCGAGTTAAATCCGGTCGACGACCTGCCTCTGTATAACCTCGAATAAAATGAAAGAATAAGTTGAACAGCAGACAAAGGGGTGAAGTGTAAGCTGGTAGGTAGGGGAGGTTAAAAGTTAGGGAAAGTCGAAACGTTAGCGTCAGAATCAAAGTCAATTTCTAGACTACAGGAGCTGGAGTGAGGCACTCACCGTTCACAAGTATTAGTATTGGTATCGATGTGTGTGTATGTGTGTGTGAAGTTGCAGCTCTAGAGAGAGTCAGATTAAATAATAAAATACGTCAATGTCGGCCTCTGTCACCAAACATGCAACGGAGCTATCCGATTCTGCAACATATAGCTTGCACGAGGCTAAGCATATAGAATATGCAAAAGCAGCTAGCTAGCTGCCAGTAAACGTTGAGAGCTCGAATGGCACGGGACTCCCACTCTAAACTGATGACAATGACAATTGCTGCAGTGATGTCCGTGTCATCCCCCGCAAAACCCTACTTATTGGATCTACCAATAGCCGATCGGAATTTGGTCTACCACTATACGAAGCAACATGTTAATATTCGTTCCAAAAGCCGGACCTTCAATCCGGCTATCAATTTAACCAATACTAACCATCACCGAGGTAATCAGTTAAATAGATCAAACATTATGCAGCAGCTGACTGCAGGCTATACGATTATGACAATGATGATGGTTTATTGTTTTTATAATGCAGATTAAAAGTCTTTTTATTATTCAAATGTAATGCAGATTTTTGTTAATAATTTTTATAAAAAGAGGTTAGGGGCTATTATAGATAATCTAATTTTTTCATCATAAATACTGTCAGTTTAAATGATAATCGAACGGGAATAACTCAGTTTTGAAATCTAAGTAAAGTGTGGTGTTTGAATTGTTTATGCAATTAGCGTCAATCTCATCTTGTCTAGATGGTTACGTTCATTGATCGATGTAATGATATCCATTTCCTGCGGAATGTAGAGACGTCAGTTAGCGATATCCACCAACGATCTTATTAGGTATAATCTAGATTGCTGTTTCAGGGATTATTCATACTTAGAAATCGAAGATACCATATGGAAGAAAATTATTCAACTACATACTTATTATCAAATCTATTACAGCTGCATTAAATTCGTGGAAAATTAGATCGTGGATTTATATTTCAAAAGTAAAGAAAAATGATATTGTCGGCTAGTTTGAAATAGGGAATTGGAAACCCTTCACGAATAAGTAAAAGAAGAAGGAGAAGAAGATGATGAGGGATGAAAAAAATAAGACAAGTTGTTTTTTCAAAGCAATCAAAAAATTGACCGTGACTAAATAATTCTAGTTAAAATTCGACAAAGGTGTCAGGCATACCGGCGCGGTGGTCCCCGAGTGCACCATGTGCGCGTCTAATCGATAGTTATTTTAATCGAGCCCCGGTTATACAGCATTGACAGCGATCAACAATGTGCCACGCAGCGGGTTGTACATACCTAGGTATATGTATGCTTGTAACACCGGATACGTTCGATATTTTAAATAAAAAGTATAAGCAAAAGAAGAATAAAAAAAAAAATAAATAAAAAGAGAAAAGAAAGGAAAGAAAATAATAATAATAATAATAAGACCGTTAGAAAAAAATTTGTCGCGTTATATATAGTACCTATATTGGCAATTCTTTTACTCTAGCCGAATTGAGGGGGGGGGGGGGGTTTAGGGGGATATACGTAGAGCGAGTGGAAAGGGGGACAACGTTTGTATATGAGGTTGAGGAGGTGAGGATATAGAGAACCTCACGCCCATTTCGTCCAGCCGATTAACCACGTTGGGTATATAGGTAAAGAATAGAAAGAAGTATTACGTGTGTGTGTGTGTGTGTGATGGGGTGTAGGGTGAAGCCGTCTAATATTAACCCCATTTTCGTGAAAAAAAAACTAAAAAAAAAAAATATATATATAGGTATATATATAGGTATAATATATAGAATAACGAGAGAGAAAAGGGAAAAATGAAAAAGGGCTCAGCCAACTACGTCAGGTCGAGTTACGCGACGCTCTTCGTTTCGAGAAGAGTGGAGTTCCAGGGTATACATACCAAGGTATACCTATAGTCACTGTCGACAGCGGGAGGGAGAGAAAAACGGCTGCTGCAGTGAAAATCCCATTGAAAATCACCCTATCGCTAAAAAAAATATATATATATATATCTATGAAAGTGTATAGAAATAAAAGAGAACAAAAAAGAAAGAAAGAAAGAATGAAAAAAAAAAGAAAGAAAGAAAAAAATAGAAATGGAAGGATTTCGTTCCCTATATGTGTGACAAAAGTGGCCCAGATTTTTTTAAAACCCCTAAACTGCTACTGGTATGGTATACCTAGAGTTATACAAAGTTCTGCTAATACACGTGAATCGAATTTAAAAATAGGGCAGAAATACTTTACGGTGTACCGGGGTCCGATACTCTATTATTTCGATGGCATATAACGCACGATTTTTTTTATACCGATTATATAATCACTGTTATTTCATAAATCTGAGTATAATAATATACAGTTGCTAATCTACTTTTGCTTATTTTTATTGTCAAAAAACCGTAATTAGTTTATATCAAATCGGAATCGGAATAGTTTGTTTTTTCTTTTTTGTATTTTAGTGAATGGAGGATCGTATAATAAGCGATATTTATACACAATTTAATTTACGTAAAATCTATCCGTATGTTGTATTTTATAATTCAGAAATTCGATACAGCGTTTATTATATTCATTCAATTCAATCACTCAACTTCAATCTTAAGATACTAGATAATATTATACAGTATTAGTTTAATTTAAGTTTAGAATGACTAAGTAATCTTGGAATTTTAAACAAGTCTTGATCACTGAACTTATTTATTATATCGATATACACTGTATATCCAACGATCGTGATATTAATTAATTAATTAATTAATTAATAATTTCAACACAATATACAATTATACACGTAAAAAATAATTCATCTTTATCGTATGTAATTATAATATTTTAATTTAATCCTGTACAGAAACGAGAGCGTAATATTTAGCCATCGATATTATATACTACATCTATACATATGCCTACATAAATATGTATATTTTAAAAAAAAACAAAAATTGTACATAATTACTTTTGGTAGTCTAGATCAAGTTTTCCATACCAATATGAGACAGAAGCCTTAATAATGATGATGATGATGATGATGATATAATAATAATTTAAATTGATTTATTTATTCATTTTCCTCTTTTTAGAAAAATATTTATTCTACGTTGCTGGACCGAGTATATCCATATTTGCCGACGTGTCTTGTACCGTGCTAAACGCGATCATGTATTCGGAAACTGATATATAAACTCCGACCAATAATCCAATAACACTAGCTGCATAAACGTTCCGTTGTAAGATTATACACGTTGCTAAACAGAGACCAAAGTATGTTGAATACCGCGCGATGTTTTCCTTCTTCTTACGCCCCAGAAGATCCGAATCTGAAATGCAAGATCAAAAACTTAAAGACATCAGGGATTACTGAATACAATTTTTTTTAAAGATTTTGGACTGAAATCTGGTTCCATTTTAATCATTTTTCATTATTTTTAGATCAAAAATCTTAAAAAATTGGAATTTTCAGTCAATTTTCTGGTTTTCTGGGTAGTTTGCATCTTTTTCTACCCACCGACGCATATATTGTCCTTTTTCCGATGTCCTTCAACGCATTTCACGCACATATCCGGCCCATCGCCAGTACAGCCATCGCAAGCCTTGTCGCAATCTGTAAATTCGAAAAAAAAATTTTATGAAATGATTCAAGTGTGTACTTTTCTTTTATTCTAAACAATCGCTTATGACTTACCCAAGCATTCATAAGACCCTTCGTTGTTAACGCAGAATTTATTTCCAATGCAAGCCTCCTTGCTTTTGACCAGACATTCATTGACATCGACGCATCCTTTTCCCTCTATCATTTCCCACCCTTGATTACATTTTTGACAAGCCTCTGACCCGCCTTCTGAACAATTACCATCACAAGCCGGATGGCACTTTGTGCATAAGAACTTAGTCTCGTCTCTATACGATTCAAAATAGCCTTCTGAACACTGTTCACAAGTTTTTCCAAAGTATCCATCGTCACAGGTGCAATGACCATTTCCTTTCCTGGTTCCTGATCCCTTGCATTTACCATTATTGTTGCAAATGTTGTTGGGGTATCCTTCGCAGGGTAAACAGTCAGGACCGTAGTGCTTTTCTGGACAACAGTGTTTCAGGACATCAATGCACAGGTAAGTCAGCAAGTCCTTTGAGTCTTGGTGGTTGAACCACCACTCCTCAACGTCGGCTTCCGTCTCTTCGGCGAGGGTGTGACACTGTTCTGCACCCCGGTCGTTTACTTTGCATAAGTTTTCCTGGATTTCAACTAATCTAACTTCGCTCTTTGCATACGATCGTAGCTTTTCTTCTTCCCAAGCAGTGTCTCCACCCTCGAACTTACCTCGCGCGGTCTTCTCCATTCCCTAAAATATATTTTCGAGGAATAGATTCGTTTACAGCTGCCTTCTATCGCTACAAATAAATCATTCAATGCTCTTTATACTCACGTGTGTGAATGACTCGACGAGACCCCTGCACGCGGCACATGGAGGCAGTTTAACAGCCCTCAATTGTTCTTTGGTTTGTTTAAGCTGTTCTCTTGTTTGTCTGAGCTGTTCTTTGCTAATTTTTACTTTGTCTTTGCTATGAGAATTGCAGTCGATGTTGTTGATTAATAAAATGACAACGATCGTTAAAAAAGTAATAATAAATAGAGGATTGATTATTCGTGACATATTCTTAGCTTGGACTGTTTTTACTTTATCACTTAAACTTTGGGATAATTTATATTATCTTAACACCTTCAAACCAACGTCGTTAATGTAAAATAATTACGCATATAGGAAATTATTGTGGAAATATTAACGAATGCTTGTTATGTTATTTTTTATTTTATTTTATATTTTTTTTTCCGGTAGAATTTATTGACGATTTCAGAGTGGAAGACAGCTTGCTAGGTGCGCCATGTTTATCTCGGTTTATATCCAATCTGCGATGAGCATGCGTCGTCTAAACAGCCAATCCCATGTCACCGCGTAAAGCTAGAACTTAGAACCGCGAATATTTCGTATATCTTAAGGTAGATAAGATAATGAGAGGAAAAAAAAAAAAAAAAGGTATAATGAATAGTAGGTGGGACAATGATGATAATTGATGAATATAATATGAATGAATTCATACTACATAGAAAAGTCACATTTATTTTTCTCTTTATTATATAATATATATATATTTATATGTATATGTATGTATGTATATACTTAAAACTGTACCACTGAATAGAATTTATAGTTTTCTTTTTTTTTCTGAAATATAGTGAATGAAAAGAGAAAATATAAAAAAAAAAAAAAAACAGAAAAAATAATGAAGGATAAAGATAAAAAGAAAATTATAAGCGAGTGGTCACACTGTAACTTAAATAAACTACTAAAGAGAAGAAAGAATTTTACTTCCAAGTTCATTAAGATTATTAATTTAGTTTTATTTGTTTTTTTTTCTCCTTTTTTTTTGTTTTGTATTTTTTTTTTTTTCTTTATTTATGTAATTTTCTTAAAATTATTGAAATTCATTTTCATTAATTAATAATAAAGATGATGTTCATTAAATGATTGATTCATTATTTCATTGAATTCATTGATATGGGGGGGGGGGGGGGATTAATAAATCATAAAATTATACTACTTGAGAACATTAAAAGAGGTACCGCACCATATTTTACCTTCTTTTTTCCTCTTCTACATAATAGGTATATGTTCGTTTTAATAATCACGCCTAGTCATAAACAAAAATAAAATATATCATAAATTTAATATTCATTTCTTTTTTTATTTATTTATTTATTTCTTTTTTTTTCCAGATATCGTAACTTTTTTTTTCTTCTTTTTCATTATCGATCTTTATCGTCGTCTGTAATCAATATCGTCGGTTATGGGCCGATATATTTTTGTTTGTTTACTTATTTCCTTACTTATTTATTTATTTATTTCTTTACTTATTCATTTATAAGATAATTCGTAGATGTACAAATGTTCTCTGTTTCCTTTTATTTATTTTTGTTTTTTATCTTATTTCCGTCCGTCCGTATTAAATCTTCTATTATTATTTTTTTCCTTTCTTTCTTTCTTTTTTTCTTTGAGCACGATCTTTCCGGCCCGGCTGCCTTTTAGCGTACCTCTTCCTCTCATCTTCTCGATTCTTTTTTCCCCTTTCTTTTCATTCTGTTATCATGTAATTAGTGTCAATTGTCGTTTTCTTTTTTTTTTTCTTTTTTTTTATATATTTTAAAAAAATTTTTAAATTATTTATCAATTAAACGACGCTTTTCTTCATGTATATTATTTACAGTTTTTGGGACTCTCGTTATTATCTTCTAGCTCAGCTCGGTATCAATTCATTGTAATATTATTCACGAGAAGACCCGACAATTGATTATTTTATTATTAAATAATAATTATCAATACTATTTGAATCCCGGATGTTATTGAATGTTCAAGGTTCTATTCTAATCATTCATTGTTTTCCTTTTTTTCACCCGGCACAGTATTCAATACGAAACATTATACGATTTTTTATCGACTAAATATATCGTGACGATCATTTATTATTTTTTTCTTTTTGCTTCATTTATTTTTTTAAATATATTTCTTTTATTAAAACGTAAATCCGAATTCGTAAATATATTGCCGATGAGTTTGAATTTATCAAATATATATATTTGTTATATATATATGTGTATATATACTATAAGATTGACGTAATCTTCCAGTTTTCAAAATACCTATTTTCGAACCACAATGTTCTACATATTCTATTCAAATATTATCAAGAGATATGAAAGTACGGTCGGGGACCATCCAATATTTCGTCAAATTGTTCTTTCAGACAAAAAAAAAAAAAAAAATTTTGCAAACAACATTTAAAGTCGAAGAAAATTGTTCTTTCTTTAAAATGTTATTAGTTTTTTTTTTTTTTTGATTTTTTTTTTTTAATGATTATATAAATTTGTAAAATTTATCAAACTTCGTGAATAATGAAATTATATATTTATTGTTTTTTTTTTTTTCTTTTATTTTATTGACGATATCATACAAATTTTTATTTATTTATGGTTTTGTTTTTTCTTTTCTTTTCTTTCAATACGAATTGTGTAAGTTCACACAATACACACGTGTCGTTAATAAAGCAAGGGTGATACCGCAAAGGTTTTATTTATTCATCAACTTTTTTTATTCCTCTTCAATCATTTCGTAGAATCATGGTTTTTATTTATTAATATCTCTCGTATTCGATTTTATATAACACAACGAACGAACGAATTCAACCCTTACTTTAAAACCTCTCATTCCTCACCCTTCCTTTTTCTTTTACTTATCTACTAATTATATCATTCTCTGTCTAGCACATTGCAGTCTCATACGGAAATTACTCCTGTTACTACCCCTCCCTCTCGTTGCATGTTTGTTTCTTTTTTTTTTTATCTTTATTACTGTTCTCTTTCTATTTTTGTGTTATTTATTTACTTATTCATTCATTCAGGTCATCGAATATTTGTATGTATATGTATGTCTGTGTTTGTATGCTGTTTGCGTGGTATGCCGAGTCGAATGTTCAATTTTCATCTTCATTTTCTTATCTGCCTTCTTTGTCCTATTATTATTTTCTCATTCCTCTTCTTTGTGTTACGAATAAAACGGCAATTGATAGAGCGATTTAATCATCCTAATAATCGCTCACGAAAAATTCTCAGCTCCGCTACCATCGGTCTTTAATTTTTTCTGGGGTGAATTAACTTGCGATCTTCCATCAGCAACTGGCCTCTTAACTTGAGGATTTGTCTTAATCGCAGTGGTTGGATCTAATGAACAAAAACAAAAAACAACAATTCATCACATGATCATTTCCCCAGAATAAATCTCCTGCCAACAATCGTCGAGCATTTAAAATCTTAAATTTACCTTGCAACCACCTAACTTGCGTTGCCGGTCCATACCCTTTGTCATTTCTCGCAGCTATTCGGAAAATAATAGCCGGTTTTGTCGTCGTATCAACATGCGCGGCGCTCAATGAGCTGTTAGGTACAGAACACGCGTTTGTAGGTCCGCAATAGACTCTGATAAACGCCAATTGGGTCGGTGTAGTTGCTACAGTTGTAGCTTCTCCAGCGCTGTTTGAAACAGCACTAGCGCTTCTCACGGCTAAATAAACCGAGTATTCAAGTATAGGTCCCAAGTTACTTGGTGGTGGTTCCCAAGAGAGCTGAGCTCCTTCCGCGGATTTTGATATCTTTATCGCGCTTGGAGCGCCAGGAAAACCGGGCAGACATGTCTTGAATGCGGATACCTTAAAAATAAAAATAAATACACGAGTGTTAGTCATTTGCGAAAATTATTAGTTAGTCAGAATTCAGAGGTGAATCTATCCTCACCTCGCTCCAACCACTCCGGCCGCAACTGTTTACTGCCGCGACTCTGAATTTGTATGCTGTACCAGGTTCTAAAAAGATCTTTGTCCTGCCTTTAAACACGTCGGTTGGTAAAGGCTGAGATGTATCTATGGGTTCATCACCAGGTAGATAATAGTGTTGAACTGTAAAGGTTGTTCCCTTTATAACACCAACATCGTACCATTCGGCGTCCTTCTTCTCTTCTTCAGTCTAGAGAAAACAAAAAATAAACAAGATTAAAAACGATTCTAAAATTAAAGTATCTACCTATTTCAACTCATCTCTTCCTAATCTCACCATTTCTGCTTTAACTTTAACCGGCTGTCCAGCAGAGCCCAAAGCAGCAGTTGCCAAAGTAGTTAAAGCAGTAGAATCTCCTGTGGCCGGTGCTGCTGCCGTTTCTTTTTCTTTTTCTTTTTCCTTTTCTTTTTCTTTCTCTTTTTCTTTCTCCTTTTCTTTCTCTTTTTCTTTGTCTTTTTCTTTCTCTTTTTCTTTTTCCTTTTCCTTTTTCTCAATGGATTCATTCTTCAAAACTGTCGGAGGCAGAGTAGGTTTAGCAACAGGCAAAGCCACGCCGTTAGTTTTAGCACTCGTAGTTTCTGGCGGTTTGTAATCATCATCTTCGTCCATTGCCTCATCCTTAGCTTCCACGTTTGGTATGGCAGGTGTTACAATCGGCAAAGGAGTAGAAGGTTTGGTCTGAATCGGCGGATCCGGCTCTATCTTCATTGGCTCATCTTTCAAATTACTCTCTCTAGAGGAGGTGTTTTCAAGAGCCAATTTAAGTGACTCTGTATCAGGCTCGTCTTCAGCTTTACTTGGGTCTGTCTCTTCTTGTGAAGTCTGAGAGTCTTGAGATGCCCCATCGTCTACCGCAGGGTGAGAATCTGCCTGAGAAACATTGTCTGAGTCAGACTGATCTATGGACATATTAGCATCTGGCTCCAACTGCAAAGGCCCTATGTCTTCCCGAGAGTCATCTTCATCTTGTGAATGATCTGCTTCAGGTTCTGACTCTAATATTTTTTCATGTAGAGGCAAAGACAGGTTCAAATTTTCAGATTTCATGTCCAATTCTTGTGTAGGGGAAGCATTGGTCTCCAGTTGTTCATTCTCCTCGACCGGTTCTTCTTGCTCAGTTTTTTCCTCTGGTTCAGTATCCTCTGGTTTTTGTTTTGACTCAGATGTCTCAGGTTCCGTTGGAGCCTCTGGTTCTGTTGAAGGTTCAATATCGCTTGATTTTGTCTCTGGTTCAAGTTCCTCGGTTTCTTCTGGCAAAGATTCTTGTAGTCTTAGCTCAGCTTCATTATCTAATGGGTTGGGATCCTCCTCCATTTCGTTTGTCTCGTTGGGTTGATTTTCTTCAGTCGATTCATTCATCACAGGCTCTTCATCACCCTCTTCTTCACCATCTTCCATTAGGATATCAGCAGGACCGTCGACTTGTGGAATAATAAAGTTGCCATCATTATCAACTTGCATTGGCTCCCCAGATCCAAGCTGAGACGCTAAAACTGCCGCCTCATTGCCGTTGCAGCTATCTCCTTTTCCGTCTACTCCACTACCGTCATCCGTTGATACCATGAAAGATAAACCACCAGAAGATTCTTGCACAGGATCAATTAACCCAGCCTCTGCAGCCAGAGCTGCTAAAGCAGCGTCTGTTGTGGCCGGTCCGTCAGACGTTGAGGCTGTAAATGTGAAATCTATTAGTATTTTAAAAAAGGATTCTAAATTCTGGGTTCGGAAAGAAGAAATTCCGCTCATATACACTCAGTTACAAAATTAACGACGCACTCGGTACTCCGCGAAAAAATACCCATCTTCAAAACCCCATCTTAAAGATGAAGTTTCAACCTTCAAAATATTTTTTGAAACGATTTTTTACCACTTTTTTTCATCAAGTTATTCAAAAATGGACATTTTTTCGCGATCTACCGTGTGCGCCGATAATTTTCCCCTTGAGTGTATATCTTTCCGAAAATCTAATCAGCCACAAATAATTACCCAAAGATGCAGACGGCTGTTTCTGCGATGGTACAAACAGCATTTTGCTGGTATCAATCATGTCTGAAGTCCCCGCAGTCGTTACAATCGAACTACTGGTAGGCATGAGTGTAACAGTCTTAGCACCTATGCCACCAGACATTTGCAAAGTCACGGGTTTACCGGAAACAGTAACAGCGTCCTAAAAATAGTAAATTAACATTGCAGAAAGTTACGAATCCCCAAATAGTACTCTTCTATTTTAAAGAACCTTTGAAAATGCTCACCGTCGATTTTTGCATTTGCGGAACAGCTACGATTTGGCTTTTATTCGGATTAAAAAGCGCTTGTTGGCTCCCTTTGGTAGCGATTGTAACTGTCTTGGGTACTCCGCCTTGCCCTGGCACTGTTATAGTGATAGGTTTGCCGGCAGTACCTCCACCCATAGCACCAGATGAAACAACAATCATTTTAACGCCCTGTTGATTGGTGACATGGTTTGTAGCTGATAAAGGAAGTACATTGACTGGCGTTGTAAGATTTCCAGGCTGTCCAGAGCCAGCTTGAGAAGTAGTAACAGCTTGAACAGCTCTCAATCCAGACCCAGTAGTGACAACAATTATTTGGTTGGTCCTTCCAACCAACCCGCCGTTTCCGCCGGGTTTTGTGATCATTATAGTCTGTTTACCGGCGATACTTTGCCCTTTACTCATTGTAACTAAATTGGAACCTTTAACTGTCGTAAGAACCTTGGAACCAGCAGCGGTATTTGGATTAACCAATCTCAGGATTGTTGGTCCCTGATTAAGTGGCTTATTACCAGGAGTTTGTACTGTCTTGCCTTGAATCAAACTGACCTTTGGCACACCAGTTACCATTCCTTGACCAGCCTTTAAGAGATGAACTATTTGTGGTTGTCCAGTTATGTTTTGTCCCGGTTTTTGAAGAATAATCTGTTTGCTTTGCTGTGGGGAAGCTGCTCTTAAAACGGTAGCCCCTGGGGCGGCAAACCGAATTTGTTGACCAGGCTGAACGCTCTTCATTCTTATTGTGTTTCCGGCACTTTGAGGAAGGATTTGAACGTTATTCATACTTATTTTTTGCGTCGCAGCAGCCGCCGCTGCCAATGCTTGTATTCCCGACATCGCGGCGGGAGATTGACCCGCCGCAGCTGTGCTGGGGGTGGCGCCTTGATCTGTTGATGGTGTTACAGTTGTGACAAGTGGAGAACGAATTCTGATCAGATTCCCAGCTACTCTGGGAGTCATTGGGCTTGCAGGTTTGGCAACTACAGGTGACTGCAGCACTTTTTGAACCGGACTTTGTACGGCCGTTTGAATCCGCATTGGCGTTTGTGGGGTGGCTTGTTGTCTGACAATTGACGGAGTTGAAGGTACAGCTGCGGCCGGCGGTATTTGAGGTGTCGATACTGTGGCCGGAGTCGGAGCAGCCGGAATTGCTGCAGGAATAGCCGAAGGCGCACTAACGGGCGCAGCAGCGGCCGGAAATGTTCCCGTTGAAGGCGGCATGTCGTATTTTTGTATTTGTAAAACGTAGTATTGAGCGGACGGCGTCGCAGTCCAACTAACTTCTAGAGATTGGGTTGAAGCTCTTACTAATTGGACCCTGGATGGTGCAGGTGGTTTGTTTACCTCTAAGTACCACAAATCTTTGCAGCAAACCTGTATTTTGATTAACAGGAAACAACAAAGAAGAAATTATTCATTTTTGAACTTTGAAAAAACGGGGTTTGATAATAAATATAAACTAACCCTGACCTGGTTGTTCCAAGCTTTGCGATATCCGTCTCTTCCTGACCAGACGTATAAACGACTGTGAACACCCACTGCGCAATGACCCGCTCGCGCTCTGGGCACATTTTCTTCTAATGAATCCACCGTCAGCTGCTCCCAGGTCAATGTTTCTGTAAAAAAAAAAGATAGGAAAGTGTAAATAAATTTTTAGTTTGTAACTAAATCTTTATAAAAAAGGAAGCAAACTCTTACCTAAGTTCAAACAGGCCAATGTGCTAGTGCATTTCCACTCCTTTTCATGTGTTGCTACTTTTACATCGTCAACAACCAATGGTACCCAACCGCCAAAGACATACATTCTATGACCGATTAATGTTGCAGTATGCAGCGAGCGAGGCAATGGTGTTGGTCCATGAACCAGAGGCTTGTTCCAGGTCATTGTATCCACATCAAGGAACCATAGATCTCCTAATCTGCAGCCACTCATACCACCGTATATAACTAAGCATGATTTTCCCGTTGTACGATCAGTGTAAGCTACTCCAGTGTGCGATTCTCTAGGAGGAGGTGCATGACCATGAGTTTGTGGTATGTCCCAGGCCGTTACTCCATTACCGAGCAGATCCAGAGTGTATAGATCATTTAAATATCTTGGTATATTGTTCTTGGGGTCATCACTGTCATTTGCCAATCCTCCAAAGAGGAATACTCTGTTTCCTATCAGTGTGAAACTGTGACCTAGTCTTGGACATGGTGGCTGTTCTTGCTTAGGAGGTTTTGGCTTCAAACGCTTCCACTCCCAACGCGAAGCTTGCAATTCATATAATTCGTTCGAGTACTTTCCATACTCTACCATTCCACCAAATACTAATATTCGCGTTCCGTCTACTACAAAACCATACGCTGCACAGCCCGGAGGTATGTCTCCTTTTGTCACCGGAACAAACCATTGATTTGTCGCTGAAAAATAGACAAAGTTTTGATTTAGTCTAGGGTTTAGAGTGGACTACACGTATCAGTTCGACTACATTGTAAATAGAGTTGAAATTTATTACGAATTTTTTCCGGATTTTTGAAAAATCGAAATATTGGAATGATTTGATCATTTTGAATACGAAAGGCGTCTGTTTTAAAAAATTTTAATAATTTTAATGAAAATTTTTGTCTTTTATTAATTTTTCGAGGCTTTCAGAATGAGTCTACTTCCATTGTCATCAATTTATTACGCAATGTATTTTGAATATTGCTATTCTATCTTTTGTGCGAAAGAAACGCACTGTCTAGTATATATGTATGTATATAGAGTAAAAAGGCGGGTAAATTGGCGAGCGTTTCCTATCTATCATTGGGCAGTTTCCTTTAGACTCAACGAATAAGATAGCCGAGATGACTTGCTTGGGGTAAAGTGTATAGAAAAGACAGTGAAAGTGTATGATGTCTGCGTGAGTTTGACGCCTGCGCGACTAAGCGCGCGGGGAGTGTATTCCGAACAGCTAAAAGCCAGAGAAAACTATCGCGTGGGTTTGTGGGTAATGGTTGAATATGCCGTTGTGGTGGGGGTTGTTATCGAAAAATGGCGGCTCCCGCGCGTATAAACATGAAAAATGTCATATGATCCCACGGCGATATGGAGCGGGTTATGATGGGCAAAAAATATGACGATTGGGAAGGCATTCGGGACAGGATTAATAAAATCGACTTATTTTAACCACAGGTAGAAGAGCTGCGGGTTTATTATACGACGAATGCGGCCGGCAACCGTCTTGTCAACGTATGCCGCCATCTTGGCTTCTCGCTTCGCGCTACTTCTACTAAAGCTTGTTAAAAATCATCACCTGTATTGTATACGTGGAGTTCGTCAACAATTCCCTCGTTACCACCGCCGAAGACGACCATAAGGTCCTTAATCGCAACCGCCCGGTGCCCATGTCTCGGTCTTGGCTGAGGCCCGGTCGGATTTGTGATTCGCTTCCACTTTAACATGGGTGCCGCCATGACGACCGCCCGATCACATCATTTTTTCACACCAAGACCGTGCAGTACCCCAGACGGGACATCGCTATATTTTTACACTGAGAATATTTACGTTCTTTAAATATTTAGTCCAATTAGTATTTTCAATGTTAAAAATCACAGAGTTGAACGATGGATTATTAATTTTTTATTATATTCAACTATCAAACTCATCGCTATAACTTTTCTATCTATTTACGATATTTGGGTTTTAGACGAGGTTATACACTAAAAATTTTTATCTAAAAACTAAATATGCGTCAAATCAACTCAAACTTGTTTTATTAAGTTCATTATTTAACAATACGAACTCTCACGCATACACAAAAAACCACTTCAATCCCGTATACGATCTAAATATTCATACAAATATTATTTACTACGTTGAAATTAACCGCTGCTTTTAATCGGTTGTTTGACGGCACACACAAACGGACACTATACAGCGAGGTTCCACCATAGCGTGTATGCGTCGGTGTAACAACGCCCAGAACGACAACTTGACGGTCTTAATAACTTACGCCCGATTATCTAGCTATATGACGTTTTCAAATCACTGCAGTTTCCCTAGCTTTTTTATGCTTCTATTGGTAGCTTACTTTCCGCGCTATGCAACTCTACGCACGTCATTGGTCGTTTCTGTCGTAGACGACTCAATAATGTCGCTTTGTGTCAAGTTGCATGCAAACATTAGATGGAACTACGGTACCACACTCTTTCGCATTTAGTACAGAGACTCTAAAGGACTACTATTTCCTTCCTCCTTGTCCTTTTTTCATTATTTCGTTCTGAAATTAGTTACAGCTTATCTAGTCGGTTTATTAGACAGCTGTACTTTGGCACGCGAAATCATGGTTTCAATTTATTTTAGAGATGATTGGTCGTCGTACTACCATTGAGTAAAGATAGGTATAGAGGTGCGGACAGCGTGGTGGGAGTATGTTTATTTACTTTTCCTTATATACTAGAGCTTTCGCGCCCCACTAGCAGATGGCGCTGACAAAAATCGCTACAGTTTGACTCATACATAGAAGAGTGCCGCGTGGGTGAGACGCACACACGTGAATGGCTCACAGCGACCCCAACTTTAGCCCCATACTACTTTATGCGCCACAGTCGCTCTCTCACACATAGAATTTGTGTGTAAGCGCACCGTGACCAATTGCAAATAAATTTTTTTTATTATTGTTTATCAATGCAATCGATTGGAAAAGCTTACGAATATATTTTTATAGTTATATGTTTGATACTAATAGAGGCCTTCTATAGCAGAATGACGGCCAAATCTGAGTATTAATGAACCGGGTGAAGATACAACGTTCTACAGGGGATTAAAAAAATTGCTCCACCTTCGTTTTCAACTGCTCCCTCTTAGTTTTCGAATAATTGAATAATTAGGACAAGTACAGCTGTAATAACCTCCTACAAGTGACAGCTCATTTCAAATTTCACTACTAATAGGATTAGGACTAATACATAATTAATGAAATTGTACAAAATACAAATATTAAAACTGAAGAAATAAATCAGTTCTTTTAGTCTTCCTTGTTTTCCCTCTGATTCTGCGTGTTGTCGATCGTTCATTTTTCCTCCTCTTCCTCCACCTTGAATCGAAATGACTGATTTAGAAAATTGAATGTATAAAATGTTAGGTGAAAATCGGACGAGTATTCAACCAACTTATTGTATTAATTAATAACTATTCACGAAAAACTTGACACATCAATATATCGGTTCTTTTTTAATGTCTCTATTTAACTTGGTTCTGTAATCATCAAAATAAAATGAAATAGTCTGTATCTAAGTAGCGCTTCTGCGATGCAGTTTCGAAAAGATCACAAGGCGATATTATACCTTAATAGAACATCAAATGAAAATGATGACAAAATGTCTTATTCTCACCTACGCTCCGTTGCTCTGTAACCCATCCTCTGTTTTTGATAATTCATCCAGTTGATGGGGGAGTGATGTAAACTTCTCTGAAAAAATAATTGAAGAATCAAAAACTGAATGGCAAATTTGATTTTGCATCGGAAATAAAGCGCATAAATTATTGGAAAACTGCTCTATTTTGATAACTTTTTAACTTTTCAACTGAAATAATTTAATGAAAATATTGTTATCCAAGATATCTCATCTTACCTCTGCATGATTGCTGCATATGTGATTAGGACCTTGGCTCCCTTAGCCTCATAATATTTGGTCCACATTTCATCTATTACACTGTAACAGGTATATAAAAAAATTGGGGAATAGTTTCATTAATTGAAATTTCTCACTTATTATCGTAATTCTCAACAAAACTATTTTCGCATGAAGAAAACTCGTCGATGGATATTAATAATGCAGGGACGGGATGATAAAAGTAGACAGAATTAAAAATACAGTTTACCTTATATTAAAATTATCGGTGAGATTGAATTTCCATAATCTAAATTGTTATTGATTAGACTTCTACAACGCATATTGCATATATACGATTTAATCAGTCGAATCTTTTTCAAAGCTTTTCAAATTCCAGAACAGAAAACGACCTGTATCACTATAGAGACCATTTTTTGAGCGAATCAATTCATTCTAATTTCAATGTCAGTCAGTGACCAAAAGCAATAGCAATGATGTCTTTAATCACATTTTAATAAATTAGCTAGCAAATGGTTTCAACGGATAAAATTAGTCTTGAAAATATTAGTATGTCATACCATAGTTATCGATTTGTAATTTAATATTTTTTTAACGCTAAAATAATTCCCTTGAATCGATTATTCTGTACTTTCTTTCTTATTTATATTTATTTTAATACTTGACCCAACTTCCAAATTTTTTCATTTTTCATTAAGTCGATCAAGAACTGTTCTGGGAATTTTTCTTCTACCTCAATCATGTGTATCAATTTTTGTCTCGTATTCGTATTTTATTAATAACAATATCTTCAAGACTACTTCCCCATACTTTTACAAGAACTAGACATCAAATTTTTACTTCAAGACTCTACCTCCTCGGTCAAAATGTATTTTGTACAGGTGAATTCATAACATAGATCACATATCAGCTCATTTTTTATACAGATAAAATTTAAATTTACCTGATTAAAAATTCGACAAAGAACAAAATTGAAAATACAATTTCGGTTTTTACTTTAAATATCAGCTCAATAAAAAAAAAAGATTTGGCTATAAAAATAATGAGAATGTTGTTCAGATTCTTATCTCCTAACCATTCCTTCGGCGGCCTATCTTCTTTCCGGTCGATCCATCGTAAAGCTCCCTCACACGTTCACCCGCGTTCTATTCCGCAGAATTATTGAAGACAGGAATAAGTAGGAAGAACCTGGAATAAAAAAAAAGGGGGAAGTCTCAAGTCTTCCAAGCCTTGCAAGCTCAATCCTAAGCCCAAATCCCCTGGCCCAAACACCTGAGCCCAAACACCCGAGCCCAAACACCCGAGCCCAAACACCCGAGCCCAAACACCCGAGCCCAAACACCCGAGCCCAAACACCCGAGCCATAATCCCGAGGCCCAAACACCCGAGCCCAAACACCCGAGCCCAAACATCCGAGCCCAAACACCCGAGCCCAAACACCTGAGCCCAAACACCCGAGCCATAATCCCGAGGCCCAAACACCCGAGCCCAAACACCCGAGCCCAAACACCCGAGCCCAAACACCCGAGCCCAAACACCTGAGCCCAAACACCCGAGCCATAATCCCGAGGCCCAAACACCCGAGCCCAAACACCCGAGCCCAAACACCCGAGCCCAAACACCTGAGCCCAAACACCCGAGCCCAAACACCCGAGCCATAATCCCGAGGCCCAAACACCCGAGCCCAAACACCCGAGCCCAAACACCTGAGCCCAAACACCTGGGCCCAAACACCCGAGCCCAAATTCCGACGATACCCAAGCCCGGGTCTTGGGGATCGTGGAATCTGGTTCCCTGGTCTCTGGTTCCCTGATCTCTGGTTCCCTGGTCTCTGGTTCCCTGGTCTCTGGTTCCCTGGTCTCTGGTTCCCTGGTTTCTGAAAACCCTGGTCTCTGGTTCCCTGGTCTCTGGTTCCCTGGTCTCTGGTTCCCTGGTCTCTGGTTCCCAGGTCTCTGGTTCCCTGGTCTCTGGTTCCCTGGTTTCTGAAAACCCTGGTCTCTGGTTCCCTGGTCTCTGGTTCCCTGATCTCTGGTTCCCTGGTCTCTGGTTCCCTGGTCTCTGGTTCCCTGGTTTCTGGTTCCCTGGTTTCTGAAAACCCTGGTCTCTGGTTCCCTGGTCTCTGGTTCCCTGGTCTCTGGTTCTCTGATCTCTGGTTCCCTGGTCTCTGGTTCCCTGGTCTCTGGTTCCCTGGTTTCTGAAAACCCTGGTCTCTGGTTCCCTGGTCTCTGGTACCCTGGTCTCTGGTTCCCTGGTCTCTGGTTCCCTGGTCTCTGGTTCCCTGGTCTCTGGTTCCCTGGTCTCTGGTTCCCTGATCTCTGGTCTATGCTCACGAGACTCAAGCCCGGGTCTTGAGTCTCTAGCCTTGAGACTTTTAAGCCTTGAAAGTCTCGAGCCTTCGTAAGACGAATCTTACCTGCAGGATTATGATTATGGCACCAGATCTGTACCCCATCCCTGGCACATGAGAAGAGCCAAGTCTCCGTAGCAGTATCCGGTGTGACATCAGGCCAGTGTTACCGATGACTCGGCATGTCAACAATCCGGATCTATAATGATCAAAAACACATTTAATAATCAACTGACAAATTCAAGTCTGTTTGAAAAGATGAGGACTCTGCTTTCTCCCATTCCGTCTTCATGCGATCAAAGATTGACTTATTCAAACTTTGTTGAGAGCATGCATCCATAACTGCTCATATTCTCATTGAACCGTAATAAAAATATGATAAAACTGAATATGTAAATTCAAGCGATTTTCTATATAAAAATAATAAATATAAACGAGAATAAAAATGCTGAATGATTAAAAATATTGTTTACCTTTCGGTTAATTCATCGGTGAGATTTGATTTGTAATAATCGACCTCTGAAACTCCACTTTGTTGTCAAATTCGATTGCACGCTATGATTTTCGCAATCGGATTCTCTCCCAGCATCTTCCTTTCTTTCGTGCTGCATTTTCTTTTTGCTCTTTTATTCTACTTAAGAAAGACATAAATGATTTAGAAAATTGTCTTAGTAAAATATAATCTGCAAATCGAGCAATAAAACTAATCAAATACTACAAATGAAAAACTTGATAATTAATTCATCGAAATCTCATCTTTTGCCTCGATGTAAAAATAAGAAAGAAAACCGAATAAGAAATAAATTTGAGATGAAGTTGACTTGGAATATAGAAACAGGCTCATATATTCAACGAAGCTGCTTTACTTTAGTACTATTGAATCTAATGCAAGTGTTATTATAGTTTTTCGCAAAAATTACACAGAATTGTTCACTAGAAATAATATTTCAAGGCAACTGCGGAAAGTAATTGACGATGCGACGAGTGAAAAAAAATTTTCTGAGAAATGCATGATTTTGCAAAACGGATTTAGCGGAGATAAATTTAATGCTCAGACTTGAATTTTACTTCTAATGGTCATGCAATATCAAGACTAAACTTTTTTTACACGTTAGCGACTGTTTTGCAGGCCGAAGTACATAATCTTTTCGAGAAAATTTTTATTTTTGTTTCATAACTTTTTTTAGTGAAAATTTTTTTAAACTTTAGGTTAGAAAAGTTCGTACAGATTTCGACAAGAAAATTTGGTTTAGAAAACTTCACTGCCAACTTTTTCGAGAAGATTTTGATTGAGATTAGACACCGACTTTTCGTCTTTTCCTAATTGGTTATATCCCCCTTGAGATTTTGACAGAGAATAATAATCCACGGAACCACGCGTAACACTGCGACCTACTCCAAAAACTACCTAACGTCGACTGACGCCGAGTAACGCCGGGCCGCCGGTCACCGTGAGTGAGGGAGGGAGGGGGGGGGGGGGGGGGTATGCGTCAGCTGCTCGCATGAACTTTAAAAAAACTGATACTTGTTTACCTGGACTAATCGATTCAGAATCGTCTGAAACGTGGAGAAAACGTGGTCTTTCGAGATGGTACTATTACTTTATTTTCCGTGTTTTGTTTACAAGTCCATGCGAGCAGCTGACGATTTTTTTTGCAACTCACTATGATGTCCGGGGGACACAATTGTTCGCTACTTACGATTGACAATAATATACGAATGCAACTACGCGTGGAAAATAATTGACAGCTCAATGAGTGAAATATTGTTTTTCTCGGAAATGTATGTTTTTGTAAAACGGGTTGAGCGGACATAAATCACATGCTTAGACTTGAATCATACTTCTGATAGTCGTGCAATGTCAAGATTAAACTACTCTTACCTATTTTCACACGTCAACGACGGTTTTGCAGGCCAATAAAACAGAACCTCAGTCGCGAAAATTATACACGGGTTTTATAGCATCACTCCCAATTCACTTTTTAATTATTGGTTTTAGCACAAAACTTTCTTGTTCTTTTCTTCATTGTTTATGTACTCCTTAAACTTTTGACGGAAAATAATAACTGTGCGGAACCACGAGCGACACTCCAACCTTCTCCGGTCACGCCACGGCGGCGACTGACGCCGGTACGCCGGAGAAGTCCATGCGAGCCGTAAATCAGCCGCGCATGCGCGAGCCACCGTGTTGAAGGTTCGCATGACGTCATCAATCAGTTTAAATTTTGGCAGGATCAATTTTTCCAGAATAGAACCTCAAAAAAACACATTCTTTTTTTTCGAAAATTTTCAGAAACGTGTTCCATATGAAATTATAGGACACTCGAAAAATTGAAATTCAAAAAAATTATTCAAAGAAAATTGATAAAATAAAAAATTTTTTTAAAAATAACAAAAAGTACCAAAAAAATTAAAATTAAAAAAAAAGTCTCGAACAAAAGTTTCTTATTTTTTCCTGCAACACACGAATTTGCAAATAAAAATATAGGTTTCCATTAAAAAAATCACAGTCAACTTTTATATGTCCTTGATACTTCGACTTTGAAAAAAATGAAAAGCACTATCTTGTGTACCCTTTGAAACCACGAAACTAGTATCTAAAATATTTTTTTGTTTAGGAGAAAATTGCCTGGGTCACTATACACGCCTCATCCTTTATATTAGTGCAAGCGTTTTCTTTTCTTATCTTTTTTATTTGAAAAAAAAACCCTCTTTTTCCCCCCTTTTTCCTGTAAATTATTGATTTTGTTTTGTTTTTTAATTATTTAATATATCATTATTTACTGAATGTTGAGAATTATTTCTGAATGTTGTTGAGGATTAAAATGTCTATGAAAATGTAAGTATTTTTTTTTTGTTCGACTTTGATTGAGTAATGAAAGATTTAACATGTTATTTTCAATTTCTGAAGAAACAAAAATTTTGACAATTCTCCTTTTCTCCGTGGACCCTTCATATATGTATTATATTGATGTTTTTTTTCTTTACAATTAGACAAACCTGACTAATGGAAGAAGGTCATAAGTGCCAACATACGACGTTTTTGCATTCGTAAAATCAAAAGGTCGTATAAAATTTTTTATCCGTGTATTTTCGGGAATTACGTAATAACATGTTCAAAAACGTTGTAATTGAAAATTGGTCAGTTAAAAGTAGAACGTCGTATGTCCTGGCGTATACAATCTTTTGGACCGAAATGATAGAAAAAATTATCACAAAACTAATTCCGGAAAGTAGTAAGCGACATTATACGACCTTCTCCCTTTTCGGAAAGTAAAAGCACAAAAAATGTTGAAAAATAAATAATTCAACAATTAAAAGCAGAAGGTCGTATCTGTCTTGAAATCTCAGGGGATAAAATCTTAGGGGCTAAAGTTAGGATCGTCTGTGAGCGATTCACATGTATGTGTCTTACCCACGCGGCATTCTTCTATGTGTGAGTCAAACTGGGGCGATTTTTGTCAGCTCTATCTGCTAGTGGGGCGCGAAAGCTCTAATACGTAAAAGAAAAGTAAATAAGCATATCCCCACCATGCTGTCCGCACCTCTATACCCATCTTTACTCAATGGTACTACTCTTCACCTAATAGTTAGCCGCTGTTTGGACACCGTGCCACTGTCAAGAAACTATTCGCGGGATGTTTAAAATTTAGAAATTGTTTCTGACTTTTTGTAATAAAATCAAAAAATGAACTAATTTTATTATAAATTTTATTTTATTTCTTACAAATAACGTCGCAGTTATTAGACCCGTTAGTTACTGAACAGATAATAGTAGTACATACATATTTAAAACCCTAAAGATCTTCGTACATACATTTTAATAATACAATTATTACAAGTATAGCTACAAATGCAGGTAGAACACTGTATTCTATCATATGTATATCATAAATCATATTATAGTTTATAAAATAAGGATTATCGGAATTGTAAAGGACTTATTCTAAGTCCAATAGTCTCTTTGCCGACTAGCGCTACCTCGCAGACTGTACACAATGTTTCTTTGAATTGCGGTTGATAGCTGGCTCCGCAGAGCGAGCATTTTATTTCAGGTTTTCCTCTGTAAATCGGTGTATAAGTACCGGCGCATAAAGCGAACGGATTATGCTCGTCGTAGACAAGCTGATGTTCGTCAACCGGATTTTTGTCACAAGCCTGAAACAAAAAGGGTGATAAATCATTGTAGAGAAAAGCAATTCAATAAAAACTGAGAAAAATAAGAGTAAAATATTTACCTGTAATATTTTTCTCGCTTGCTGAGCAACTTCAGCCCTTGGGCCAAGCTCCAACAATCTTCTAGCAAACGAAGCCGCAGTTTTATAATTTTTTAGCTTAAAGAACATGTTAACGGCCGTTCTGAGAGTAAGAATCTGATGAACGGGCTGCAGATTGCAATGTGTAAAATAGGCAGCCATCTCACAGAGTCTTTTCTGCTCTGCCAATGTCCCCTTTGGTAGATTTTTTCTACTAGTTTCCATTTTAAGACCGAGAATATACTCTCTACATATTTGTATCAGTTGTTGAGCTTCTGCAATATCTTGTCTAGTATCAACAACAAGAAGTGGTACACTGAGTAGAATGTATTGAAGTTTTTCAACAGCCTCTGTGAACTTTCCGCCTGTTGTAAGCTGGTAACATACTTGCAATCTCTGCACCAAATCAGTAAGTCTTAAACCGACAGCAGGCAATCCGTTCTTTACGTTTGCTTCCTTCCAATTTCTCTGCGGATATCCGTACAGAGATGGTATGCTAGGAAGACTTGAGTAAGAAGTACGAGCCCGGGCAAAAGTACTCAAGAATATTGACTGGTATGCTTCAAACTCGACTACCCCTACTTGATCATTGAGTAATCTAAAGGCTGACTCAAACGAGCCAGCCAAAATATGGTCAGATACTAGCTGGGAGTTATTAACCCAGTGTTGAGTAGGTGGAACCCCCTTTGTAGGTGGAGAGTAGTATCCATCTTCTGTCGCAGGGACAGCAGCTTCCAGTTCTGGTGGTAGATCCAAATCTTCGTCGCCAACGTCCCATCCGGCACCTTCTTCCGTTTCTCCAATATTTTCTCCCTCCCCACCTTCCTCATCATCCATTCCTAATTCGTCGTCGTTTCCCCATCCATCTACTGGTCCAGAGGGATCATCTTCTGGGGCTAGAGCAGCTGCTACTTGAGTTTTTCCACGAGACATCATGGCACCTTCAAAGAATCCTTTGGAAACTGTCAACAATGGCCAGTTGTTCTCTGCTTGTTGAGTCGGAATCGGTGGCTGGAGATAAACGGCGCCGCGTTCTAAGTCGTGTAACTCTTCTTCCATTGATTCGTACTGTGAATCGTCCTCCTCGCTCGCGATCCCGTGAATTTTTTCCGTCACGTAAGCCAGAGAGTTCTGTCCAGAGTTCTGAAACATAAAATAATAAGAAATTCATCCAATGTTTGTTAATTGGTGATGGCAATAAGAGATTTCTTTGATACTGACCTTCAGGATTTTCGCTCTTTCGTAAATATCTCCTAGGAGTAAGCTTCCTTGATATTGACCAGAAACATCCTTTCTGATTTCAGCTATTTTAGTCATTTTTCTAAGCTTATCCAAGTTCCCGGTGATCAAGTACAAGAATGCGAGTTTTTCAAAATTCTTTGTTCTCTGATAACACATCTCTACGACCTGGTGATTTCCTTGGAGAAGAGCAGCTTGGGCCAAACTCTCCCAACAACCTTTTTGGTCCAATGTTCTTGCTGCTTCTAAAGCTACCTCGATGTTTCCACACTCTAGGGCTAGACCAAATCTCGTCTTTTCATCTTTGACAAAGTGCAGAGCTACTTCTGGGTATCCTTTCTGTTGTAGATAAGCTATTATCGATTGTCCAACCAAATTCGCGGTGCGTACCATATGCAGTACTTCTTCATACTTTCGGTTAATCAATGCTAACTTAAATTTATACTCTGTGGGATCTATGTTCAATATTCTTGGCCTACATTCACGATCCAGACAAAATACTTGATTCCCTTTAACCCGAGTTATGTAAATCGGTAAATCCAAAGTCCTGATAATACCGTGATCGCCGTTATTTATCGCATACTTTATATGATTGCTAGTAGTGTAAATAAATATTCCAGAATCGTCCCAGGCACCAGATTTAACTCTAGTATTCTCGTGAATCGAACAAATGGACTCTAAACGGCGATTACATATGTTGACTGTGTGCTTAGCCAACAGAGCAACATGCGACATGTCATTAGACCAAACGACGTATCTGCATTTAGAGATTTTCACTTCTGCCAATGTCCTTTTTTGCTGTACATCAAAGAGTATCACTTGCTCGGCGTCTCTCAACATCAGCATTCCCGTTCCGGCGTAAAATATCTCGTCACAATTCGGGATTTGCACCTTCTTGGTCACCTCGTTCTTCAGGTTTTTGATCACCAACTGAAAATGAAATTCAAATGTTTTAAAATCTGGACATAAAATTGCATCTTGGGAAAGGGAAATCTCTTTTAACTTACTGAATAAGCCCTATCCAATACAGCGAACCTGTTCCTAGCCACCCAAATAGCAGTTACACCCGATGCTCTTTTTGTTTCTGGATCACTGCTAGAGTCTCCGTCTTTAGGGATCATGTACAAGTCATAAGTGCTGTTTTCAACGTTTAAAGCAGACCTGGTGCATATAAGAACAGCGTTTTCTGCTTGATTGTAGGACATACTGAAAGCAGGAATCTTGCCTCCGCCTCTGATCTGCATAACAGAGCTGTCCTTTGAAGTTGAGAAGTCGAGTTTCCTCAGGAAACGATCCTTAACATAGTACAGTAAATTTCCGTACACAGCATAAGCTGGACGTTCTCTTTCCAGCTTGAAAATAGTCATTCCAGAGTCGTGTCCGGCTGCGAATAAATTCAGAGTTGGATGTGCTGCAAGAACCCAAAACCTCTCATGTTCTCTTCTGAATGTATGAAGGCAAGTGCGTTTGGTCATGTCCCACACTCTGATACTCTTGTCCTCTGAATTAGAGAGGATTAATTCTTGCCTTGGATGGAAAAGAACGCATGAAACGTTGTTGTAGTGTCCTCTACAGGTGTCTACTTCCCAAGCCTTAGCATCGTTCATTCTCCACATCTTTATCTGACGATCATCAGCTCCTGATACTATCAATGGTAAAGTGGGATGAAAACATGCCCAGTTTACGCCTCGATCATGTCCTTCAAGGACGTGTTTCACCACTGCATCAGCCTGTCCAAACAGATCAGTTGCTCCAGGGGTCTTTAAGTGATCTTCTAGTCCTCCCGGACCAGGGGCTACACTTTTCTTACGAAGTCCAGATATGTCCCATACTCTTACTGTCTGATCAAGAGATGCTGAGACTATAATGTCCTCTGAAGGATGAAACTGGGCGCACATCACGTAATGGTTATGACCTGTCAGCACACAGATGCAAGTTCTGCTCTGCCAATTCCAAATCCGTATAGTTTGGTCATCAGACGCGCTGAGAATCCAGGGATACTCGTGATGGAACATTGTCGTTCTTATGTAATCTAAATGACCCAAAAGCGTGAAGATACAACGACGCTGTTTGTAGTTCCATACTTTTATCTTGTAGTCGTCTCCTCCCGATACAAACAATGGCTGTTGATTGTGGAAGCAAATTCCGCGCACTGGACCGTCGTGTTCATCAAATTTGTCCAATAATGTGCACATCCGGTAATCCCAGAGCTGGATAACTCCATTGTGCAAACTGTAATTGAAAAAATCCCAAGGCGATTAGATCGAGATATTTTTTCTCAATGAGAGTTAGTACTTTCTAATGAAATTTTTTACCGCAATTAACGAACCCCAAGGCGTTATTATTGTTAAAGATTTATATGATTATGGTGGTGACTGTGCGATATCTAATGAAGAAAAATTGCCAGTTGACAAAGATTATAATCAATAATGGATTAGACCTGGTTATAGTGAAAATTAAAAAAATATATTGATGTTTGCAACAGCTTTCTACTTGTCATCTTTAGGGTAATAAATATACGGGTTCTTAATGCAATTGAATATTGCGTAATGAAACTCGATCTTGCAAAATGAAATGGTTTATAATTATCGTAGGATTATTGAACTCGTTAATGAAATAGTTTAGGCTATAAAAATCATGCAACAAGTCAGTGGACTTGATAAAGTTAGTTTGTGTAAAACCGGTCGTATGAACTTTTCGATGAATATAGAAGAGTCTCGTTAATTGTCATCGATAAACTTTAACGAGAGTAAAAATATTGTGTACCGTTCTCTTCCTTGTATATATGTCAGTCAAAAGTTATTGAAGGATTACGCGCAAGGCCTCCAACAATAGACACTTTTTAAAACCAGGAGACAGTATGTCGGTTACAAAATTCCCCTGTGCAGACATTAAAGGTCACATCCGATCTCGATATTAAGGAGATAGTGTATTATGCCAATATCCCACTTTTTTAATATACGAGAGTAGGCGTGGTAACCGATTGCGAAATATGTATCAGCAGCATACGAGTATACGTATACTGAGAACTTGTTTAAGTGTAATTATAATCCGACATCCTTCTCCGTGAGCGCCGTGTAATCATCTCGACTAATAAAATTACTTAAGAACTCGTTGCGGCGGGAATCAATATATTTAAAATTTAGAAATCGATTAGATGTCCCAGCGCGCTTCTTACTACCTTCCTTTTCTGTTTTTTAATGTCGTACAAATTTATGATTACGGAATTAAAAAGTTATATTAGATGTTGTCCTTGTCCATCGACGTAAGGCCTGAAATCACGTATATATCGAGGACGGGCGCGGCCTCATCCGACAACTTTTTAATAGCCTTTTTATCTCTTTATTATTTAATCGTTTAACCGAATTCGAATCGCGATCACTTCTTTGTTCGCGATGTACATACGTTCATCTCCGTGCGGTCGTAGAAATCGAATGTGAAACTTTTATTCTTTTTTCTCGGATTTCCGCGTAAAGACTTTCTGCAAAAATTTCGCAAACTTTTTATCGGTCAATCGTTCTGAATATTCATAAACTTATTTCAAGGTCCTAGAATATTTAATTGTCGCGAATTATAAATTAGGAACAGATGACTAATCGAGGAAAATGATAATTCCAACTATGATATACACCCACTCGAGTTAGTGTTAAAAATATTGCGAAATGGTCAATAAATTTGCACTTTTTTCCGCTTCAAACTTCACGAAATATCAAAGGCTATTCTAAAATGCAAATTTAACCGTTCATCTCGAATCTTTTCGGGATCGGTAAGTTTAAAAGCATCTTTACACAAAGCTGAGTCACTGACTAGCTGCAGGAGTTATTCCAGAGTCTACTCAAGTAATATATCATTTGTATGTTTAGCTCTCAACCAATGTAAGTATAGCGGTACTTGGTCGAGCGTAACTAAATAAATTCGTACTAGTGGGGATAAAATTCTTCTAAAGTATAATATATATTAAAAAAAATTTCTTCATCTCGTGACATAAAATAAAATCTCATATACCTACCCGCGCCAATCTATATAATTAACGAAAATTATATCGATTACTAAAAAAAAATCTCCCAACGAAAAGAAGAATGTAGACGACCTCCAAATACGAGACTTAATTAAATGACCTTTCCCAATTCCTGTAGATTCGTTCATTAATAATAATAATAATAATAATAATAATATCTGAGAGAGAAAGATCAGCAGCGTATAATCCGGTAGTTCAGATCGAAACAAACATGCTGACTATTACTCTGCAAACTTTAGTTAGCGTAATTAGCAAAGGCGAGTCGACGAACGCATTTGGTACAGTACAGGTATTTTTTTTTCTTTGTTTTATTGTTTGTTATTTACTCCGAGTAACGGACTCGCGAGCAAAGTAAGTATAAGTAACGAATCATGCCCTGAAGGCATCGCGGAGGAACCGGGTCACAGTCTTGACGACAGAAGCTAAAGTTTTCTGACTGTTGCAGGGTTTTTGGTGGGGCAATTCTCTGAGTCTATATAGATCACAACGTCTGGCAGAAAATCGGCAGTCTTGAAAAGATTTTTGACCAGTGCGGTGGCGTGGTTTGGTTTTTTTTTCTTCTTTTTATTATCGAAGAATCAACATGTCAGTGACGGGACTATATCCTTTGTGTTTAGTAAGTAGTAGCAGGATCTTATGGTGTTATACTTCGTCTATCTTTCCTATTCTAAAATTTTTCATTTTATAGATTCTCATAATCGCTTCTCCGGCTCTCGGCACATATTACCCGTATGGATACCCGGACTTCCAACCACCTTTATCCTTCAGTCCGCATCTGATCTACGGACCTTCGGAATCGAGCGGTGGAAATGCGGCAAACCTTGCTGGATTTTCTTATTTCACTAAAGATTTCGGCGGCGGAGAAAGCGATGTAGTTTTTTTTACGGGACCAAATTCTGATGTTAAAATGACCGAGGAAATCGCGGCTGTGAAAGACCAGATGAATTTAATTCCGTCTTCTACAAACGTCGAGACTAAATCTGACAAAGTTGAGGCACCCAGTTCTACGAAGGTTGAAAATTCCGCTGAAACCTCTCCACTAATTCTAACGGAAATTAAAGAATCGTCAACGGTTGCTAAACCGGAGGAGACTACTGCCAAAGTCGAAGAATCGAAAACAGAAGACAAGAAAGAACCCGACACAATTTCGGAAAAAATTAACGGACAATCGCTGTCCGAAAAAGGGTCAGGATTCGAAACTCCTTATCCCATTCTCAGACTGAGTCACGGTCCCGCGTCCTCCTATTATCCTCATCAATTTTCTCAACCTTCGTTTTCTGGTTTCGCGAGATACGAACCGTCAGATTATTTCAGATCTCAATACATGCCGTTCTACAATCAGTACAATTCGTATCAGAGTCTTTTTAATCCATTGTATCCATCTTTGGATACAGATTATTACAATCCCTCTGTATTTCCGTCGTTTTATCAAGCCCCGATTATATCGCATCCGTCTTTGGTGGAGAACAATTTTATTTCAGAAAAACCGGAGGGGGGTGTAAAGAGCACCACCGATATCTCGCATGTTCCCATCGACAGGAGAGTCGGAGATGAACAAAAACCATCCACAGATTTAACCCCGAGAAATTTAGATCAAAAGTTCGAGGAAGTTTCTACCTCGGAAAAGAAAACTGAATTACCGACGTCCACTGAATTGGTACAAGAGAAAACAACCACAGCATCAGAAACTACATCGACTACGACTGCAGTTGACGAAATCAAGGAAGATGCTGCTACTACTGCTGCTGTTAGCGATGCTTCGGCTGCTCCTTAATTGATTTTTATATTTTTCGATTCGAGATAATTTAGTTTAAAAAGGCAGCTGGAGACGGCTCAGATGGCCTTTGGAAGTCGAGATTTATTTCTCGGTTTCAGGCAATCTAATTATACGTTATTTTTTTTTGTTTATTGTACCCTTTCCGTGCCTTAATTTAATCCATTACATGTTCATCTATTTGTATGACGTAAAACATGTGTATATTGATTCTATACTCCGTAATAAAGTTTCTGTTTTTTTTTACAAATCTAAACTGTTGCCACTGGATTATTTCCTTCCCTAATTTTAGAATTTAAAGTAAAAAAATAATTATTGCAGAACATTAGATTAAGATTCTTACAAAGCAGAATTCTGACGACTATAGAAATTAATTTCTTAAGCTATTCGAACGTTTTTATCCTTTTTTGGGGCCATTAGATTTAAGAATGGAGCGCAATTAAGTAAAGGAAGATCCTAGCCGATGAGTAAACGATGTAGTTACGTCCTTTGTATTTGAAGAATTAGAATACTCAAACTGATGTGACTTTTAGCGTCAAATATTGTTTCCTATTTTTAGGTTATGTTGGGAAATTGGTGACGTGTCTATACCCGCGATTGTATTATGTTTTTTTAATCGCAATTTGCAATAAGACTGTGTCGAATGCTAGTGACAATCGGTTGATATTATTACCAAAGGGAACATATGCATGATGATTATTTAACTACCCATTCAGAATGTTAAATGATTGATGAAAGTTCGGTATGAACTAAATGAAATATGTTGTGTATGGATCATGTGTCGGTGTATCGACTCACCTTGCTAATACCCAGGGTCTTTTAGGGTGAAAAGATAAGCCCTTAACACGGGCTGATTTAGTTTCAAACTTGGTCAACATTTCTGTAATAATTTCTTTAGCACTATTGAGATAGCATTATATACAATTTCTTTAAAATACTCTACTCCAAGAGCAACACCTAGACACGTCACTTAGCGGAATAGTAATGGCTGCCGAAAACAGGAATTGAGTTTCTTTCTCATAGATGAAATTCACCGTAATGAAGCGCCGAATATTGCAAGTGACCAGATTTAAGAATTACAGAAGGTAGTTAGGGCAGAGAACTTTAACACCGACGTAGCTGTTTGCGGTTCTGGACAAAACGCAATACTTTGGAGAAATGAACGAAATTAACGGAACAATTAGGGGCAATCAAGCAGAAATTATTTGATATAAAAAATAATAAAGTTTTCAGGCTGAAAATCGCAAGAATGACATGCGGGTCCATAACCACAAGTCCAGAGCACTACAGTGCTACCATCTCTTAAAAGCAATCAGAACGATCATTATCCCTTAAAGCATTCTTCTCCCAGCGCACGGCGCCATATTTTACGTGAATCCCGAGAGGAGTCCTAACCAGTAACCACGCCATTGTGTTAGCAAAAAATAATCTGTATTCTAAAATCGACGAGTGATATAAGTGCATCCATAAAAAAGGCGATCAGTTCGTAAGTACGATTCCAATGATTGTTAAACAGGAACTAAGTACCCGGACATTACATCCTTATTCTTCTTCTCCTTCTCCCTGCATACATATATCCACGAAATCAAGCGAACACCAATACTTAGCACAGTGTATTGATGAACTACCTCACTCCTGATTCACCACACACGTACACACTACGATTTATTATAATTTTTTTTTTTTTTTCGTTTAAATGTACGGTTCGATAATCCGATTCGTTATTATTTCATCAACAATACCAACGCCCAATTATATCCTAAAATTTATCATACACTGACAAAACTCAATCATGATATCATTATCTTCCATATGATGTTATGTTTTTAATTTATTCAAACACCACACTCTCCGTGATCTATACACACAACATATGACCTTCTGCTTCATCCTGAACAATGCTACAGTTGAACCATTGAAATTTCAACCAAATACCACAAAGATTTAATTAATTCAAAAATTTTAATCGCAGGCAAAGAACTGCCCAATGGATTCAATGTACAGCAACAATATCGACCCCTGGGAGCCAGGGTATGGTCCAGACCGAAGATCTGGACATGGTTCAGACTATGGAGACTATCGTTCGGACTTTGGGGAACATAGATCATCTGAGTATGGCGGTGATCACAGAGAGCGAGATCACCGCAGCCCAGAGTATCGAACACACCGAGGTAGAGACAGAGATAGAGAAAGAGAAAGATCCCGAGAAAGAAGAGACAGGAGCAGGGAAGATCGAGACAGGAATCACAGAGATAGAGAAGACCGATATGGGAGGCAGAGAGATGGGAGAGATTCTGCGGAGAGAGAAAGAGAGAGAGAAAGATCAAGGGATCGAGAGAGAGATAGAGACAGGGAGAGATCTCGAAGAGATAGAGATAGAGATAGGGACAGGGGAGATAGAGATAGGCGAGGAAAGAGGGGAGAGGATAGAGACAGAGATAGGGATGATGATCACAGCAGGGAAAGCATCGACTTTGATCATGACCATGGTCGGGGATATGGATCTTCGATGGAAGGCATTCACTACAAATCACAGTCTCCAAATAATACTATAATGATTCGAGGATTGGCGCAACACATCACTGAAAATGACGTACGTTTATTTCATAAAATTTCATGCATTTGAATACATTAAAGTAAGATGTTGTTTTAGAGACTGTCTTGTTCCGTGAAAATATCTTGTTATAAAGAATGCAACAGAAATGATTTTTTCTACAGTTAAAAAACAGCCTTTTTGTACAAGGTGGTCCATTTTAATCAAAGCAGACAAATATTTTCCAAACTGAGCAAGATACAGGAAAATACTTGAGACAAAAGTTGTATCTAACAATTCGTGATGTGTGTCTGAAGTGATGTATTTTTTTGTGTAGATTATACGCTAAAAAAATAGGGGTTCCCATTTAAATAACAAAAGTTACCTCATAAAAACCCATAAAACCCTACAACAATTCAAAACCCATAGCATTATAAAATGTCCCCTTCAGAACCATACAACTTTGGTCTCAAGTATTTTCCTCCATCTTGCTTAGTTTTGAAAATATTAGCCTCGTTTGATTAAAACAGGCCACTCTGTAGACTATTTAAATGTTCAACAAAAATTACCCTCTAAAATACTTCTGATACTTTTGATGTCACTACATTTGTTAGATTTGTGTAAAAAGTCTCTGAAGACAGTCTTTTAGATGATAATTGGCCTTAGTGTTTTCTGGTTTTGATTTAGTTTTAGATTTGGTTTTGGATTTGTCTAATTCTGATATATGGTTTTAACAGGTACGCCAGGACATCCTCAACTGCGGTCTAATGCCAAAGGACATCAGGCTGATAAGAAAAAAGGATACAGGTAAAAAAATTTCACCTTAAATTTGGTACTGCTACGCTGTTCGGTACACACTGTGATCCTCTTTTGTCAACTCTGCGACTATCTCTTCGGGACACATGGATCTTCTGAAGAACATTTAACAAGTCCTATAAACGAGTCGAAAATTCAAAAAAGGTCCCTCCGAGCTTCCACTCTGCAGAAATACCTCGTTTCTTTACCCTTCCTGATTTTTTTTTATTTTTTTTTCTTGCTTACTATTTTGCTGATTTTTTTTTTTTTTTTTTACTACTGAATTCACAACTAGTAGACTTCTTACTTGGTACAAAGTCGAGTGTAACTGACGGGGGTGACCTTTTTTAGTAATGTAATGTTACGCTGCTGCGGAATGAAATTCAGGTAATTGGGAAATGAACAAACGCTTCGTTCGGAGCTGACAATCAGTCTGTCAATGGTCGGTGCTGTGATTGCCTGCCCTCTCAGAGTAGAGATACCTCAGGCACAAACGTCGATTAACAATGGATCTGTGTGTATTTGCTCTGTATAGGTGCTTCACGAGGTTTTGCATTCGTCGAGTTTAACGCGACTCAGGAGGCCTCGCGATGGATGGAGATGAAACAGGTAGAAAGAAGTTCAGTCCACGTACTCGACCGATGTGTTGCTTGCGTGCCACCGACGCCCCGTGGCGGCAGGGCATGGTAATCCAGCCCTAGGTCGCCCCATGGCCATGGCTGACCACCTATAAAAGGCTATTTCAAACCTACCATAATATCTAATTACCTACTTACTTACCTAGGGCCATTTCGCTTACTGCCTTGGTCCAAAAAAAATCGCGACGCAATTATTTCATTTCCGGTTCAATCTTTACCTCCATACTATTTTCCTAGAGTCTCTAATTGTTCATACGTGCCTTAGGTAATCCCAGGAGAGGGATACGTCGTGATTTTTAATTATCTAGGATCTTGAATATCTTGGAATAATTTTAATTGAAAAAAAATATATAAAAAATATTGTCGAATATCGCGAGGGATGATTCGCGACAAGAACACTCTATAAACGACGGATTTTCTTCTTTCATGTTTGAACAATCACGTTACCGACAATATCGCGACTTATACCAAGTAGAGAACACAATTCCTTCAGCAAGAATCAAAGTTAAGGGATGAACAGAGGCCAGAGGAAGATATCGGATTGGATAACACTGAAATTCTCTGTTCCAGGGTGTCCTCATGCTACAAGACCAATACCGTGCCGTTATGCAGTACAGTATACCAAAGGATTGTCACGTGGATAAACCGCCTGCTAAAAACACCCAGGATTGGCATTGCGTAAAGGTGCGGGAGTCCTTTCACATAAAAATAATCCGAATCTATAACACTAATCCACTTAATTCTTCACTTAATTCTATTACAGTGTGGAGCGCACAATTTCAAACGTCGCGAGACGTGTTTCAAGTGTTGCGCATCGCGTGCAGAAAGCGAAGAGGGCGGTGAAGGTAGTGACGAGATAAGTCCTCATCCAACAAACACAGTCCTTCTCCGTGGTCTCGATGTTTTAACTACCGAAGATTCGGTATTACAAGCAATGAAGAATCTCTCATCTTTACCTATTCGTAGTATAAGAATCGGCAGAGATACTCTAACAAATACATCCCGAGGTGTGTGTTATTTGGAAATGGCAAACGTCGTTGATGCCATGTATCTACACACGGCTTTAAGTAAACAGGGGCTTATGGTCGACGGAAGAAAGGTCGAGATAACTTACTGCAAATTACACCAAGTCAGCAACACTGGTACTTGGAAATCTAACGAAACTCAACCCCAGAGGTAGAGCTAAAACCTTTTTCGCACATTTAATCAAAAATTGCTAAAAAAATTGAACTAATTTACGGATTAATCATCTCTAGATACACCTTGGACGATGTGACACAATTGGCAGAGTACAGCGCTAATATGTATGCTAAAACACCAGCGCAAAAGGCTCACTATGTACAGTATTACACCCAATATTATCAGAATCAGATAATGCAAGGATCGACGATTACTTTGCCGCCGTTGAATCAAACCGACCGAGTAAACGCGGCTGCGGCTGTAGCGCAATCTGCGATCCAGCAATTACAAGCTTCTAGGAAACTTAGTGACGCAGAGGAAATGCGAGCCAGACCAACCCCTACCGCTCCTAGTAGTACAAGCTTGGCAAGTGGTAGAGTTCCGGCTCACGCAAGCGATGGAAAAGTTTATTGTAAGTTATCATTTGTTGTTTATTACAATGAATGATAAATTTCAAGGAAATAGAAAATATTTAAACGAACTTTTCCAGCCGTACCGGATGTCAGTACGTATCATTACGACGAACCGTCAGGTTACTACTATGATCCAAGCACGGGATTGTATTACGACCCGAATTCTCAGTACTATTACAACAGTCACACACAGCAGTTTCTGTACTGGGATGCAGAGTCCCTGTCTTATCAACCGGCGAAGGTGAAGATCGAGTTTTGTATAAAAATCGGGACTTTTGCGTAACGTTTTATTAAAATTAATCATTTTCAGGGAACTGTCGGTATTTCTCACGGAATGAGCGCACCGGGCGCGACTTTGAGTACTGAAAGTGGTGCTCAGACTTTGATTCAAGATTCTGGAAGCGCGAGCGTGAGTCAAGAGGCTTCAAAGGACGACGATTTGACTAAAAAGAAAGACAACAAACAGGACAAAGTAAAGGTAGCTAAAAAAATCGCCAAAGATATGGAAAGATGGGCTAAAACACTCAACCAGAAAAAAGAAAACGCGAAATCTAGCTGGAACGCGGAATATGCAGGCGGGGAAGGGCATCAGGGAGCTTTTAGCGGTGCTGCAGATGCAGGCTACGCGATTTTGGAGAAAAGGAATCACCTCGCGACTGCTTATCAGGAGGAAGAAGACCCTGGAGGAAGCAATGGGCTTGTAGCAGCTTACGGTGGAGGCAGTGATACGGAAGAAGAAATAGAGGACGTTCAACAGGAAGAGAGACAACACACGGACTGGAGCAAGCTGGCATGTCTCCTCTGCAAACGACAATTTCCAAGCAAAGAAGGACTTCTTCGTCATCAACAATTGTCAGATTTACATAAACAAAATCTTGAGAATTGGTACCACGTTCGAGGATTAGATCCAAATGACCCGCAGCAAAGAAACAGCAAGTATAGAGACAGGGCGAAAGAGAGGAGGGCTAAATACGGAGAGCCTGAACCACCACAGCCTAATAAATTGAAGGAAAAATACCTGAAGACCAGAGTAGACGAGGTATCCGTTTCTTACGAAGAGCCGACCAGGGCGGGTATCGGATCTGATAATGTGGGTAATAAGTTGTTGCAAAAAATGGGTTGGAGCGAGGGAATGGGATTGGGAAAATCTAACCAAGGTAGAACTAGCATTATAGAAGCTGAACGACGAGTTCCGACCGCTGGTCTCGGGGCTAAAGCTGCCGCGTATAACGCGCTGCCTGGTGACACGTACAAAGATTGTGTGAAAAAAATGATGTACGCTAGGTACCAAGAACTATCAGACACGTAATGCACTGAAATAATGGTATACATATATGCATATACAATTAATAAGCTTAAGAATATTTGTTTCGTTTCAATTCTTTTCATTTTTTTTTTTGTTATACATAAAATATGTATACATTTATAATCTGTATACAGATTATTATACTTATAACACAAGGCTATATCGTATGCTATAGTCGTTTGAATAGTGCTGTTTTTTTATTGTTATTATTAACATTATTATTTTTTCTCCGTTTTTTTTTAACTAGGCCTCAATTTTATGTGGTATCTATTACTCGGCACTATTTATTATTACTTTTATACACGTATATTTGGTTTTTTTTTTTTTTTTAAATTTATTTTTGTTGTTTATTTGTCGTTCTTATTTGATGATTTGCCGTTATTATACACAGAGCAATATTAACGCTATACCACTGTACTAGACTAGGCGAAGAAAAAGAAAAAGAAAGAGACAGAGAAACTCTGGTAATGAAAGCAAGAATATTTGTAAAAAAAAAAACCAAAAATAAACAGTACGCTGATAATTATTAATGAATTTAATTTGAATCATGGTAAACAATATAACGATATTCATGGATAATCTTGTAAAATAAATCTGAAACTTAATAAATCGTTGGTGTAACGATTGACTTTTTTCCATAACTAATTTAATAATCGATTAGTTTATCTTTATTTTTTTTAAATGATGATGAATATTTTCGATTCGTTTTGTAGACAATGTATTTTCTTAGTTTTTTTTTTTCTTCTGTTGTTGATTCAATTATACCCATAAATTGTGATTATTATTATTATCATTACTGTTAATCAAAGTAATAATTTTATTTTAATTTTATCCAGCACACACACATGTACACGACAATTCAATTCACAAATAATGTGTAAATATATACATGATATATTATGTATATATAACAATAGTGTACCTCGATATTCATAGCTACTTACAATTTATAATGGTATTATTTGATTATTTTAACTTTACCTGTGAGATCCATGTATCCGTAAAGCAAAAAAATACATAAAATACAAAAACACAGAGAAGTGTAAGAGTAATAAATACACGTAAGGCGTATTGCTTGTAAAATGTGGTATTATTTTATTTAATACAATTCCTTTTACATTCATTCATTCATTCATTCATTCATCCATTCAATCATTAGTACATACAATAGTTTGAGAAACACATATTTGAGACATTTAATAAATTATTAACAATATGACTAAAGTGTTTACATAATTATTCCACGATAACTACGTATCTATACATTTGATTGCATTTGTTAGTAAGAATATCGACGTGCCTGTAAGGGTGAATGAAAATAATTCTAAATCAATTATTTTTTTCGTTTTTTTTTTTTTGTTTGTTCAAATATCTAAATGTCCGCCAATATCCATGAATACAATGGTCGTAATTGGTGATCCAATACTCTGTATTCGAGATTACTTATTCCGTCAGTATCGTATCTTCGAGCTCCAGTTTCTAAATTAATAAATCTCGCACTGCTCGGCGGTTCTTTAGCATGAATCAACATGTAATATTGCGCTACGTCCGGCCCGAATCGACAGACCTGTAAAATCAAGATAAAATAAAAAAAATTATATCTACATTTAAATACGTATACATTCGTCTGCATTGTCAATATACTTTATTAATCTGCATGATGGAATAATAAGCTTTGTTGCACAGATTTGAAATTATTACTTTAAATTTGAAACGAAGTGATGAATAATCTAAATAATTATATCTTAATAAGTATACACACCGTGAATCCTCGGGTTTGTAGCCGGCTGTAAAAATCGTCGTCCTCGCCGCCCCATCCGTAAAAAACGTTTGAGAATCCATTAGCGCGTTGAAACTGTTCTCTAGTGAGAGCTATGGCACCACCAAATAGTCCAGTGTACGGTAAATTGTATCTGAATGTATTAACGCTAGAGCTCATATGCCTAGGCATTTTGGTACACGCGTATATATTGTCTAAATTTTGTGGTATAAGATCAATGTCTTGAAAAATGAAACAATGAAAATCGTCGTTTTTAACAGCCTCGGAAAAACCGACGTTAAATAATTTAGCCCTGTTAAATTCCCTCGCGGGACTTTGTTCGACGACAAATATTCTATAGTCAAGATTTTGAGCCTGAAGAAACGGGTGTATAAAATTCATAAATATCGTTAACTGAGTCCGCCGATTGCGGTAAGGTAGTATAATCGCGACGTTGAATATCGGATGGCAATTAGTCGGCCTCCACTGACCACCGGGCATTATTCCAAGCCTTCTAGCAAAAGCGATTGAATTCTCTTTCACCTCATCGTCGGGGTACAATAAACCGGACGATTGTTTACCACCGATATTTAAAGCGCATGAATTGTTTACCGGCGGGTAAGCTCTCTCGAGTTCGTTGTATATCTCTTCTGTTTTAATGTGGTTATAATGAGACGCGAAACGAGCGGGATGTAGGCAGTAACACAGAGCAAAACAGGCAGCTATTGCGAATGACAAACCCCGGACGTGATCCGTTATCTTCGATATAACACCCTTAGGAATCATCGCAATGCTCATCGGCGAGGATAGCGTGATATTATCCCCGGGAGACTCGTGGTCAATAAAACATCTCGATTACCAGGAGAAGTTACGCTTTTATTAAGCCACTTGAAATACGAGCGAGTTAAGATCTCGCGGCATGGTTGATCTTGATACCGTCTCGAACATAACCTCGAAAAATTGTTTAATATCAGTTGTCAAAAAGTGAAATATCTTTCCGCGATGAACACGAACGTTGTGCTTCTGTCAGATAGGGAACTATCGATTTGTTAATTTCGGATTACTCCTGCGTACGCGCAGCCAGTTCAAGACTTCACTTAAATAGATTGGGGCTAACTCCTCTTGAACATTTTCTTAAATCAATGACATAGCAAGCCGGTCACTTTGCACAAACGCTCCCGTATACAATAAAATTCATTAGTTTATACTTTATTTTTTATTAAAGGATTTTATTCTCTTATGTTTGTCATATTAAAGAGACGGTAATTATATACTAATAGCAACATCCTGTAATGAGGGATGTCTTTAATTATACATTTATCGAAACTTGTGTTGATGCTAGATTAATATTGTGTAACATAAAACTCCAGCCTTAATATGATAAATAAAATATTTTCTACCCACAATGTAAACATCTCTTTCCCTCACCTTTAAAAGTCTGTAAAAATTTTCTTACCCTAACGTTACAGGGGTAAACGTACTGTTAAACTTGTTCATTTATTATCCACTCAGCACTTTCTCGATTTTCATTTTTTTCTACTTTGACTTTGTTCTTTTTTTATTTAATGCATGATTCCAAAAAGCAGAAATAATGAAACATTTAAAGTACAAGTGCATTGTCATTTGTCTTCTTTCTCTATCTATTCCACAGGTAAAAAATACTTCCTGAATAACAATGTCGCAGTTGGATCTAGATCCACAGTTTATGCAAGGGCTTCGTCTTCTGCATTCACCAAGTAAAGACTCTGCAGAACAGCTTCGCACCCTCCTGGACGAAGCTATAAGACAAAAACATGGTCCAGCTAAAATGTTGTGCAATGTTTTGCACAAAAAGGTTCTAAAGGGTTCTTCTCTGTCTTGATATCATCACTGAATGATAACAAAGGTTCATTCCACCTTTACCATTTCTATATTATTTCATTTTAGTACACAATGGAAGAGCCAGTACTCAGTGACCACAGCAGTGGTAGCAGCAAGAAGAGCAAAGGGTCGAGTTCTTCTTCTAAACACTCTAGCAAATCGAGCAAAAACAGTTCTCCTGTTAATCTACCTTCACGTGATACACCGCCAGACATTCTACAAGCTGATGATACTTTTGCTCTTGAAATACTAGAGGATGATTTAACTTGCGTTTTTTGTAAGGGAATGGATGTCGGGGCTAGAAACAGACTAGTTGAATGTGTGGAATGCCATTCTCTCTATCACCAGGAATGCCACACTCCTCACATATTGGATACTCAGATAGACGATCCCAGACTAGTCTGGTATTGTTCAAATTGCTCAAAATCACAACAGGTACGTTTTGCTTTTAAAGACTCTTAGTTTTCCTGTTATTAAGCTGTTGCTCATGGGTTAATATTCATTTTCAGACATCAAAGGAGAGAAGTTCACCAAAAACAGTCATAGAAGGAAAGTCAAAGGAGCATAAAAAGTCAACAAGTTCCAGTAAGCATTCTGCTCGTTGATTTCCTCGACTGAAAGGAAGCCCTAATTTACTCTCTTGATTCTTATTACAGGTACAAAACACACTGACAAGTACAAGTCCAGTTCTAGCAACATTAGCCAGTCGCAACCAAGTAGTGGTGGAAGCACTCCGACTGGTACATCAAACGCACCAAAACTTACACCGAATATAAACATTGTTAGCGGTGACAGGAGATTGAGAGATATGAAGAAAGTGAAACAAGAAAAACGAAGTAACAGTAGCGGGAGTAAACATTCATCGTCTAATACTAGTTCATCAGCTTCAAAATCTGCACAAGAAAAATCATTGCTATTTAAAATAAAGTCTGGTTCAGAATAGGATAAATGAAATAAACTTTTATAAATTGAATATTAAGAGAAGATCAATGTATGATATGAGCAAAGAAGTGAATCTTCTCGTATTTAAATAAAATTAGAAATCAATATTTTTTAGAATACTTTTTCTCTTTTTCTTTATTTTTTTTATCCCTGACTCCAAAGTGCATGTGGGTATGTTTGGTTTTTGTATGATAATGAATAGAAGAAATACAGAAGACGTATAGTTTATAATACCAATATATTTTGCGATTTCTCAAATGTTTGTCCCTAAGTCCCATTGAAAATTTGGCAAGAGTCGTTTCGTTTCATATTATTATTATTTTTTTTTTCCTTTTTTTTTTATCATCATTATCATCGAGTGTTGCTTAAATTCTATTAGGTGCGGGGGAGATTGGTGGGTAATTTATGTACAGGGAAGGGGGAAAGGTTTAATGGGATATATTAGCATGCACACACATATATACATATTTCGTAATCTAATAATAAAATATGTTCGCTTCCTATATCAAAGTGTGGTGTGCCTACTTATATTGCCCAACAAAATACCTAAATTTTTATTAGATTTCCAATTACCCTTACATAGAGTATCTTCCTACTATGGTATGTTATTATCTTATAATCCAATATGGTGACTTAAGTAATTTCAAGCGCAATACAAGTGATCGATTAATCGTATTTACTTTTAATTAATTAATTTTTTTTTTCTTTTCTTTTTCTTTTTTTTTTTACCATCTGTACAAAATGTATAAATATTTGTTTTTGTTTTTTTTTTTTCTTTGTTTTTCTTTATTTTTATATATTTTTTTTTTAAGATATCAGCCGTAGATCGATCCGCTTCCCCTTGTCCACAATTACTTAATTAATTAGATATTTGAGACAAACACATATTGGCACACTTGTATCAAAATGTACGCACGCGGCTTCAGAAGTGTTTTTCTATAATATTATGTATATCTTGTATCATCTTATTTATTTATTTATTTATTTTTATTTTTTCGTTTCTTTTCTTTAATATATATACTATATATATATTATATTATACCATAATATATAGACAAAGCATATTAATCATTATTGGCGTTATTCTTTATTGAATAAATCATTCTTTCCTTCGGTTTTTTTTTTTTTTTTATTTTTTTTTTGTCTGAAATTATAGTTGCCAACTAAATTAATTAAAAAAATTTCAAATAAATAGATCACATCGTATCGTATAATAAAGCTTGTTAAAAGTGATCACATTGGATATTTATCGTGAAGCTGGAATATGCTCTTGAGGGGGATTAGGAGTACTTTTTAATTCCTTGTGATTTTTTTTTTTCCTTTCTATCTTTCTTTCTTTCTTTCTTTTTTATACTTTTTGCACGCATACATACATCGTTGCACGAATAATATTAAGTTTAAAAGTTTTCGGTGAGTATGTGTTGTCCGTCCGTTAACTGTGCGCGCGCGCGCGCGTGTGTGTGTTTTTCTGTGTGCAGCACATAGGTCGCTTACGGTCACCACAACATTCCTCATATATCTTATAATGAGATTCTAATGTGTTTTTCTAATACTGTTTATTGAGAAATAATAGAGAGAATTTTTTTTCATCTAAAGATTAATTTAAATAAACTGAAAATAATTGTTCAATTATTTTATTTTTTTTTTATTTTTTTTTACCTCAAACTTTTCTTCTTTCCTCTCTTTATCGAATATGAACACATACTAATTAATAATCGTGATCGTAAGCGACGTAGGTTCTTATTATAAAACTAGCTCATTCATAGGTATAAATAAATACAATACATATAGAGAGATACATAGGTAATTAAGGGTCAGACAAGAGAGCCTGGGGACGATTTGTCCGACACGAATCAGATAGATATATTAATAAAGATAGAGAAAGATGGATAGATAAAGAGAGTGAGAGAGTTATATATATATAATATATATAGAATTGAGTATTAATTAAGTACAGGGCTGAGCAAGACCCCAGCCTCCCTGCCTTTGTCGACCACAATACATAATTATAAATTCATACTTATAGATCAATCAGACATAATATAACGTACCTAATCAATACTAATAATTATATCAATTCGATAATTTTTAATATATGTATATATGTATATAGAAGCGCATAGGGAGCCTTGGCAGTGCGCGCTGTGTATAAACTCATTGATAATTGAGAATCAAGTTTTATTTCGTCAACAAATATTTAACTGCTAAAATGTTACGAGTATTTTTTATTTTTTGTTTTTTTTTATTTTGAGAAATTATTCAAGAAAATCTATTCACCGGTCTCAGGGAAAAAAAAGTAATAATTTTAATAGATAATGTTAATAAACAACAAAAAAAATAATAAAAAAAAAAAAAACAACAATTTATTTAATTTAATTTAATTTAATAACGAAGGATGCAATTTAAATGAAATACTGTAATAAGGTATTATATTATCACTGCGAACGACACGTGTCTTCGATGCGCACATTTCTTTATACTTAGTCGATCAAGCAAAAAAGTAAATTGACATAATAATCAAAAATATAAAAAAAAAACAATCAACAGATTTTAGCATTATTAAAGACGCGCGCTTTCGGTGTGCTTGGATGGCCATGAGTTATTAAACTGTGTGTAAAAAAATTTTATAATATGATCAGAGAAAAAGAGAGAGAGAGACAGAGACAGAGAGAGAGAGAGAGAGAGAGAGAGAGAGAGGAGAGCCTATTCTGCAGGCACTTTTGCGCCTGACATCCTTGTATAAAACGTACGTTACCTATTACATCGCGAGTATATTATTATATATATTTATGTATTATTATATATATATAATATTATTCTTAATAACGATCATTAATTAATTCAATATGAATAATGAATTAATCATCAATTAATATTAAAGCTTAATAATATTCCTATTATAATAATCATAATAATTGATAATTAATAGATATACCTATACCTATATTATAACTATATATAATATATACGTATATATATATCTATTTCACAAAAGTCCGTAATTGTTTAAGAATTATTTTATAGCAACCATGGCATTCTTCAATATTCATTCTTCATTCTTATTATTATTATCGTTATTGTTTATCGTTATCATTTATGTTGTATAAAGTATAAACTAAATAAAAAACAAAGAAAGTAATAATAAAAAACGAACAAACAATCGAAAAAAAAAAAACTGTAATAAAAAGGACAAAAAATTCTAAAAAAAATTTACGTAATCCATATACGTAGCTAGGCCTAGAGTAGACTGAGCTGCTCTTGATAACGCTTATTTCTTAGTCTATTAATCCTAATTCAATATCCTTAATTTTTAATATTATTTCTTTTTTCTTTCTTCCTTACTATTATTATTTCTTTCTTTTACGTCTATTCGCAACGTCTGGCGGTTGGGCGGGCGGGCGGTTCTGCTATCCTCCCATAACAACATGCAATACTTATATAATACGACTTAATTACATGCATATACAGAAAATTTGAAGATAAATTCTCGGACTATTATCAAATAAGATGTAAAAAAAAATGATGAGAGGAATTGAACGGAGAATAGAACGTAAAAAAAGCTGCATTAAAATTCTGTTACAGTTGTCTTTAACCCTTGTCATTGATTTCCTTTTTCTTTACTATTAGTTAGTTTAGTTTTTTTGTAAAATAAAAAACTATTCAACTTTACAACCGGCCTCTATCTGCATGTAAATTAGATCGTAAATTTATTACCCATACTTTATACCACTCTTCATAAAAATCCCTTTTCTTCTCGCTAGCTTCTATTATCCATTAAGATGTTGATGTCATGATTTCAGGCAATGAGATTCATCGTTCTAAAATAGTCTTTTTAAATCACAGAGACTTATTCTTTCGCTTTCTTACAGATCGCCGTGCAAATATATATACATATAAGTATATAATACATATAATAGTCTGCCGAACACAGCGGTCATTTCAGCCCATTAATTAAGATACTGTAACACAGCGTATGGGAGAGAATAGTCTTCACCTATCGATTGATCAGAACCTATTTATCTATCTGTTTTTATATCTTTTATTAAGTATGATGCCCTGAATTAGAAAAGACTTTTTAATCAATATAAGTTAGTTAGGATAACAGTGAAGCCTCTCCAAAACACTGCCCAGTTATCTCTCAGTAATTAAACTTCAAAGAATATGAAAGAATTCATTCTTAACAATCTTTGTTTTCTTACTCATTTCTTTTCGCCGAAAGATTATCCGCTTTTCTCGCCATTCTTTCTCTTTTACTCTTTATAACTTTGCGATATAAGATTTTCGCATCGTTTCTCCTCATTCTTATTCATTCAGTCGAGGCACTAGTCAGTGTTCATGGGGGGTTCGTCGGGTTCTAGGGTAGAGATGGGTAGGTTGTGTCAGCAGGCGCTAGTCTCTTCTCCTTCTAGCGTACAAGCAACGTTTTCCAGTCTATGGGCAAGGTGAAGTTTACGACAGCCTGCGTCCGTTTCCAAGGCCTCTAAGATCTGTAAGAATTGAAAAAATTCATTAAACGCTTTTGAAATAGAAGAAAACTCGCCGCACAGAGACCTACTTTCGATATTAAATTTCAGGTATAATGATTAAAATAGAGTTCCGGGAGTCGAGACTTTCTTATCGGTAATTTCTCCCTCTTTAAGAATTTATTTAAAAATTTTATGCCATCAATTATACTTTTCGAGCTGTCAGCAAAAAACCCCTTCTTTTCCGAATTTTAATTTGCTTATAACTTTTGGAATTTTCTACGGCCGGGTATGAAACTTCCGCACATTTTTCTAGACGTTATCCCGAATCGAATGAGTCCTCGATAATATTTTAATTCATTGTAACTTGAATTTTCATGATTTTGAAGAGATGAACCAGCCTATAGGCTCAAGACTTCCCAAGCCCCTCAAAACATCATAAACCTGTCTAAAACATGGCAAACATTCTAAATTATATAAAAATTTCCTCACTTGTTCGTAATATTTGCTGACATAAATGTAAAGTTCTTTAAGGGCAGCAATGACGTCAAATTCGTTGTCATGAGCTGCACTTAGCTGTTGCATAGCACTGGACATCTCCTGATCAGTGATGAGTGGCAGCCTTTGTACGTCGCTGTAAAACCTGCCAACCTTTTCCCTATAATGTGGTATGTCCTTGGCGAATAGCAGTTTATTAGACGGAGAGTCTTTTCCAAGTCTGTGTTCAGTGGTAGAACAAGAGTCCATAAAGGTCTGTGCAATGACTGACAGACTCGAGTCCACAGTAGTTGTTTTATTAATGTCGAACATGAAGTCTGGATTCTTTATAAAATTGACCCAAAACCTAAGAGGCAAACTGTTAGACTTCCAAGCATGAGGCACTTCTGGATCGGTCAATCCGTGTCTCTTTGCAGCTTCATCTAACAGATCAAAAAGCCACTTAACAGCGCTAGGCAGAGCTTCGTTGGCAGTCAATATTGTGTTCAAAAAATCATCAACAAATTTCTGAACAGTACCCTTAGTGGACAATAATCTAGTGAGAAATATCTCAGGAATAGCTTTGTGGGTTCTTTCAGGATGATGATGTTTACCACCTGTGGTACCAATCCCTGGAGGGTAATGCCCTTCTTCTACGGGTCTTACAAGGTGATAAAGCCTCTGATTTCCGCCATGGCCACCCTCTATATCACCATTGGCAGTTATAATGGGAGGAGAATGCTGTGAGTTAAAATAAATCCCACCTGGTGAGTGGGAGTAGGTGATAGGACTGAGCATAGCATGATTTGGGGTAGAGGAAAGATGGGCTGAAGAGCAGTGATGATTTTGATGATTATGAGAAGGCTTGCAGTTATGACACGGAGGTTTACAGCCAACAGAAAAACCGTCGTTTTGTCTAGGTATTAGAGACATGACTGCTGACTCTTTGACCCCATAGTGAGCAAGAGTATTCATTTTCTTCCATTCCTCGCTACATTTTGTTGTCAGATCTTCGTCCTGGAGAGTTAAATGACCTCCACGACCGTGCCTCCACTCAAGATCCACCTCATGTATAGAAGGTCGGGCTGAGAATGGTGTGTTTTTGTACAAAGCATCTAAAATCTTTGATTTGACTTGGTTTATAGTGTCACAGTCGAGCACTTTGCATTGTATCTTTTCATCGAGGTCGTCCTGGACTACGTGAAGTGTTACAACTCCATGCTCTATCTGTTCCCGTAACAGTCTTTCTTCGGAAAGGGAATACCTAGCATCGTGAGTTATTACATCAACAGGTCCCTTTTCTATCTGGTGTTTTATCGCCTTGAATAAAAGAAACAGCGAAGATCCTGCATAATCCTTCAAATAATTATACATGCAAAGTGCCATCCAATTAGTCAGCATTTTTTCCACCACTGATTCAGTCCTCCTCAACATTAATTGTGGGTATTTAGTTCCCACAGATTTGTCTATTAGTCGTAGTAGCAAATTCATTAATATGTCTGTAGCATACTCCATCTTTCCCATTAAAACAACCATGAGAAGAGAGGCGACGTTCACTTTGTCTCTTATGTTAAAAGACTTCTGGGCTTCTAGGGTGTCGATGAATGTGAGTATAAAGCACTTGTTGTTCACCAATTGCTCAAACTGTAGCATAGCAGCATCATAATTTGTTCTTGGAACATTGTTACGAGGTCTAGGATCGTTCAGAATAGGGTGATCAATGACTCCAGGGAAGAACACTTTCATTATATAATTTTTATGGTCCAGAGTTGGTATTCCAGAAGATTCAAGATCTGCAGTAAGGTCGGTCATGTCTGTCTGAAGCTCTGCAAAGGCCTGCTTGCATTCCATGCGAACGTTACTCTCCAGAGTATCCATCTGTATCTGTATCCTCTTGTACTCTCTTTCTGCCTGTGTGCTTTTTCGTCTATACACAACAAGGACTATAACGAATAAAAAAACGAGTCCAAAAGTGCCAGCAGCAATCCCTGCTATTGCTTCAGGAGGAAATGGGTAAGACTTTATCACGTCGTACCTGAGATATCCTATCGGAAATCTCAGGCTTTGTCCAACACGAACGACTACCAAAGGAAGTCCGTATTCCATTTTAATTCCGAGTTCGTCAGTGTCTAAAGGCTGCTGATCAGGCGGAGTACAAACCAGTTGAGTTAAAGCTAATGAAGTTACGTTGCAAGGCATTATACCGACTGTTACATTGACATCAGACTCATCAGAGGCATGGTTGAGGTTTTCTCCTTCTATAACAAGCGTGTCTCCCTTGTAGAGTTTGACTCTATGAGGAAACGGGAAGAACTTTGGATCCTCGACGTATAAAAGCTGGTTTCTAAGGCTCTGAAAGTGCTTCTGAAGATCCTTGACACTCTCGACGTGATCCATGACAAATCCGATCCTCAAAGCAAGTTGAGATTCCTTCAGGACTTGAGATCCGTGTTTATGAAGGGATCTTTTAGTGCGTTGTATTATCTTGAACTTATCCGATATACAGGGACTGGGACACTCCATTTGTGTTGGATTGAGGACTGTGCAGACGGTTTTGTTAACCGGTAGTACTTCGTTATCTAGATAAACTTCCATTTCGGGTTTTTGTATAGTGTCTAAGTTTGTTCCGTGAACAGTGATCATTCTACCGCCAGAAGCAAAGCTGCTTAACGGTTTTATCTCCATGATAGTTGGGTCGTGGGTATAATTGTAAGGATTATTGTTCAAAGTTCGATTAGCTCCGTCTATACTAAGCGTCAATTTTCTGACCTTTCTAACATGGCCAGATTTACTTGTGACACAAGTAAGTCTGGTGCTGCTTGCCTGAGTCGCATTTACATGGCAAGGAAGCTCATCCAAGAAGGCAGATATTGTGCTTCCGATATTAAGATACATTCCGGAGATAGCCAACTGTGTACCGCCACTCTGAGGCCCCATAGAAGGATAAAGGCCGGTCAACTGAATGTCTTTGTAATTAAAAAGCACCGCACTTTCCGTATATCCAGCGTCGTTACCGACTACAACAGAAGCTGTAGCTTCCTGGGCGCTAGGACCAGTCCGGCAAACTATTCTAACGGAAACTTCGTAGTCTACTAAAGCACAAGGTGTTTCACCAATGTGAATTTTTCCTTCTACATCGCTCTCCTTCAGTCCTAAATTACTTCCTTCGATGGTGACCAGTGTACCACCTTCGATTGGACCACTGAGAGGTTTAATCATGTCTATTCTTGGCTTGGGGCATTCAGAGAAAGGAGAATGAAGACAGGAGTGTCTGTAAACGCAGCTATTTGCACACCAAGTGCATTCGAATCTTAGATCTCTTGTAACACAGAGGGAACAGTCTGCATGCTCTCTGTGGGAACCGAGGACTTCACATTTGTATAGAAGCACAGTAGTCTGATCTACATGGTGGTTCGTATTCCATACGACGGTAACAGCTGCTTCAAACTCTCCGAGTATAGCTTCGTAAGAATAAACCGTCTTGTCACATACTATAAAACGGCTACTATCCACTCGAGCTTGAACCCTGAGGTTGGCACCTTCAATTGTAACAATGCATTGGAAGCCCGTGTGTCCGACCTGAGGATGAGGCAGGTTTTCAACCTCCAGTACTATCTCCTTAGGCACGTTGTTAGGGAGCATCAAAGGCTCGGCTCGTTTAGCAAAACGAGGACAGTACTGGACTCCATGGGCTGTAAGATGCGATGGATTCTGGAATGTCAATAGAAAATTGTTCTTTATAGATGGTGTAAGTAATCATTGATGTTAGTCTTAGGTTTGGGCAGATACTTATTTTTCTAATCAATTAATAAACCTTGGAGATTGCTGTTTGACAACGGCTTGAAAATTTGTTACATGAGTGATGCAGAGGATGTTGACATCCTCTAGGAAAATCCTGACGCAATAATAAGTCATAATAGCTCGTTTGATAACATTGTAAAAGATAATGATGACTAAACTGTGCGTGTGACAGTGAGATTATACTCATAATAGAATTTTTTTCATATCAAATGTGGAAATGACGTGTACACAAAAGTATATGCTTTTTAACGTTATAATTAACTTCATTATTTTATTATGAGAAATTGAACTTTTAGAAAGATAATTTTCCTACAAATGTGTTGTATTTTTTTGTGTAGATTATGAATCTGTACCAAAAAATGAAGGTTCCCGTCTGAAAAACAAAAGTCACCTCATGAAACCGCATAAAGCCGTATAAAAATTTAAAACCCATAGTAATATCAAATGTCCCCCTCGGAACCATACAACTTTTGTCTAAAGTATTTTCCTGTATCTAGCTTAGTTTCGAACATATTAGCCTCATTTTGTTTAAAAATGACCACCCTGTAATATAATAATAGTTTTTTAAACCAAACACTAACGTTTTCTCCAGAAATCACATTTCCCTGGCAGCAGCTAGTGTTGTGTGTGCATTTATTCTCATAAACACACCAGCTGCAAGCCCACTGCGACCTGACACACTCAGAGCACATAGTGTGTCTAGAACAGTCATAGTATGCAAAATTACGAGAGACAAAATCCTTGTTAGTCTCGCTAGACCTAACAGACAAAGGTACCAAGACGTGATCAGTCTCTTCCGAAATACTTGGTCTTCCTATGACCGGCGGTGTCGGACAGGACAATCCAAATCCCGTCATAAGTGCATCAATTGGCTCTGCATTTCCAAACACACATTTGTAATTAGCGCCTGTAGGAAGCTCCGGTAAAGTCCTTATAGATAATTGAACAGTTGTCATCTGATTTATAGGAATTCGGTCTGGCAATACTTGTTCAAAGTCTATGCACTGCTGGCCGGTTCCTAATGACAACCAACGTGGACTACTATGGCTTGCTTTTTGGCACGCCCCTCTCACTGTGCATCTGAAAAAAGGACAAAAATAATTAATAATAATATTTAAACAGCATTAAGAATGATAAAAAGGGTAAAATAAACTGATAAATCTGATTTTTACCGTTTTTCCAAAGAGCACCAGCCACAGTAAGGATCTCTGGCGTCTAAACAGCTGCTACAGTTTGTATAGCCACTGCAATGTTCTACTTTGACTTTAGTGATCTTTGAGGATGAAAGAACGTATAGGTATTCTCCACTAGGGGAAATCGTTGTATCAGGTAAGAGCTTCTGTCCTTTATCAACGACTATACTTTCGTAAACGGCGGCCTCTACTCCGGAGAGCAATACCTTCTTCAAAACTCCGTCGGTTGTGCCGAGAAAAGCTACTGTATGGCTTTCCGTGTTTGCTATGGTGATGGCAGATACAGATACATTGGGAAAGTGGAGAGCTGCTTGAGCTACGATTGGAGAAACGCCTGATATCTTGAGGCCGACTTCGCAGAAGTTTAGAATGTTTCCTGTTGTCTGTAAATCAAGTTTAATACATGATTAGCTTATTATTATTATGAACGAAAGTTAGAAGATGATTTTTACTCTATTTACCCCTGCCGTAGGACACTTTCCATCTTGTATAGGCCCGCTGACGTATCCCATGTTTCTGTACTTTATACTTCCGTTAAAACACATGTGGATATTTTCATTGAACTTCATTTCGATGTCTTGAAGGCTGTAAACGCAAACGGCTGATCGAGGTAATGGTTCGCTGGTTATTCCTTTGCTGGGTGAAAATACAGAGACAAATACTGGGTCTCCTACAGATATCCCCAGCTGTATGGCAAGGTCACTTCCCGCTGCAGCTACTTTTGCATCCTGGACTAAATTATACATATGTTGTTTACCATCCCCTGTGTCTACGCTGCACTGCAGTGTAACTTCTGTGTAGCTATCGTAATTGGGATCGCTTATACAGCTACGAGCCAGTCTTGAAACATAGCCAAGTTCTTCCTGCTCTGGTAAGTGGGACTGCTTTTGGACAAGGACGAAGTAAGCGTAATCACTTGCATTGAAACCGTATACATATTTAACCAGGAAATGATCTCTATATTTGACGTCTATGTGGAGAATTGACTGTTTGTTAAAAGTGTACTCAGCAAATTCAAGAGTGTATAATTTTCTGCTTGATATTGCCGGTACATCGTGACGATAATCTCCGTTATTTGTGAACGTTGTACCAACATATAAAATGTTCGTTCTTCCCCAAGGATTGTATCTTTCTGGACCTACAAACGCGTATGTTGAAGAATTGTCGTCGTTTGCTGCTACGCTGTTAGATATAAATTCTGGCTTCAGGGATATGTTGGTCATTTTGTACTTCTCGCATGCTCCCTGAAGCAGCGAACCACACGCTATCAATGTACGCGAATCAAGGTCTGCTACCAGTAACTTGTTCACGTTGTCCATCATTGATGTTGTCATATCTCTAGAAGGGCAACCCCTTGCGTGACACTGAGGATTGTCCAGTCTTGGCCCTGAATTTATTCAACGTTTGTTAATCAAGTGAAATTTTTTGATTTTTTGATTTCAGAGAATTTTGAGAATTTTTTTTCTATTTATTTGAACGGATTTAGGACTATCTAAAGGACATACTAATGTACGTAGATTATTTCATGGAATAATGTGTTTTCAAAGGTCACCAAAGACTGTGTCTATGATGAAATAACAAGTGAAATTGAAGTCTTATAAGTAAAAAAACCGATATGAAAATATGATTTTTGTTTAAAGATCAGTTACCAAAATAATTACATTCTTTATAAACAATGAATATTATTTACCAGTAGAAACAAGTGCCTCTAATCTGAGGTTTGAGTCAAGTTGGATGAGCCTGTTAACAGCACCAGCATATAGTCTGTTGGTAGTAGGATCAGTAGTGAGATGATTAAACCTAAGAGCTCCTTCCCTAGTTGTGTTAGGATCAAGGGGATAATAATTATACCGCATATTATCTTGGGGAGGAAACTGTGCAACAATATGCGGTGATGTTTTGTCTAATATAAGAGGATTTGGACTGGCTGGTGGATCCATTGCAGCAGCAGCAATGGCGACCAAAAGCCATGCGGCTAATGGCAATGAGGATATAGAACGGAGGGATGAGAATGAGATGTGTAACCGTGGCGGCGGTGGTACCGGTGGTGATACAGGAAAGGGTCTTGGTCCAAGGAGCCTCATGATGCGCTAGGAAAAGTGGCAGTGTATTGGCAGGAAATGATTTTTGGGAAAAGGGGGGCGAGGGTGGGGGGAGGGGGGAATGTGACTGGAGTTATTGTTTTTCCTTTTTCTTGCCCAGCTGGTAGTTAGCCAGTGGCAGAACGGCACTACCAGCTACACCCGCATCCAAACACCAACATGACGCTCAATGCTTCATGTTCCTGAAAGAAAAGAGAATAATATAACATCAATGAAACTAACTTATAACTGTTCAAGACTTTTTAGTAATAATCATAAACTATGAAGTATTTCTATTAAAACTCGTTACTGTTGCATTGAAAAAAAGGTTCTTTATTGGGAATTATTTGATGATTAGTTCATATCTTAAAGTAGATGGATAGAACGGATGAAAGTTTCAATAAAAATAAACAAGATATGTATAACTTGTTTGAAGTTTTTTTTATTTTATGAAATTTGTCTATTTTCCTTATGTTTATTTGTCTAAAAATTAAAATACTGATTATTTGGTGATAATTGATTAAAAAATGTGTATAAAAAATATGAAAATTGGATGATATTTATGGTACAGGAGTTAGGGTGCAGTATTAATGAACACCATCAGCTGCACGTTAATTGAGAAAAAGGATTGTCCTCATCGTGAACAACTGTGCATGCAATTGTTATTGAAGAACACTTGTTATACTCCGCACATACACACACATAGGGTAGTGCACGTTATTAGTCGACGAAGAAGAAAAGAGTTTTTAAACCTAGAGTTATAAAGAAGAATAAGTACAAGGCGAAAGTGGATGAATATGAATTGAGCCTGAGGGGGTTAGTGGAGATCCCCTGATCCATGGGCTGCGGGTTAGTGAGCTGTGTTAGTCTATTGTTTTCAACCTCCTCCCTCCCCCCCCTTACCCAACCCACTACCAGCACCCTTATTAAAGTATTATTACGCGTTTGTTCGATTAAGAATTGAAATAAAATGAAATGTAACAACAACAAAGATTGTGTTTTATAATAATAATAATAATAATGATAATAATAATAATGATAATAGACCGTCCGAAACAAACGGAAACAACAAAAAAAGAAGATAAAGGATGAACGCTGGGAACAAAAACACATGATGCACATTCCTAAAGGAGTGAATAATAGATGATGATCATCGCGATTAGTGGAACTGCTTGGGCTCAGAGAGCAGGATCTCTTTGTACGCTTCTTGTCTAAGTTAAATGAATAAGTATGTATAACGAAACAGGTGCGAGTGTGATTCCTCGTAACCTGCCGTTGCCTGACGCGAGCGAACGAACGAACGAACGAAAGAACGAAAGAACGAAAGGTGGAAGAAATATAAATGAAAAAAAAAAAAAAAACGATAAAAGCATTAGATATATTTCGAAGTGGTGCTAATTGCATGAGAAAAGAATTAAAGAAAGAAAGAAAGAAAGAAAGGAGGAAAGGAAGACATGAGACCCGGGATTTAATCTCCGCGTTTCTCTTTCTCTATTTTCTATTTTTTTATTTTTTGTTTTATCTCTTCTATCTCATCTCTCGACGAATTTGAAGGAAGATGAAAAAACGCATCGTCGTAGTCGTCGGTGGTTAGCGTCAAACGATTAGACACAGTATGTATGATCTTCGTGCGTGCTCGCATGTGACGAAGTAATAGGAGATATAGATGTAATAAGAGATGCCGATTTCCGCGCTTCGTATCATGATAATTACCTTGTTCTCGTATTCGAAGATCCGTCGGGTACTTAATATGACAGTATTGTATGATATATCGTTTTTTCTATCGAGGGTATAATGCCAGCAGTAACTCGGGTACATTGCTGGGCTATAAAGCTTGACCGTCGACTAGGTCGTCGTCATCGCCGCCACCGCCGCCGCAACACATTCCTCTAGTAAATATATATAGGTTTTTTTTTTATTTATTTTTATTTTTATTTTTTATTCTTCTTCTTCTTCTTATTCTTCCTCGTATTCTTCTTATTCTTTCTTTTTCTCTTTCTTCTTCTTCTTCTTTTTCTTATTCTTATTACCAAAAAAAAAAAAAACTTATTACTACTCAAACGATCACTGGTTTGTTAATTGTTAATTATAACTGGGATTATATTCCTATTGATTTGTTGTTGTTGTTGTTGTTTTTCTTTTTGCTTCGTTTTTTTTGATTCACTTTTATCTGCTCTGGCTCACTACAAAAGATCCTCCCACTGTCAGGTTCACTCACAATAATACCACTCGCGGAGTTAGGGACGACCGCCATTAATGTTCGACTGACGGGGGCCGTGGCTATCCGCTACGGCGCGACGTGCGCTAACACAGCAAACCCCCACTACTTAAAATTTACTAAAAGATCATTGGTCGGGGCGATCACACACACACGTGTGTTGTGTGATAAACTCGATCTCAGACGTCGATCATTCGAGGTTCGAGAAGAATCGCGGGGACATGAAATTATTAAAAATTTTATCAAGATAAAGACAAATAAATAATATCCCAAACATTTCAGACTATATTTAGCTTAATTTCAAGAGATCCTATTGTCAATGAGACAAAGAAAAACCTCTAGACAATTTCCGATGGTCCAGCTCGATCGGTAACACCATCTCTATCTTTCTTTGTCTCACACACTGTCCGTTGTTTGGAATAAAAAGGGAGATAATGAATTAAACTGCATAACCGACCAGGCTGAGAGATCCTAGTTGACCTAAGATGATCATGATAAACAAATTAGAACAGATCTTTTGTCTTTCAGATATGAGAGTTAGCAGAGTTTATCTGTTATGTTTGGCTGCATGAAACTGCTTTAATTTTTTGTATGTCAATAAGATAGTCACAGATCACTTTGTAGGGATCTAGATGAAAACCAAAGATAGATGTAGGTGTACGAGCTTTTGTAGAGATTTCATATAGAATGATCAGTTCTTTCATTTGATCTGTACAGACTTCTGGATGGATTCTCTTCTTTATTTAAATAATAATGAAAACTTAATTTTGTTTGTGGTCTTAGATGGATATATTACATATACCGCGGATATGTATGTATAATACATGATATAAGATATTGGAACAAAATTGTAAGATAGAAAAAATGCATAAAAATAAAAAAACTTAGAATTTCGCTAGTCTTGTCACAATTTATTTGTAAATATTATGTTATTTACACATATATACCTAAGTCTCAAATATCGTAACATCATCAATTCATTAAATGGAGAAAGGGGGTGGTTGGTTGGTGGTCGTGGTGGGTTGTGGTATTGTGAATTTGTATCTTGTTTATTTCAATATATAACAAACATAGTAAATAATTAATATAGAATTTCAATAATCGAGAAAAGGGTAAAGTGGAGGGGGGGATATGCGACAGATGAATGATTGGTAATATAAACCTAGTTTACGTGTATGACGTATTATTATTATTATTAATATGCTGGTTGGAAATTGGATTAAAACCTTTTTTTTCTTTTCTTCATATTATAATTGATATCAATTCATTTCACTGGGTTTTAAACTAAACTGCAAGCGGGCCTCTCGTCTTGTTAAATACAAATGGTAAAACTGTATCTTCGGGATGAGTTTTAGGATCATTTCTATAGTTTAAAAATTATCATTATCATTATTAGTATTGTTATTACTATTCGTAACACAAACAGTTACGAATATTATCGTCGTCGCCGTCGTCGTAGTCAACATTATTAGGACTGTGAAAGGAAATTCTTTCTTTTTTTCTCTCTCTCTCTCTTTTTCTTTCTTTTTCTTTCTAACTCGTTATATATGTAATACAAATACATAAGTGTATCTATACATACGAAGGATGTGTACGCGACAAAAATAAAAAAAAAAAAAAAAACAAGATTATAAATAAAAAATACTAAATTTGACGCGAAAATTTTCACGCACAAACACTCTTCAAATATAGTGTATTTTGTATATATGTATATATATCGAATGAACAGTGTTAATAACTAGGTTTTTCATTTTCTTTTTTAGTTTTTTTTTCTAGATTTTTGGATTTTTTCCTTTTTTTTTTTTTTTCTTTTTATTTTATTTTATATTTCAAACAGTTATTCACGCTCCCAAACTAAAATACACATCCCGCGAATTATTTTTTAGTTTTGAAGATAGTCTCATAGTTCCCCCTTTTCTTTTTCTACTCTCATTTTATCTTTTTGAAAAAGTTTATTCCGCGAAGAATCATAATTAATATCATCATCATTATCATTATTATAATCATCATCATCATCATCATTGTGTCGTTACGTATCGGTGTTAATTAGAAAGATCGACGGCCTTTTTCATTCCTGCAGTCTTAAGTCCATAAGGTAGAAAGTTAAAATGAGATATACAATAATAATAATCATAATATAGAATAAAAAATAGATAAGAAAGAGAAACAACATATGTTTATAACACGCAAACGTGTACAGTGATATACATGCCAATCGTGGCAAAAAACCCTAATTATTTAATCTGAAAGAATTTAAATTCAAGAGTAACCAGTACCCCTTTTGTAAAAAATTCATTAATTAATATACCGTTGTTTATTATTCCTTATTACGCCATCGCTCGCAATTCTCACTGTCAATTACTCAATCCTCAATAATAACAATAATTATTATTATTAATTATTCAGTTTTCTTATGCTTTCTAATTTTATTCCTTTTGCCTTCTCTATCTGTGTGTACAATTGTATGCTATAGGACCACGGTCAAGTATCTTCAAACCTTCAATCCACCATTTCGATTTCTTAATTATTTTTTTTTTTTTTTTATGTATCCTCAAAAACGGACTAGTGCCTCTTACAAACTACAGCCGTACATCTCTTAGTTATTTGTTTTAATTTTTTTTTTTCACAAGTATAATAATAATAAGGGATATTTTCTCCGTTTCATAATGATCGCTCGCTCGTTAATTATTCAACTTTTTTTTTTACTGTCTTTTCGATATTTTTTATCTGTATTTTATCATGTCTGTGTATGTAAGTAAGTATGTATGTATGTATGTATGTATGTATGTATATGTCCTGTGTGACTGTATCCAATCGTCTTTCTCTCTCATTAATTATTTTTATCATTTTTCTTTTTTTTTTTTTGTTTTCTATATTTCCCTCTATTCATCATTTGCGAGGTGTGTATTATGCGTGGTAGCAGCTGAATGATGTGTGTGTCTGGCAAATTAAACAGGGCTTAGATTATTGGCGATCGTGGGACTGCGTGGATATCTTCGAGCTATTTATTGCTCTCTATGTATCTTACCCCAATGAGGGAAAATCGTGTTCGTCGTCCACTTTAGGAGCATTTTGACGACCACGTGGCGACCTTTGCTCCGGCTGCTGAGGCTGCAATGATAAAATATATATATATATATCATTAATATTATAAGTTTTATAATAACGATGTATTCTTAGTTAGAATTCATATGATTTTGTGTACAAAAATTCCATCCCTAAGTCTTCAAAATCGAATAATCTCGATATAAACTCGGTCTAAGATTGAAAGAATACGAATTTAAACTCACAACAGCAGCTGGGCGAACCTCGCGTTCGCGTTCACGTTCGCGTTCACGTTCCCTGTCGCGATCACCGCGATCACCGCGATCTCCGCGCTCTCCACGCTCACCACGATCGCCGCGTTCGCCGCGTTCGCCACGTTCGCCGCGATCACCACGTTCCCCACGATCTCCCCCGTCCCTCGGAGGTCCACCGCGATTGCCAAAACCACGTCCGCCGTTTGCCCGTTCGCCTCTACCTCCGCGTCCTCTTCCACCGCGTCCCCCAGTACCACGTCGTGTATCGCTGAAGTGAAACTCGATATCAAGGACGTGTTTCTGCCTTCCAACACGCTGAGGGTACTCAGCAGCGGCGTCGTACTCCTCTTCTTCATCTTCTTCCTCCTCAACTCCCTCCTTCTTTTTTTCCAAAGCGTACATCTTCTTCCAACGTGTAAGGTCTTCACCTTCGCCAGCTTTGCGAAGATTGTACTGTGGCTTAGCACGATTACTCTGCAAAGCCTTCCATTCGTCCAAAGTCAATTCGCGGGACTCTTCTTCCGCAGGAGGCTTCTCCTCTGCCGAAGTATCCGCCGCAGCCGGAGCTTCACCCTCTTTAGGCTCTGCCGGTACTGGCGTTACTTCAGCTTCCGGCTTTTCTCCACTCCAGTCTTGGTTTTCTTGAATCAGCTGCTCTCTTGGGTAAGAAAAAAAGGTGGAATTTAAAAAATAGTCAGAGAAAATCACAAAACATATTTTTGCATCCATTTGTTGTATAAACGTGTTTTTAATATGAGAAAAACTTACTCAATTTCATCGCGATGAGTTCCCCAATTGTGGCTCCCACCGCCTTCCTTTTTGTCGACGGGTTTCACTCCGCTGTAAGCATGTCTGTTTGGATTAATAATGATCACAAGGTGAGGTGGGAAGAAACGTGAGAAACGAATTTAATGAAAAGTAGAGTTTAGGGTTTCCTTTACCAAGTAAGATTATAATAATGAAATTATGTGAAGCGTTGCGGTCGCTTTCTTTGTTCTACAAATATTTTTCAGAATCTGTATTAGTCAGATTATAAATAATAAGCAACCGCGACACTTTGTGTTCTTCTTTTTCGTCCAATACAGCAGCAAAAAATGAAAGCATTTAAAGACATGCAGATATACATGGCAAAAATCCTTACCTCGGCTGCCTACTCGCAGACATACACAAGGGAATATCACATATTATCAATTAACAAAAAGGGAGAAATTTCAACTCGAATATTTAACGAATATGGAAACGTGTGTTTTTACCATGTTAGATGCTAGCAAGCTATTTTATGGATTAGAAATGGGACCTGCTTTAGAAGCCTGTTTAATTTTTATCCTAGATTCTGCTGTTTGTATTCAATCTTTTACCCTGTTCAAACATACTTGAACAATTTTACTGTTATCATTATTACCCAAGCCCCTTAAATAGTCGTATTATCAATTGCTCAATATTTGAACAGCATTGATAATGCCAAACTCCATTTTATCATATCTGAAATATCAATGGATGAGGTCAGATGATAATTTGACAAGAATAATTGAATAAATTCCGAAATGGTTTTACATTAAGAGAAGACAAGGGAATTAGATTGAATATTTCGAGCCTCAATCTTCAAAGTGCAGTATCCCATTTCTAACTGAATGCGTTTTTAGATTAGGAAATTTGAACAAACTATGCAGGTTTCGACTTACGTCTTATCCGAACGAGATTGTCGATCGAGATCACGCTTTCCGCGATTTTCAAAACCACCTCGACCTCCTCCTCGAGGTCCACCACGTCCGCGACCTCCACCCACTCCTCGAGCTCCTCCACTTCCGCGGTCTCGACGCTCGGTAAATTCGCCGCGTTCACCGCGTGGAGTATCACCTACGGGTCCTCTGAACTCACGGTTGTCACGACCCTCGCTGGTACAAAGAAAAAATAAGAATTAAAACAAGAAATAAGCAAATCAGGTGTGTAAAAACTAGATATTCTACCTTGAATTTTTTTGCGCTCTAAAGCTGTGAAAATAGACAAAGAGAAAAAAAAGCTGGCAAAGCTTATTCAGTTTTTCAAATTGATACGATATATGAGAATCGTGAGTCAATATATGTGTAACTTTTTACAGTTTTTATTCAAGTTTTGGGTATGCTGAAATCTTTCTGAAGTCAGATTAAATAAGCCAAATTTTATGCATTGGAAAAGACAATGTGATAAACATAATGAATATAAACGACCCTTTTCCTAAGAAATGAAATATAATGCAGAGTCACCATTTGAAACTTGTGTTTTAACTCACCCAGAAGGTCCTCGTCTAGGCTCTCCTCCCTGGCCACGAGGAGTCCGTTGTTCTCCATCTTCACGGTTACGCCTGTTGTTACGTTCCTCTCTAGACTCGCCTGAAAATTTCACGTTACGATCGCCGCCGCTGGGTCTGGGCGCAGGTTTTTTTTCTATAAATTAAAAATACGAGAACATCTGAGTAAAACATGGTCTCAAATAAGCAGAAAAGATTAAAAACAAAAAAAAAAAAACGGAAATTCAAGTTATCATAAGAAAACAAAATATTTCCCCAATTTTTTTCTTTTTATCTTTGTAACAGAAAACTACCTCAGTTAGTTTCGTAATTAATTTATGCATCAATTTTATGCGACATTAATAAACATCGTGGATTTTGTTAAATCGAAATTTTCGAATAGCTTCAATCTAAATGGTTTCAAACAATAGTGTGAAGTGTATAATAAGATATTAAGTAGATTTCGATAGTATGAAAAGCCTCTCTGATTGGAGGATAAAAAATCACCTTATGTGTAGAGGCAGAGTGTTGAAGAAAAGAAAAGAAAAAAACTATATACATACATATGTGTATACTATGTACATATATATATTTTTTTTTTTTTTTAAATAAAGTTGATGATACGACGAAATGATATGGTGTAGAGAATGAGAAAGATACGAGGTGCGTAAAATGCGAACGCGAAGCGCATCGCCGTATTCGTAGTCGTGGTGTTCTTCCGCGAAATGAAATGCGATGGTAACGTAAAACTTAAATAAAATGGACGTGACACACGAGGCATGAGATAGTCCCGACACGAGGCGGTCTCAATAATGAAAATATAGATAAAAATAATGTTCTGAGAACGATGAAACCCATGAAAATATTCAAAAACATGTTTTTAACGATCGCCTACTGACTACATTAACATGTTGTGTTACGATGTAATGTAACACATGCACGAGGTCGGTTAAGCAGCGCGGCGGTGCGGCGCCACGAGGCGCTGCGTATAAAACTAACCTTGATCCTTTTTCGGGTCCTGAATTTTCGAGGGTTGTTGAAGTTGCTGTGGATCCTTGATGACTCTGGTCTTAGGCGGTTTGTTAGCCGGAGGTTTTTGCGGCTGATCAGGTTGCTTGGTCTTGTTCTCCTTTTCGGATAGCTTCTCCTTCCTCTTTGCCTCTTTTTCTTGCTCCTTTGCTTTCAGTACCTCGAGCGGATCCTCATCCTCGTCCAGGGCGAGTAGGAACTTGTTAGCGACGGCGATGCTGTACGTGTTCTCCATTGCTTATATTTTTATCCTCTATTCGTCGAGGATTAGGCGAAAATTTCACGGCTACTTTTGAGCCCTTGTGTAACAGAGACATCCAATATTCCAATATGGCCGTGTCGAAGGCAGTTCACCACGAGGTTTGCGCTCAGGGAGGGACCGCGACTGAGTCGCGGCCCCAGCGCACCTCATCCCCCACCACAATATCCGATTACTCAAAATGTATAAAACATTTCCGCCTTAAGAGACAATGAAAATTTTAAATATTGTCAAACTTTGTTCCATTTTTCAAAATAATTAACCATTTTTATTAAAAAATAGTTTCTTTTAAACGGACGTTGCGCCACCACTCGGTACTATTTCCATAAGCGGTTCTCCGCGTGGTATCAAACTGAAAATAACTCGATACCAATTCGTTATAATACAGTAAAAATACCCCACCGAGATTTCGTTGACTCTTTTAAACTGTATAAACGATATTTCTAATGATAAATTTATTTAAATATTGTTAATCTGACGAAACTATACCGGGATAATTTACCAGCGGCGCCGCCAGTCTCCGCCCACATCTAAAACCGACCAATAAAGCTGTAGCCGACACGCGCGCGCGAAAATTTATAAATATGTTTTGGCGGTTAATCAGTTGCACGCGGTATACGACACGGAGTGGACGTGTGTGGCGGTGGGATTTTTTTAGTTCTATTACCTAAGCTTGTGAATGGTGATGATAGTTTACGGTATTTGTTTACGATAGGAATCGTTGTGTGTGGTAGTTTAAATCATAATTAATAGTGTGTTAACTTAGCGATCATAAACAACACCGTAAATAATTTTTAAGTAAAATCCTAAAAGGGGACAATTAATAATGGAGTTGCACACGCCTAAACGAGAGACGCGCGCCCTGGCGGATGGGGTACCGTGCAGCCCGCCGATGTGCGACACGATGCTCTACCCCTGGAACTGGGGAGAAGAAGCAAGGAACGTTAATCTTAGCCCTGGTAGTTCGTGCTCGTCGCCTGAGTACAGGGACCGCGGCGTGGCGGCCATGAGAGTAACGGGCAGTGGCGGGACCGGCATAAACGAGAACGAAAACGAAAACGGTAACGCCGGCGACTGCGTCGATGGTGGAGGCGCCGGCGCCCGGTCAACATCGTCGGAAAATCATCGCCGGGGTAGACCGAGAGCCGATGCACTTACCAATCTAATGATGCAGGGTAGCACTTCGCCTAGTAGCATTAAATGCACATTTTGCAACAGGGTATTCCCGAGGGAAAAGAGCCTACAAGCGCACCTGCGCACTCACACAGGTACAAATCCACTACGACCTACGTGCAAGTTTACGAGCCTCTGTAGAGTATAGTACGAGCGTGTGTTTGTATATGTATGCAGTGTAAAAGGCCCCAAAGGTTGGTGGCGGAGAGAGAGAGCGGGAGGGGATGCCGCAGGCCAACCGTCGTTCCGTTCGCCATCGTCACGCGTACGCTAAACGAATTAAATCCTACCGGCGTACGCGTAACGTAGCGTAGCGTAACGCACCCGTAGTGCAAACGACCTTTCCTGTTTCCTTAGATACTCGATATAAACTATATTTACTTTCCCTATAGAAAAAAGACATTTTTTTTCCCCCCTTCGAATTTTTTTCCGTTTTATTATTACTCTCACTTTCTTTCCTTCCTTCCTCTTTTCTTTCTTTCTTTCTTTCTTTCTTTCATGAAATCTCGTCGAAAGATCGAAGCATAGATCGTAGCAAGATGTCCGGTGTTCTTTGTTTCGTTTCAATCTGAAGAGCGAGGAAACTCGTTCAGCCGAAACATGTGAATTTAGGAAAGAAAGGACGTCTAAGACAGATGACAAATGTCTAGAAAATATAATAAAATAAAATATTCAGTCATGAATGATCACGGGGCGTAAAACGTGGTTTCGAGGAAGCCCTGCACGCCGTGTAGTATAATAACCACGCGAGTAAACAAAGGAAAATCAGTAACGAAATATTGAGCACTGGTTTTTTAGTCTTTTAATCATTATCGAAGCATGTGATGAATCAATAAACATAATCATCACTACACTCGGAAGAAAATATATCATATTTTACTATATTCGTATAGATTCAGATCTTGTACTATAAATATAGAAAAAATTTTCTACAAAAAACTATAATCTCAATTCATTTTACAATTAGAATAGTTTTCCGAACTATAAAACATGGATCCTCCTACTCCCCTCTATAATTTTCTCTGTCTACTGACTATAGCTAAATTCAACCATCTGTTTGTCTGTTCGGTATCGTACGAACGTATATACGCGACCGTTACAACTGTATTTAAATCGCTGTATTGTAAATGACGTTCTTTAGGAAGCGTTTTGTCTAGCTAGTCAGCCTTATTGTTTCGATCATTTTTACAGAAATTTTATTCACTTATCACACGGGCTTTTGAAAAATTTTCTAATTAAATTATAGCATTTTTATCCACTGGTCAATTAGATTCTCGCATTTATTCGTCCCGCGAATTAGTAATCAATTGAATAGATAAAACTGTATATATATATATAGAAATATGTTATAATCGATTGTGCCGAGATTAGTATCAATAAAAGTGTTTTTTTTTTTGTTTTGTTTTTGTTTTTGTAGGAGAACGACCATATCCTTGCGACTACCCGGGCTGTACGAAAGCTTTCACACAATCTGGTCAGCTAAAAACGCATCAACGTCTTCACACCGGGGAGAAACCATTTTTATGCACAGAGGCTGGATGCGAGATGAGATTTACACACGCGAACCGACATTGCCCAGATCATCCTTACGCGACCTTGACAAGATCAGATGATTTCGTGTTGAAGCCTGTTACCGGTAACACGGATCTTCCCCACGACGTAACGCGGTGGTTAGAGCGGTACAAAATGTCGCGAGAAAGGGAGGACAGAACACCGACAGGAAAAAATGAGAGAAAGAAAAAGGCGTGGAAATGTAGCATGGACAATCATAAGAGGATTAAATCAAGGAAGGGTTTAATGATGGACGCTGTTGGTGAGCAGGAAAATTTGGAACGTAAAATACAATCTAATCAAAGACTATACTGCGGGGAGAGTCAGGACAGTCAAGAGGAAAGCCAGGACGAAGATCCCACCGATAATTGTACCATGTTGCAAATGTCCGAAGATGAAGAAGCCCAGAATACTAAACTCCCGATCACTCCGGTACGCAGACCATTGGACAGACTTCAGCCAAAAAAAAGATGGCTCAGAGAAGCATGTCTCGAACAACAACTCGCTAAACCGTTGAGATGGGATCCACCTTCGAATGTCCAGCAAAGTACAATCTCTCAATTAGATATAGAAATTCCGCGGATTCAATTCAGCACATCAATAAACGAGGCTGAAGGATCATCAAACACGACAGAAGCGACTTCGGACTCGAGCAGTTTGAGTAATTATAACGAGGGATTATGCGGGAAGTCAGAAATGGAAATGCTCGACTCAATCTCATTAGGGTCTAATCCGAACTCGGAAATATCGTGGGATTTGTCTACTAAAATACCTCCAATTGGGCACGAAGTTACAGTTGGAAGCGGGACCGGTACGGAAAATAACTTCGATAATTCTCGGACTATAACTCATCAACTATGCAGCTGGGATTCACTGACAAATAACAATTTGATTCCAACCGTGGATACAAACGAAATAATACACGAAAATTCTTCACCGGTAAATTCGGCCAATCGGCAATGGGATTTTTCGGCCTCATTATCGGACGAAATTCCAAAAGTAATACCGGTCAAGAGTTCTTCCGTTAATATTGTTTCCCCATCGGCACTCGAATGCAGTAGAGAAAACGAGAAGAGACCAACGGTCCTTATGCTCGCTGGAAGTTGCGCTAACCATCTGACAAAGGAAACTATCCCTAAGACAGCTACGAATCATCTCAAAATAAACGAAAAAACTGGCGCTAAGGTTCTTGTTATCAAACAAGAGGAACATCCACCGGATGATTGCATTCCTGAAGACAATCAGAAGTGGCTTGGGGCTCTGGCCTTAATGGAACTTGCTAAAACGCAGCAGGAAGCTGCCAGAGCTCTTGGCCTTAAGAGAGACTCAGGATCCCTGATTTTACCCACCAATAAACAGTACACACATCTTTAGACCGCGAAAAATTTGTCAGAAGCTTTTTTTTTTTTTTTATGATACTAAGAGACCATTTATTGACTTTCGTGTCTTTTTCACCCATTGATTTTTCTTGTTTATGATATTGCAGCAGCTAATTTCAATTTTTTCGTAGTTTAAATACTACCAGAGCTTCCGATTTAGCCACAACATATAAATAAAAAAGAGGCTTGTATACGTATGTTGCAGATTATTAAATTTATTTTTTCTTTGAACTATTTTTTTTTTTTTTTTTTTTTTTCAGTAATAGTAAATAACATTTTTGAATGAAAGTAATAGTATTATGATTGTATAAATCTTATCTACAGTTATAAAACACGTTCAGAAACGTGAAGAGAAAGAAACGATTGAAACTATTTGATTAACAAATTAAAAAAAAAAAAAAAAAAGAAAGAAACGGTGAAAAAGTTGTCTGATGAATAATTTTACTCTATTAACAATTGTAAGCATGAATATTACTTTTAAACGATAGTTTAATCTAAAACAGACCAAAAAAAAAAAAGTGCATCAAAATAATTCTGATCAAGGGAGGGGATTTTTTTTTTTTTTATTTTTTTAATAAAGAACGTAATTTTTTAAATCATTTATAAGATATAATTATATGTATTGGAGAAAATTTTTTCTTTCGGTTTCTATATCTGTTCATTTTTTTTCCTCCCGTTTTTTTTTTTTTTTTGCCAAAATTATTGGTCATTGATTTAATTCTTTATATAATAACGCAGTTTAAATACAAATCGAACAAATAATCGTTAAAAGAAGAAAAGAAAAACAAAAAACGAATGTTGTATGTTTATGAATATAATGTTAATCTATGATACAATTTTATATGAATTTATTATTATTATTATTATTATTATTATGATTACGATTACGATTAATGTACGACGACTTGTATGTACCTGTTGCTAACTCTAAAAACGAGCTATGTATGTATGCTGCTGCTGTTGCTGCTGGTGCGGCGGTGGCAAAACGCTGTCCACATAGATCTGCTGAAGATTAATTTGTTAGTTTAGCAGTATGCGGTCGTTTATTATAAATATATATATAAATATATATATATATTTATATATACATATTATATTAATGTCTTGCCCAAAGCTATACGATGCGCAGCAACAATTATTATTATTATTATTATTTCTTTTTTAGAGCACGCAAAGCTGCTACGATTTCGATATAAAAATTCCTAAAGTTACGTTACGTTACGTTACATTATTTCGATAGGAGAGTTATTAATTATTCTTAATTAAATCAAGTTCAAAAGTAGGAATTACGTGATACCTTCGGTGATAGAGTACGCTTTAAGTCAGTTAAAATTGTCAAGTATTTCAGGTCGAGTGTAAGTGATAAAAAAAAAGAGGAAAGAAACAAGGAAAAAAATAAAAAATCCAAATTATATGAGAATAGAAACGTATCGACTTTTCAAATATATCGTAGATTTGGCTAAAGAATTTTTTTGTTCTTTGTTTTTCGGCCAAACTCATAGGATATATTATATATTTTTATAACTATCAAACAACGTTATGTATTTTCGAACGAAAAAATGGTTTTTTGCTGTATTTTTTTTTTTATTCGAAAATATTGAAGACTGTCACATCGTTTATGTCGAATATAAAATATATCATCAAGTTAATCTCATAATGTTATAATTAGAAAACAAAAAAATGTTCGATATAAAGATTTATAGATTTTTTTAGCCAAACTAAGATATTATTATTGATTATTATGTATAAAGTGATTTTGGTGCATCTTTGATTATTATAGGTGCTGTATAATAGTCTCGAAACTGTAATTAATTAAGACCTGCGAATTACTTCTTAACTGACAATGCGGAAAAGAAAAAAAAAAATGAAAAAGAAAAAAATAGAAAACAAAAAGAAAAAAAAAAAAACTAATTTATTACTATTATATGAATGATATTGCTTTGTTTGAAGGCAACGAACTTTTGTGTGATATTTAGTTGTATAACGTAAAGAACAAAAAAAAAAACACATTTTCTTGTAAATTGTAAAGCTAAATTAACAATTACCAGACTTTGTAAAGTATTTAACATTGGAACAAAATTAGTTACTATTTATGTGAAATTAATGTTATGAATATAAAATCGTATTAAATATAATTGTAAGTGACTCGCTAGATGATAGTCACGAATAAATTTCGGAGCTCCACTCCTTCATATCGTTTTTTAAAACCAGCTCCAAAACCTATTATTATTATATTAATTTTTTTGTTTTCTACCAGATGTAAATATATCTTATATTTTAATAAATATTTTCACACAAATTTCTCTACCAATTTATTATATTAGTAGTTATTTAATAGTAATTAATTAAATTAATCAATCAATTCGTTTAGATAATTTATCAATATAATTTTAATTATTTATTAATTACTTTACAACAAACATATTAGTAATATAAATTTCATAAGCTTCACAGCATTGTTCGCAATTCATCATTCATTCAGTCACTCTATTCATTCTTTATTTTCAAGTTTTTTCGTTTTTTTTTTTAGTTTTTTTTTTAAACACATTATAAAACGATAGATCTAAAATAATTGAAAGTGTATAAAAGTTTCTTTATCAAATGTACAAAAGTAACAGTAAAGTTAAAATAATTTCTTCATACAATTTCAGAAAGATCGGAATTTAATTTATTATCTTTTTAACTTATTGTTAGAACGTCCGGTAGTTGGTCGTTTATTGGTTTGCTTCTTTCCCACAGCTTCAGGTTCTTTTAAAACCATTAATTTCTGATCCTCTTGATTGTCCGGAGAATTTATGGTCACAACAGGCTGAGAATCTAACCATACATCAGGTTTTTTCACCCTAGACGAGGCTTTCAATTTGCTTTTCACACCTCCAGTGTTCGAAGATTTTTTTGTTTCCACTAATTCTTCAGGATTGGAAGTAGAAACACTGTCTGAATTGTCGATATTATTTAATTTTGAAGTAGTGCCGTTTATTTGGGATTGAGATCTCGTGATCCTGGACGAAGTCCTAGATTTATATTTGTGGATCATGCCATTCCTTTGCTTTCTTTCTTCCAAGACCGAACTGTGAATTATATCAGAATCATCCAACTGGAAGCTTCCTGTTATTTCAAAAGATGATGAATCCGTGTTGCTCATGTCAGACTGCGATTTTTCAATCCTTCGAAAATTTCGCACCTTTTGTTTACTGTCTTTAGTCTTAATCTCCGCATCTCCATTACCCGAATCTGAGACATCCTGAAGGTTCTTGATTTTATTTTTTGCCAAGGATTTTGGTTCCTCTTTTCCCTCGATGCTTTGAGATCGTTTCAAACTTTGGACATCTACATCAGATTTATTATCCTCAGTCTTGCTGCTCTCAGAAACAGATCTTTTGATCCTATCTGAAGTCCTAAGTCTCTCTGTCTGCTGATTGTATTCAGGCTTTGGGAGTTTTGTTTGAACTTCTTTAAAATCAATAGCTGAGATTCTTTCAGGAGATTCAGAAAACTCCAGTTTTTTCTTAGACCTTTTGTCAATACTCAAAGTATCTGATCCTGTAGCATCAATTGCGAAATCTCCCTCATTATCAACAATAGTAAGCATCGATGAAGCCTGATGGATGTTCTGTATAAATCTTCCGTCTCTATTGCTCACAAGTATTTCCTTGAATGATGTAACCAGTTCTTCGACTACATCATCTTGATCCTTGTTTGCCAATTGAGATCTAGCATCAGCAGAAAGTTTAGTAGAACGTTTGCTTTTATAACGCCGTCCATAATCTAGGGTTTTAGTCTTTGGCTCTGTATTTGATACCCGCTGGATTTTCTCCTCATCACTCATGCCTTCCTTATCTAAAACTTCATTGAGCTGTTTAGAGAGGTTTGGGGATATCGAAGTATCTTTGGTTATTAGTTGCGATTTAATTTCCTGGCCCTTTTCAATCTCTGATTTTTCTATTTGAAACAATTCCGTAGGTACTTTCAATCGCGATACTTCAACGACTCCATCATCCGCATTATAGGGATCAGGTGAAGCCTCTAAGTACTGTTGCAGCTTTTTTCTCGTCAAAGAATTTTGCCGCCTGTAATTCCTTCCGATCTTTGCTCTCTGGCGGGAAGATTTCGGTGACTGCTGTGACTGTGGCTCCTCCTCATCCTCATCGTCGCTAAGTATCATACTGACTTTGGTCAGCTTTAGTAAAGGTGGTGTTTTGTTACGACGCATAGTTTTCGGCTTTTTGATCAATGACTTAGAGGCTGGAGTGGCGATACTAGCCGAATCCAGGCTGCTTGGAGTGTGAAGAAATCTGTTTATATCAATGCTGCTGGCATCAGGGACTGTAAACTCTGAAATAACAAAATAGGATCCATAAACTTGGATTATTAACGGGAAAAAATCGGCAAAGAACGAATATACTCACTGTTGAAATCACCCTCATTAAACATATTGCAAAACTGGTACTCAAGCACCAGTTCTTTGGCAGCTATGTGAATAGGGTGACCCTCGAGGTGATATTTTTCACAAATGTCCACAGCTTCAACAGCGACGTTTAGTCCATCATCGAATTCAAGTTCTCTTATAAACCGGCTGAAGTCTAATAGAAGAAGAACGTATTCTACTGTGCGGTAGTAGTCCTTCCACAAATGCTGTTTTTCTCCATTTATTCTCTTGTTTAATTCTCGCCAGTTTATTTCATTACGAGATTCAATCTCCAGCATTTTTCTACGAAGAAGAAATGCGCCATTAAAATGTTCCTTAGCATCGTTAAGATGTCCTTGTAAGAAGTAGAGCTGTGCTCTGATGTGGGTACAGGCTAATACAAGGTACTGGTAATCTATGCTGCTGCATTTGTAACAGATGCATTTTTCGTGGGTTATAAATTCAGGAAGTTTAAATATGGTTCTTCTTAATACAGGTGATGTGTCGTTAACGCGTGTATCTCTGGCACCCAGTTTTTCCAATTCATTTGTTGAAGTTTTAGGATTTTTCGCCTTTCTTGATGCCTCAATGTATTCGGTCTGCAGAATGTGCTCTAGGCCTTGGACTTTGATGACACAGTCGTCCAGCTGCATCCTAGAAAGATCTATAAAACAGAGATTCTTCAGACACTCGGCGACGCGCAAGGCTATTCCAGAAGCCTGAGATAACTTCAAGCGATTTATAACGTGTGATGAAATCTCCTTGAAAGATAAAATGCTGTTCATTCTCAGAGCCAAACTCGACGTACAGGTAAGGAGCAGTTCCAAACTGTACAGCTGCTTCTCTTTCATTCCGACTGAAAGAAGAATTGCGTCATTATTTCAGTCATAAAACTTTCATCAAATCGTTAGTTCAACCCACTTCTCGGTTGCGGTGAGTATTCCATCAGCGCTATCAACGCGTAAAGACATCGGACTATGTAAACCATGGATTTTGTACTTCGATTATCGTTTGAGCAGACAGGATAATTCCGTAGAGCTGTTTCCGAGCTCCATAAATATCCTAAGAGATTTTTGTAAGGGGTGATAGATGAAAGGGATGAAACTCTCTGTAATATTTCGGCCCCCACTTCGTGCTGGTAAGAAATTTGATCAGCGTTAACAAAATTGGGGATAAATAAACTGTGAATAACATTTTTACTTTCATTTACTATTACCTCTCCAATATCAAAGTACAAGTTCGCCAAACTAAGCCAAAAAGTGATAATTGCATTGTCGGCTTCAGGCTTAGACAAAGATTTTAATTCAGACGTTAATTTGTCTCCAGTATTAAGCCACTCAAAGTTTACGTTCCTCAGTGATGTACTACGGCCAATTACTGTAACAGTAAAAGATTCGTGAGTCAAATGAGCACTTCCATGTAAAGATTGAAGCCAAAAAAAGTGAATGCTCAGGATCTTCTCATCGATTTTTTCCCAAAAACTATGACTTTAGACAAACATTTTCAGACCAATATCGTCGCTAAAGAAAAATAATTCAGGGAGTTATGATTTTTTAGAAATTCCAACTTTTTTGGGCTTCGGTTTTCACGTGGAAATGCTCAGATATGAAATGTTGTTATTGTATAAACAGACAAAGACCCTAACCAAGAACAGATGTGTGTGAATCTTTCAGCTGTTGAGCAATCTTGAAAGCTAATTTCCAGGCTTTGGTTTCCAGTGTTGTATACTTGTGCAGGCGACTATATTCTCCAACGATTACCAGGGTGCGTAGCGTCAGTGCCAAATACCATTCTTCAATGATATGTATCTGTGTAAAGAATAAGGCAAGATTATTATCCACGGTATTGGCAATATTTTGCTAGCATTTATCAAGATTAGTTTACCATGTTTTTATCAATGCAAACACTCCATTTATTCAAGGCTCGTTGTAGGCTTGCAAAAAGCTTAGAGTCCTCAGTGACATTGATTTTTGTATTAGAAGGAACAACTATGTCGCTATTTCTCGGACGTCCGTCGTGTGATACTGACTTACTGGCCTGCAGGACAAACTTCGTAGTTTCCATTTCCGATTTTGTCTGATCAACAATATTGTGTAGATCAATAACAAAAGTGTGAAAGTCTATACTCGCGGCGACAAACATGTGTAAATCGCCGCGGAATTTATCCTCTTTTAACTTTCTCGTAGCCCGTTTTAAATATCTTGGAAAATTATTGTCATATTGAAAGTTTAACAGATGGTAACTGAGCAGATGAACACCCTGAGCATATTCCAAGCCTCCGCAATTCAGGATTTGCAATTCATCAAGGGCCCACTGCATAGCAAGTGACAAATTGCAGCGCGCTTCATGCAGGCCTCTTAATTCTTGGATACAAAGTTGGTTCAGATCGTAATCACAGAGTTTGACGTTGACCCCGATCTCTGAAATCACGTCCATATCTTCCTTCAGACAAGCCAACATAGTCATTTTTAAAATAGTCGGAGAATTTTCGCAGGCATGTTTGATGCTAGCCCACATACGGAAAGCCTTGCTATCCGGATTCTGGTAGCTTAAAAGCCCGTTCAAAGCACATGGAGTCAAAGCTTCTCTATAATTTCCGTTATTGAAATGAATACTGCTTAATTTGTGAAGAACATGGGACAGAGGATTCTTGATGCTGATTATGCTGTTGACGGCATTAATTCCTTCAAACCTGACGATGCACGAGCAAAGCAGTGAAAAAAGGAATGCAGTTTCTTCATATAATGTCTTGTAGCAAGTTACGCCTAGGTTGTAAATGTTTATCCCACAATTATTCCATAAACCAGTCCACTGTGCACAACCAGCCTGCTTCATCTCGAATATAGCTCCGACGGTATCCTCCAGCAGTTCTTTAGCCAGTGCAAACATATCCTTGAGTAAATAGCCGGCAGATATTTTAGAGAGAAATATCATATATCTTACACTGAGAATGGTTACAGTGTGGACATGTTTCTCCATGCTGCAACTATCATTCTGACAAATTTCACAGCCGTTTGTCGGAACCGAATTCAGGATAAAAAACATCAGCTTTATGATACCAAGGATGTCCCGCATCATACCACCTTTCAAAAACACCTTATCACTCGTGCCAATAGACTCTTCCCAGCAGTCAAACACAGACTGTAGTATGTAACCGATCATTCGCATGTTCCAAGAGACTGCTTTTTTTTCTCTGAAATTCCCGATTATATTTAGAGTCTCTTTTCTGATCAGTTCAAGATCCCAATGCGGTATTTTCTCGGAGTTATCAACGGGCTTGAATAGCATGAAGCCCATGTTTTTATAGATCATAAAGCAATTGCTTAGTTCTAAATCTTGTCTAAAAATAGTCTCCAATATCTCGCATCTTTCTGTAAAAACTGCCAGAGCAGTTTCTTTGCATTCTGAACTGACCACAGCATTTGCTGACCAGTTAACAAATTTAAGAGCATTGTGATATACTTCGTACTTCTCTTCTCCTTCAAGAACAACTTCTATTTTATCTAAAAATTTCATCACAATATTACGATGGCTCTGACTCCCCTTAACTTTAAGATCCTTTATAACAGCTTCAAGTTTAATCAAGTATCTCAATACCCTGCATAGTACTAACGCCGAGCGTTCCTTAGCTATTACTTCAAGCACCCTGAGCTCATTGCTGAGTAATTCTAAGAGTAGTTTGTGTCCATTTTTAGTAAAGTTTAGAAGCAAATCGTTGATCAAATCTGTTGCAGGCTCGTGCCATAAGTATGCAATTTTTGGATACATATCTAAATGCTGAGAGGTCAAACATTGAACAAGGTTGCTAGGAAAGCACCAAGTGGTGACCTTCATAGCCTCTGTATAGAGTTTCATGGCGATTAGCTTACGAACGATGTGATAAAGGCCAGAGAAGTATTTGATTAAATCTGGTATTTCTGTTAAAGAATAGCAGAGATTATCTGTGATACAAAAAATGTATTTTCCAGTTTGAATTTCGGAGGGTTTTGCCCTGCTTGCAGCATGGGACAAGCATAAAAGAGCTTTGAACATCATTTTGTTTAACTTTGGGTCAGGACTCCAGTCTTCTAAACTCTGAAAGAACATCAAATTCTAATTATCATGGTTCATTTTTTTTTTAATACTTTATTCGTTCCTCGTTTAATGACGAATAATACCTTTGATTCGATTGCGACAGTTTCTAAAACGTCTGACATGATTGATTCTGTCCATTTTTGAAGTTTTTCATAGAGTTCCATTGTTTCCTGTAAAATATCGTTTAAACAAACATCTAATCTGAGTCCGTTTTTTGTTTTTTCAACCAAAAATCAACGTAGTTTGAGACACTATTTCACTAATACGGAAACCGAATGTGGAATGGCAAAACAAAAATTTTTGAATTTGTAACCTCAAAACAAAGTTTTAGTGTGTGATAAAGTCGGTTTTTACTTACGACGGTTAATGACATATGATTGCCGTTTTCTGATGATATATCATAGATGCATTACTCGACGACTAATAACTAGGAGATAATATGTTACAGTAAAAGTAAATAATCTAGGTAAAAAACTCAAACTGTCAACAAATTCAAACTGCGAATCGCCATGTTTGTTTACAGGTGTAATGATAGGGGGAATCATACGGAAGTACGGAAGCCCGTATGTGCTAACCATAGACATACCATTTTCTCCGCCAACGGGGTCTGAAATGGTATCGCTATCTCGCGTTCGAAGTGACGACTACTTTTGATGGTAAAATCAGTAACTACCAGAAAAAGTAGTTCGACCCCGAGATGGCGATATCATTTCAGACCTTGTTGGTGGGGATAGCAGCGACCTTGAACTTGAATAGCGGCACTTTCTCTGGCAGGGTCAGTGGCCCTCGTGGCGTCAAAGAGTTCGTATGGGGGTTGTGTTAACGAGATACGATTGACAGGTATCTGAAGAGAATTACTTTGGACGCAGAGAATGTGTCACAAACCGGACAACGAACTTATTGAGGAAGAAAGATTCTTCCTACTAGTATTTATGTGACTTACTACAGTTATCGTAAAATTAGTTACATCGGATAGTATATTATTATTATTGTAATATGAATGTGGTTCATATATTATAATCCAAAACATATAAAATCATAATCATGTTCGGCAGAAGTAAGAGTATTTTCTTACTATGTTTTTATATAGATACATTATATTCATTATTTCCATATTTATTTATTACAGAGATCTTGTTTATAGCCTGACAAAAAAGTATACCTATTATTATTATTATTCCATCTTCTGATACCCTGATCCTGTGAATATAAATCATACATGAGTATAATCGTAGAGTGTAGAAGCGTTGAGTGTAGACAACGGTATAATATTCATTCTTGTCCTATAATAAAGTTTAATTGAGCTGTGGTTTATAGCTTATCTACTTTCAAACTCATTAAAGTTCTCATTAAGCTTTAGCTACGAATTATAGTTTCTCTATATATTAAGATAATGCGCTTAATCAACTGCGAAACCGTTATTATCGGAGAATGAAATTTTATTCAAACATCTTACGAGGATAATTAATTGATAAACATTACGATGCGGAGAATTCAAACAGATTGCCGCCCGAAATTGGTTTACAGGGTGTAAGTTGGTGCACCATGTTGCAGGCAACCCGTGTAACAGAAATGTAGTATAGGTTGCGTGCAACATGGTGCACGTAGTTGTCACGTCTATCCCAGATGGCGCTACCAACTTTCACCCTGTAAACTAATTTTGGGCGGCAATCTGTTTGAATTCTCCGCATCGTAATGTTCATCAATTAATTATCCTCGTAAGATGTTTGAATAAAATTTCATTACCCGATATTAATGATTCTGCAGTTGATTAAGCGCATTATCCTAATATTGAGAATCTATAATACGTAGCCAAAGTTTGATGAGAACTTTAACAAGTTTGAAATAAGATAAGCTATAAACCACGGCTCAATTAAATTTTATTCTAGGTCAAAAATCAATATTATACTTACGTATGATTTATATTCACAGGATTAGAATATCAGAAGATGAAATAATAAAAATAATAGATATACTTTTTCGTCAAACTATAAGCAAGATTTCTGTAATAAATAAATATGGAAATAATCTGTTTATTGAATTGAAATAGGAAACAACTGTAGGCTTGTGCTTTTATGCGTGGTAAAAGTAATTTATTTGTTTTCATTAAAAATCTAGTTGTTGGAATGCAACTCTACACATGTGGTGGGTATAATATGTAAAACTACATACTACTGTATATTTATATGTATATAATTATGCCTTATATATGTTCTTCTCATATATACTATATATATGTATATATATATATATATATAATATATATATATATATATATATATATATATATATATATATATATATATATATATATATATTTATATTCAATCTAATATAAACTATAATATATGCGTAATAATACAATGGTTAATTATATTATTGATAGTGATGATAATTATGGACTCGTATGTATGTATAACGGTGTGCAACTGTGCCATTTCGTAAACGTAATATTAAATATACGTTAGTCCATAATTAATTAATATTTTCTTTATTCATTCATTTATTTATTTATTTATTTATCACCGTAACTTTAATATTCATTTTTAATATGATCCGACTATTTACAAATATACAACGCGATTCAATTCCGATATCTACTATCGTACGAATATAGGGTATACTATTTCGTACAGGTTCTCTGTCAACCTATCCATATTATATCAAAGTATTTATTTATATTTTACATAATAATAATTTTACATATTTTAAATTTTTTTCTCTTTTTCATTCCATTTTTATTATTCATTTTAGAATGTTAATCAATAAATACTGCATAGCGGGCAAAACTTATTTTTAGCCTCAACTTTTCTTCGTTGAATTGCGTAAGTTATATATATATCGAGTCATGATCAAGCACAGTGATGTGTTTAGTCGCGAAATACTGTATTGTGTATAAATATTAAACGAAAAGAAACGGATGAGACGAGACCTGACATATTCATTCATTGGCAAAATCCCTCAAAGCAACATACATATGTAGTATTTAAACAATACGCTGATATTATATCAAAAGCGTACTACTGACTTCATGACGATTCAAAGTTATTAAAAGTTGTATTTTTTACTTCTCACACAGTCGAAAGGTGATTCCCCGAATTCAAAGCATCATAAATGATAGATTTTAGCCACGTTTACCCCCTCAATTGCCAATGTAGGTAGGTATACTTAAAATAAGATCTAGGAAAGCGAGATACGGCGAGGGTTTCCCTATTTTCGGAAATGAAACGATTGAAATTAAGCAAACCGAGGAATAAATCGATGGGTAATATTTAGCGGAAGAAATTCAAACTCGTTGATTGGATATCACAAATATCTAAGTAACTAAGCTACTGGTAATAATAAATTTATACCGAAAATGAGGGAAACTGTCCGTTAATTAAGTTCAAGGCAATTTTTCTTTTCTTTTTTTTTAGTTTCCCTCCGTTTAACAATCGTATAAAATGGCAAGAAAAATAAGGGTGACCGGTTCAGGGATGTTGTATAGATAAATAGGAGCGAAAAATTCGAACGCATAATAAAGAAATGATCATTAGAAGATGATTGAATTCGGTGAAATTTATAACTGAGAATTTTTTGATTGTCTGGTTGTAGGTATATTTATAAGTGGTTGAAATATCGTCGCGATAATATAATAAAATCTAAGATATTGGCTCAAGGAACTATAAAATAAATCTTTATTCCGTGTATTTATGATATTTAGTTTACTTTCTTTTTTTTTTTTTTTTTTTTTTCTTTAAATTTTATCTTTCTGATAAATAAAGGACAACGTATCATACGTCTTAATATATATATACTAGTTATTAAAAACAAAATAAAAGAATTCTAAGTAGTGAAAAATATAATTTACCTAATCGCTAAACGTTACAATACTACTTACAATTAATGATTATAATTTATAAATTACATAAATTTAGGATAGAAAGGAAGAAAGGAAGGAAGGAGAACACAGATTACAACTAACATAAAGAAAATCACCGAGTGTAAAAAATGAATAATAAGAATATTCATTGTACACACATACTCGATGAGGAAAGGAAAGAAAAAAAATCTCTGATATAAATTGCGCAAAAAGCCAATAGTAATTAGCTGTGATACCCATCATTCATAAGCACCCAAAACATAATCTCCCCTATATTTAAGAACCTTGATACTTAAAATATGAGAAAAAATCACAAGCTAGACGATCACCATTTCCAAGCAAAGAAAAACAAAAATAAAATAAAATAAAAAAACAACCAATAAATAAATAAATGAAAATATGAAATTATCGCTGAATTTTCTTATTCGCGAGTAAAAAATGAATACCTCTATATCTATTATTCTATTAGTTTTCACAAATCTTGTTAATGAACAATTCTGTCTTCTGATATCGAACATTATTCATGGGGTAAGTTAAACGTAAAACAGAATGTGATAAATACAATACGATAATTAACTCGTCAAACTCTTTGCTGCTTTAAGGAAATTGTCTAAATATACGTATTAATGTGGTATAATAAATAATACAGTAGATCATAAGAGTTTAGTGACATTGACTCCGTCACCGAACCTCCAAAAAAAAACACTCGATATATTACACAAACGTAGAGATCAGAAGGCAAATTATTCAACGATTTAAGATTGAAAGAAATCATTATTATTTAACATGCACAAGACGACTATTCCCAGTTTAGTTAAGGTCTGTACAAAAATTGTTTTTTTCTTAATAGTCAGAAAAACCAAAATGAATTTTAAACAGAGAAAACGTGAAAGATTTATCTCTCTTAATCTCTTTTTCTTTCTAGACTCTTGTTTGTGTTCAATTTTCTGAGACGGAGAAAGGAAAGAGAAAGGATAAACGACCGAAATAATAACCAAAGCGTTTACAATAATAATAAAAAACTGGTTAAATCGAGAATAGCTAAACTTGTAGCCTAAGTTTTGTCAACATATTCCCAATAGTTTTTTTTTTTTTGTGTTTTATACAAAAAGTAATCTCAATTCAGAGAAGTGATTACTTGCTTAGCGAGCGGGACTATTGCTCTCTTTCCTCAAATAGAATTAACTCCTGATTTTTTCATATCGTTAATGTATTAGTCCCACCTCACGTCGTGGTACTGTTGTTTGTTATTTGGTCTGCTTGTAACGTAGCTGCGTTATTATCTTCTCCGCAAATTCTCTTAGCATCTTTCTTAGTCTCGCTAGATCCAGAGCTAGATTTTCTCTTGTGGCTTGAACTTGAGGAGTGTGTTTGTGATGTGGATGAATCCTCCTTATGTTTACGGCTGCTAGACGAGGACAATTTCCTACGCCCATCTCTCCCAGAGCTATGATGATCTTTTCGTTTTTCTGATTTCCTATCCCCGCCGTCTTTACTCTCCTGATTATCACTCGGCGTCAATTTGCTTGATGTCGCCTGGTCCCCTTCCTTAGTCCTCTCACTTTCCTTCCCTTCAGTTTTACGATGAGGACTGTTGTGATGTCTGTGTTTTTTGTGCTCTTTTTCTCTCCTATCTCGGTCCCTTCTCTCCTTGTGCCTTTGTTCTCTCTCCTTATCATCTCTATGCTTTCGTTCAGGTTCCTGAACCTGAGAAGGTCGAAGGTCAGGAGTCTTAGGTGATTTATCCTCAGAGCGTTTGGTCTCTGTTTCAACAACGGGAGCCGCATTCGGCGTCAGAGTCCGATTTTCCTCAACAACGTTTATACTGGGTGGAGTTTCTTCTACTTTATCATTTTTTCTTCTCTCCTTAGCCTCATCTTCGGCCATTTCAATAAGAGCCTTAACAGCATTCTCAGTAGCACATTCTAATTTAGACATAAACGCGGATACAGTTTCAGCCTCGAGTAATCGGCAGTATTTCTCAATCCTGCTTGTATCAGTTGCCCATTTCTTTTCCGCCACGTCAAAGCTTTCCTTCTTTATCCTCTCCACCATTTCCTTGGATGCTTCAGCTACCCCATCTCTTAAAGACTGGCAAACTTCGTCGACGTCTGTTTTAGACTTGTATATAGCGATCTCCAAAGCTTTATCAACAACTTCGGTCGCGTAATTTTTGCCGATAGTTTGCCTGGTAGAAAGAACGTCTTCCTCAAGCTCCACCTTATCAATTTGAGTATCATTTTCCTGTAAAACTGAAGTAACAGGGGGATATAAGCTAAGATCAGACCGTTGAACAGTAGTCTTAGGTTCTTCAACATCAGTTGTTTGAGTATCAGATACACAAGTGAGTGTTGTTTCCTTGTTAGAATTACAGTTACTGCTACTAGGTTTTCCGTGTCTTTGATTATGATGTTCAGACTTGTGACTACTACTGCTGCTGCTGCTGCTACTGTGTTTCTTTTTATCACTACAACCACTTGATTTTTTATTGCGGTGATGTCTATCCTCATGTTTCTTGTCTCCATGTCTATCCTCCTTCTTTTCATGGCTCCGTTTTCTCTCCTCAGTTATTTTCTTATGTTTACAAGGTGTAGAGCCAACATTACGACCATCCGATGATCCCTTCCTATGATTACTAGAAGAATGTCGCCTGTGGTCTCGTTTGTGATCATCCTTTCGCTTGCTGTGCTGATCTGACTTCTTAAGATTACCTTGATACTCGGCGGCTCTTTCCTTGGCTTTTTTTTCCTCCAGGGAATCGGTGCTGACTCTTTGTCTGTCAGTGTTCTCCTTCTGTTCATCAACAACACACCCTTCTCCCCCTCTCTCGTGGTTTTTCTTCTCTTTATAGTGTTGAACACCCTCAGCCACTGCTCTACTGTGTCTGATATTAAGATTGCTCAACATCTCAGGGTAATACTGCTTCAATCTAACGTGCCACGCGATGCTAGATACCGCCGATATTGTTCTAAACTGGTGTATTATATTCCGCGGTAAAAAGTATATATCGTTATCGTAAAGGTTTACTCTCGCGTATCTTATTCCCTGTCTTCTCAGCTGGTTAAGCTTTGCATCTTCGACCCATTGCACGCACTGGGATATAGGAGGCTCGTGCAAGTCTAACTGAAGCTTTTCTACAAGTTCGGTAAAATCCCCGGCATAAAAAGCTACAACATCTTTAGTTATCCTGTTGTATTCATAAGGCTGACCTCCGTGGACTGCCTTCAATATGCCCACTGCTGCAGTAGTCATTCTGTCTAAACCATGGCCGACATGATCGGCATGAGCTCTTGTACGATCCTCGAACATATACTCACGCGCTTCGCTAAGCCGCGGTAAGTACTGAAGATTTCTAAGCTCGTTTATACCCGTTCTTCGACGTTTGCATGGACTCTTATTCATATCTGCTGTTGGTACAAGCTGCTCACCCGGCCTTATCCATAGAATTGGTCCGTCGTTTGACTCCTGAGGTGTCTCCATCTTAACTACGGATAAGGGGCCCCACGGCATGGTCTGAAAATAATAAAACCTTTGAATTTATGGCCATAAACTTAAAAAATTTGTCTTTTCAATATTACCCACCATTTTAAGGAACGGATTTTCCTCAAGCCTTTGAAGAAGGTCCGGAAAATATCCGCCTACTTCTTCGTGGACGGTACCGACGAGGCTTATTTGATGCAAAGGGCCGTATCGGACAGTTCCATTACTGAAAGTCTTGCAAGCCTGCTCTTTGTACTGTAGCATCGTGGTTGTTTCTATGTCGCTATTACGACCCAGGACACCATTCTTGACAGTCAAAGAAGGGTAGTTGTCTGCCATGTGGTCCAAAAGGTCGGGTAAATAGGCGGCTGCATTGTGAACTATTCCCATAACGTGGTAAGCGTTCCCGTTATCATCCTCGCCGAAAACGACCTGCAAAAATGAACAATATGTATGTAAAATGAAGGATATTAAAGTTTATTTCGCGAAATTTTTTTAAGGAAATAGTTTCTCAAAGGATTTATCAACCTTGAAATACTCTTGAGCCAATTCCTCGACTTGTTCAGCAGTGAGAGCGTCGAGTTCGTCCTGATACATGTGTACAACACTGGCTCCTCCATTGGGATACGTTTCAACATGGATAAACTTCTTGTATTTTAATCCATCAAGATGATCTTTGATATCGGGCAGTTTATGCATAGTTTTACAATTTTTAGTCTGAAGATTGAGCCTCATATTCTCTGTATCCATGGCCGTCAGGCTCTGAGAAATCGGCTTATGATTGAGAGGCAAAGTGCCGCGATCTCTGCGACATTGCACACCGATACTTGCCCTTTTGACCTTGCTTCGTTTATAGCAACGAGAGCAATGTCTCCTTTCGCTATGTTCTCTACTGCGTTTTTCTCTTGATGAATGCGAGTGGGATTTTGGATTTTCATTAGTTGTTGAGGTCGGGGGGACTGTAGAAGATGCTGTCTGTTCTGTTGTGGAATGAATCTCAACTTTAATGTCGCTAGAAACTTTATTTTCACTCTCATTTGGCTCAGGTTTTGCCTCCAGGGGATCAGGTGGCTCTTTTTTAACGGAAATTTCCGAGAATTTAGATTCTTTTTTTCCATTTTCACTTCCCTCAGTTTCAGCAGATTGTTTGTCCCTCGTTTGCGGAACGGAAATTTCGCAAGGAGGGTTTATTAGGATTGGGCAAAAGGGTTCATCCATCAGCGGAGTCCCAGGGCTTTCAGCGTCGTTGCTAGAATTTTCCTTTCCAGTTTTAACCGGGTTTAAATTCGTTGCTGAACTTTGTAGCTTTGGAATTGACGTCGTTGTGGTTGTTGATATTGTGGTGTCAGGGCTGTCAGGGCTGGCAGGAACCCTGGGGGGATAGTCAGGGCTTCTTGGGCTGCTGAAGATATCCCCACTGCTCTGTGGGCTCTCCCCATGTTGTGGCGTAATGCTAGAAGCATTTCCACACCCGTCTAACTTCGCCGGAAAATTATGCGATATTAGGGCCGGCGTTCCTTCGCCTACGTACGTCGTGTCCGCCTAGTGAATAAATAAACGAAAATAATTAAGATTTTGGCTATTTGTTCTTTTTATTCTTCATTTCATATTCGGAGATAGGTTTTAACCAGCAGTTATTCAATTACAGCCAGTAATTTCGTCTAGTTAAGTTAGGAATGAACTTTGAGAATACTCGCTTACGTTCATAGAATGGTGCAAAGAACTCCTCGAAGACTTGCTAAACTTGTTTCCGTGGTATGCGGGGAGGCTTGCCTCTTCTGAAATTTGAAATTTGTTAGATATCATGGTGGATTTATTAAAAGTAGATTGATTACAATTAGCTCATTTCCACCTTTTTTGATCTAACACAGACAGGATGGGAATGAAAATACACCTGTGTGTCCCTATTTAAAATACGGTAAAAATCGTCGTATTGCTCTCCAACTTATTGCTTAAGCTTGGTTTGTCAACATCTTACAAATATAATAGCAGTTTTTTTTTTTTCTCATTGCAAAAAAAAATCACAGATGGAGAATAGCAGGCAAGAAAATCTCATCTTAAATTCCCTATAATTTTTACATCATACAGGATATGATGAGTTTAAATGTGTAAATTTGCTATCGAATTTGGAAAAAATCGGTCCAGGGGCTTAAGATAGAAAAATTGAAGGGTCGATTTAAAAAAGTGTTAATATCTCTGATATTTTTATTTACCAAAGTATAACACAATTTGGAAATTGAATATCAAAGAGATAGCAATTTGGAATATTATTGCATCGTAGCTCGATGATCGGAGGACACATTTGATAAAAATCAACCACAAAATTGTGTTTCGAAATGAGCAGGATGTTTTATGCCACAATACTTTCCAAGTAATAAATGATGCCCGTTATCTGGGTGTAAATTTCACAATCATATGGCTGTATAATAAGAACTGAAGTTTCATACATACAATACTAATAAATGAACAGACTCCAGATTCCAAGAATTTTATAGTGGTTGTGAATAAGCTTGAAATTTGTTAAATTATTGCTTTCAGTCTTCCTGATCTCATTTTTCATCAGTAAGATAATAGACTCAATGAAAACTAAAGGTATTTCGATTTTCGTAATCTCTGACGTATGAAATATCTTTAAAGCTTACTGAAAAGGTGACTGACACGACACACTGCTTGATCATAGCTTGATCGTTAGAAGCAAGCGAGCGAGCTAATGGAAGCTATTTAAACTAATCTAAAAACAAAGTCAGTCTGATAATTATTACCATTTGTTTCCTCTGAAGGTGTGATGGGTGATCCTTCAGATGTGTTCAAAACTGGATAATAATCAGTTACGATACCACGAGCTGGATTTTGTTGGCGGGTAATAAGAAGCGGGGGTATTCGTGAGTTTTGAAGTTCGTCTTCGTCGTGACGCTCGGTTACTAGTGGTCCTTGTGATTCTTGTGATACTTTTGATTTTGGTGATCGCTCGAGGTCCGTCTCGGCGTCGTTCTTCGTCGCGGTTTTAGTGGGCGTCCCGATGGACGCTATGATTGTGCTGGACGAGCGCGGGTACGACGCGCCGTTCTCGTTGCTTGTCCTCTTCGGTTTTGAAGGCTTTGAGTTATGTGAGTGCTGGGCGGGTATTGGAGACTCGAGTGTCACCGATGTGCGAGATTTGGTACCGCTTATCACATCGCTTACTCCCGTTTGTACACTATTTACATCGTGCTGCTCATTTGACACGGTGTTCCCACTGTCCTCGGAAGCCATCTTGGATTCATGGATAACATAAGCGTCACGGAATAGACGATTCATTGAGATCGGGGATGATGTATGAAAGCCGTTTCACTTAATAGCATTCATTCGGCAGCTAGGGCAACTATTAGAATTCTATCTATCTAACTATCGTTTCAAGTGGAAATAAATTTCGTTATAATTAATACGTTGAAATGAATTCAAAACACGATTTCGGAAACGTCAACGATTTTATTAACTTAATACAGCAATCGCATGCAATGATAAAAAAATATCTTTCAAGTAAAAGCCTCTTTTCTATCCTGAATGTGTTTTCATTAAAGTCTAACTGTAGCCTGTGTCCTTGGGGCTTTCTTTCTTCGAGTGTGCCTGTGTTCCGTTAAGATGGCGTGTCAATCGTAGCACGGAGGTTTTGGCATAGCGTTGGGGGGGTTGTTCGCCGTCTATAGTGACGAACGTGCTTGCAGAGAACACGGCGGCAACGAGGATAAAGCGGCGTTTGTTGCGTTTCTTGTATTACGATAGAGCAGCAGGCAGCATTAGTCGGAGTACAAAGCTGAGTAAAAAGTAACTTGATGATTACAACAAAACTGAGCACTGCGTAAATCAATTGTACAAAGTGAACGGTGAACAAAAAGACATAAAAATCCTAGTTAGTGGTAGGAGGGTGAGCGGTGCTCTAGGGTGCGTGAGTTTAGTTAAGTATTAAGGTAGATAATAAGAGAAGAACAACATGTCTTCGCCAAACAAGAAAGTTAAGAAGTTGGAGGACCCAGTATCGGGCGACGGAGACGCTAGGGACTACGATCTAGAGACGCAAAAGGCACTCGAAGAGATCGACGGATGTCAGAATCAAATCGATGGACTAAACGAGAAGGCAAGCGACGAGATACTCGAAGTTGAGAAGAAGTACAACAAGCTGCGGAAGCCTTATTTCCAAAAACGAAACGAGATCATTAAGAGGATACCAAACTTCTGGGTGACCGCAGTATCCTTATACGATATACATATACAATCGTTAAAGAAAACAAAAACAACTTTGTTGTCACTCTGTTGACGTTTACCACCTATGCCGGCGTCCGCCGGCTAACGACGCCATCTTGCCATCTTGTATTCCTTCTCCTAATCGCCATACATATCTTATAATATTCATCCACGATTACGTACTAACGTAATATTGAACGCGTCCTGAACCCCGTGCTAACCCTACCCACCACGCTGCCTATTACACAAAAATCACCGCCATCCGTTAGCCAGAAACTTTACTCTTTTGTTTACAATTAGACGCGCGGGAAGCCCCCTCCTCCCGCCCTTCCTCACTGCCATGGTTATTAAAGTCCGGGGATTTCCCGCCCAAAACCAAATCACAGATTTACAAATTTTTGACTATCGAATGCGATAATGGGGCTCAATTTTCTTTCCTTTTTTTATCAGGCTCTAATTTATATATTCATTCCTTATCGATGATGTACAGTTTGTCAATCACCCACAAATAGCACCTATACTTGAAGAAGAGGAGGAAGATGCTCTTCGGTATTTGACAAAATTGGAAGTTGAAGAGTTTGAGGACATTAAATCAGGCTACAGAATCAATTTTCATTTTGATGGTAATCCATACTTTGAAAATGATGTACTGACCAAGGAATTTCACCTCGGATCTTCTGGTGAGCTCAATTTTCGACGTTCATTATAATCATGTATAGTTTGATATTCTGTTCAGGTATCTTTGTTGACAAGTCTTTAAAGAAATAGAAAACAATTATTATTAAATGTTTTTGCTGCGATGAGACTCCTGCTTCTTTGCAGGAGATCCAGCGTCACAAAGTACGCTTATTCGCTGGAAGGAAGGAGCTGATCTAACAAAAAGAGCTAAAGATAAAGGGTCGCTAAAAGGAAGGAAAAGGCCACTCGTCGGACACAAGACTTTCTTTGACTGGTTTACGGACCATGGTGACCCAAGCTCTGATGATATAGCAGAACTAATCAAGGATGATATGTGGCCCAATCCTTTGCAGGTGATTGAGCATTCATTATCATAAAAACGAGAATATGAAAGAACTTCGAAAGATTTTTAAAAAAAATTTGAGATCCAAACTAATCGTTTTTATTATTACAGTATTACTTGGTGCCTGATATTGACATTGAAAATGGTATCGAGGGTGACGGTGAAGAAGTAGACAGCGACGAAGAGGATGATGAAGATGGCGATGATGGCGAAGATGCAGGTGAAGGTGAGGAGGGTGATGACAGTATAGTCGTGGTAGAAGATGATGCAGATGAGGAGGATGAAGAGGAAGAAGCCGACGCTGAAGGTGAGGGAGTGAATGACGAGGGGGATATGATGGTGGATGACGAGGGCGAACAGGAAGGTGAGAAAAAGGTGATTCTTTAGAAGAATGTAGGATCGTCTTTATTTTGGCTATTTTTGAATTTTCTTTATCTCACGTTAGGTTAAAATTTAAAATATCGAGCTTAAATTCGGTAAGAATTTTTTATTTATGTATTTGAAACCGATTTAGGACTTTAGTGAAATAAAAGAATCGACAATAGCCAGAATAAAGACCACCCTAATGTATCATAAATTATAATGCCAATAATTTTAATATAATTTGATTTTGTTTATATTTTAGACGGCAAAGAGCCAGAGTAAGAAGAACTAAAGGATCGAAAAATCGTGGAGATCCGTTACTCCGTGGATGAAATCGTCGGCTAAAGAATGATATACGATAAAAAAACAAAAAAAAAAAAAAAAACTAGTTGTGAAACTAAGTTGGCCGTATTAAAATTTTTTTGGCCGCTTAGTACGTACGTAACAGACGCGTAACGAAAAAAACAAAAAAACAAAAAAAACATACATAAACTGAAATAAAACAAAAATAAAATAAAATACCTGTCTGATGCCCTTAATACATATTAAATATTAAATAATTAACGTTAACGTTAGGATAGGATAAAAGTTTAAGGGTCCCTCGGCGTCAGACAGGTATTTTTTAATAACGTCAAATGATGATTACCTCTGTGCCAGAAATGGCCCCGGAAAATCCTGTAGTTCCTTTCTCGGACGAGGCACGTTAGATATTCGTGGGTATCATCCTTCCGGTTGGTTGTTGGTTTTATTTTTTCTTTGTTTTTTACGCTTTTTTTTCTTTTTAATGTATTTGCCGAATTTCACGATGAATTTTTAACTTCATAGATAAAAATAAAAAGTAGATACAGAATATACGAGGGGAATAAAATACGATAATGAGAGAGTGGAAGAAGATTGGTTTTGGTATAAAGCAGCTACTGACGTGTCTCGTCAGCCCTCTTCCAATCTCCTTATACCCTAATAATTTCCCACATTTTAAGTACGAGCTGTAATGATAATTAATGATATTTATATATTGACTTATTTCGAAGTATGTAAGGTTTTATTCGAAAGAATTTTTTCTTGTCTTAAAGATATAGTATGTTTGTCTAATTGAATAACTAATTTGAAAAAAAAGGAAAAAACAAAAAAACGGAATATAATAATAATAATAATAATAATAAGAATAATAATAATATGTCGTGTCTAATTTTTAGTTATCTAAATTTCAACGATTTACCTCTAAACACACGCGTTAAGATGAAGAAGATATTAAGGTGTCCTTAATAGGGTGCAGGATTCGAGTTATTAGAATTGATAAAAAAAAAAAAAAAAAAAAAAAAACATTACAAGTAAAAGAAAAGAAAAATAATGAAATTGGACAATGGTACTTTTCGCAAATTTAATGATTAAATTATTTTTTTGAATAAAGAGAGATAGAGAGAGAAAGAGAGAGAGAGAGAGATAAAGAAAGAAGAAATCATAATAAAGTTGACGGTTTGAAATACATATTCGTGAATGAGTTTTGATTACCAGCCACATGTATAATGTATGTTACACCATATATCAACATACGTAACCATCCCAATTCATTCCACGATGCATTATACATACATACCTATACCATCATTATTTAGACATTTAAATGTATAATAAAATCCTACATTTTAACAATTGTTCGAGATAAATTGTCTGAAATTTTCACCTTTCACAATGTGTTCTAAGATTTGAAAGTTCACAGAGTCTCATCCCTTTGAGACTCACTGTTCACGAGATGTGCGATATTCAATTTTCGATCTTTGGCGTAACTGAGGGTTAAATTGCGAATTTTTATCGTATCTTTGTGAATTTTTCAATCTTAGAGCAAACTATAATGAGGGGTAAAAATTTCATATAAATCAACGTATTTGACATCCTGTTAATTTGTTGATAATTGGTGGACTTGCCAAAATATATAAATTATCCGAAAAAAAAAAATTCAATTACAATCAAAACTGTGAATCATAGATTTTTGAAGGTATAATACCTACCGCCTGAAATACACAAGATAAAGTACAATGAAATAATATCTTTTTGTACCTAATTGTCTGCAATCGCAAGAATGATTCGTAAGTATGTTTGTTCATACTGCACGTTGAAAATCGAATCGGTCACACGCCTGCAATAGATCTAAGATATGAAGAAAAAAAATATCTGTGGTGTCCCGAGTCCACTTGACATAAAAGATGTGCGTAAGCTATCGTTTAATCCCGGTCACAGGCTCTTTCAGTTGAAGGGACGAGGGAGGCGCGATCCAGAGACATAATTTTTTCACAATAGATCTTACTGTACAAGTTATATACCATACCTATATGTATATAAATGCATATGTGCAACGACGTCTTATTTATAATACATGTCACGGCCATTCTACATTATTTTAAATAACCGTCACTCCATCTGCCACTAAAAGCGTCTCCCTTTATCTCCCCCCTCCCCCATCTTTCGATTAACTGCAAAGGAATCAAAACGTTCGATTTAACAACGACTGCAGATGTAACAAAATGATCCAACGTGTACATCACCCGATACGGTATATAATTGGAAATAAGATTCGTATATTAAAGATTCTCGGTGAATTATAATATGACTGAAATTTTTTGTACATAATGAATAAATTTTATTTGAAACAAATAAATTTATCAATTATTACTTTTTCTTTATTTCTCAACAATACCCATTAATTTTTCTGTTAATGAGGAGATGTGATCGATCTAATTCTTCATCCATATTTGTCTACACATTATCATCAATCCAAGGTGATACGTATAATTATGTGTGTAAAAGGAATTGGGAAGATTCAAAGAAGAAATATAGGAAAAATAAGATATTTAAGTCAAGCTACAGAGGAGGGGAGTCTCAGAGATATCAGTACACAGAGCCAATAAGCGCATTGGAGGGGTTGCGGCGTTCGTAGTCAGACAACTCTGCGGCACTGACAAACCGAGTATTCTAACTGCATTCGGCGCGGTTCCTCCGTGCACGGCAATACGTATATCGCGTTTAAGAATTTGTGATTTGTGAAGTGTATTTGTTGTTATATTATTACCAATTATTTTATACCATACAACATCCTTATTATATCCCAATTTTCGAAATTCCGTGGAATTAATTATTCCCGGACTAAACACATCGAATTTCTTCTATACCGAAGAGGAAATCTCCGCTGAAGAGGATGGCGTCCGGAAAAACCGTAGCGTTTTACATCTGGCTGAAAATTTTATTAGGCAATTTATTTAAAATTTACATTATAGTCATTTATGCGATCCGGATTTTGCAGAATTTTGAAAAACACATAGATCATCGATAACTGATGTTCATTTTTAACAGTATTCCTTTACCGAAAGAGACTTTATTATACCGAAAATTGATCACGATTTTTGAACCACTGATATGCCTGCCACTAGCATCTATATTTATTCAATATGATAAAAACCCATAGATAAATAGGAAAGCTTTGATCCACAGCCTAATTGTTGCTAATTGTCGTATGGATGAAACTGGTCTGCACTGCAGGGTCATTCCCGCGTCATTTAAAATCGATATACGAGTCAGGTCAAACGGAGTTTTAACGAGGGCAGATCTATGCACGCAGATAAATCTTTATGTAAATATATATATATATATACATACCGTGAATTTATTTATATACAATTTATAGACTTTGATGTACATACAACAATAATTAATATATAGGTATAAAGAAGTAATGTATAAAATATAAAACAGTAATTATACTCATATAGAATTTATAATCGAATAACCAGTAAACTCGTGATACGCCCGTATTTAATCACGGTCGTATGATACCGTTGACAAACAGTATTATTTTCCCTAAGGTCTCTCTTTACCATGCCATATGCGATATTATAACTCTCTCGCGAAGTCATTTGTGCAAACATCATGAGATTCATCGGAACCTTAAAACATATCCACATATGATTATAGCGATTGCATATATTTGTACTCCCCTTCGTTATCTGTATCTATTCGTTATCTATGGGTATCATCTAAGACCTTGGACTAGTTTGTTTACTTAGGTCAGTTTCCGGAACCGCCCTGAAACGGATAATGATATTAAGTAAGTAAGAAACGAGGTAGCCGCTGCAGACACCCAAGTAAATCGTTTCAACCAATCCGCTTAACGAAGTTAGAGAACAACGTTTAAATAAAATATTGCGATAACGCGTAATAGCTGCGATCTGTAAATACAAAAGATAAGTTTTTATATAACACGTGGCTGTTTACTTATATGTCAACTAATGCGTTCGTGTCCTTGTACTCTTTTTTTGTATAATCAGACCTAATCTCTCTATTCAACGAGTTTAATATTTTAGGAATTTTTCGAGTAAAACGTTTAAACTTATCTTATAAAGCTAATTGGCCCAATCGTATGTACAAGAGGAAAGTCTTTAACGATAATGATTAACGTATATTGATGTAATAATTAACCGGGAAACATTCTTTTTTTTTTTTTATCTACTGTTATATGTATATAGACGGATATAACGATTTACATAAATCGATTCCGGATTGGATTAAAGTTTGTCGAAGAAGTCATGCAGAGATGGGTTTTTATCAGGAGATTTAAATCCAGAAGTTATTTCATACGTGACTTTTTATCATTGATTGACTATAAATCGGATTGCAAGGGCTACAAGTATCTTGTAGACATATCGTCGTTCGTTCACTCTGTGTAAACTATATATAACTATATATATACTTAGACATATAAACCCATGTGTATAATAAGAGATTACAAAATATCATAAAAAATTATCAAATAGTCGAACGATTTATGTCGTGGCTTTCAGTGGGATCAGAATATTCGTAGAAACATGTATAGTAAACGTTATCTGTCATTCAGCGTATAATTATATACAAAATCTTGAAAAAAAAAACCTTATTCTCTTTATCATAATGTCATGCTAATGCTGTTTTATCAGTTCGTATAACACATGCCCGATTATTTTTATCTACAGGTACAGTCATTTCTTTAGAAATGCAAATGGAATCACAATTTGAGTATTGCTGTGGTTTGGGTACTTCTTGGGCTAGCGAAGGTCTGACATGTGAATCTTTTACCGGACCAGTTTCTGGGGTAGCTAATGTCGAACAAGGTTTGTGCCTATCGGCGGTTGACATTTGTTGCGTTAAATTGTACCACGAAAAGCAATGCGAAATTGGAAAGAATGACGCTCGCTCTGGACTAGCGTGTGCTGGTAACACGGCACTAGGTGGAGAGTATCATAGGGATTGCTGTGAAGGCTGTAAACTAGGTAAATAGTAAACCAAGTTGGTAAATTATGATGGTATTAAAAATGACCATACCGTATTACGTCTATACTTACTCAGGTATACTGACCGGGTCCATGGCACACGGATGCGCTTTCAAAAGATTTGCTTTTGGCAAACCATGGGATCCAGCATTCCTAGAATGTTGCCACGAGTATTTGCCCAGCACTATTGAGCCCTTTACAGAACCTGAATTGAGCAGTACCTCTTTACAACCTTCTAACTCATCAACGGCATCACCGACCAGCGTTTCACCGACCCCTACTGATCCAGATCAATGGCCAACTCCGAGTGAGTGAAAGACGTATGAGTTTACACGTAACTTTTCATCTATCGATGTGATTATCGCTGAAAAAGTGGACTTAACGCAGTATCGTTTTCAGCATTGGATGACTTTTGCCAACTTATGCTGGGCCAACTCTGTACAGATATTTGCATTCCGTCACCAGGTTCTTACAAATGTGCATGTCGTGATGGGTTCACGTTATTAGAGGATGGGAAAACGTGCATACAAGACTCTCCCACTAACAGGTAACCATCGCGAGATGTTCAAACTGAAATGATTGACTTGTTTAACCGACAAATTTTATTAGATGTAAAAAGAACAACCCATGTCAACACCGTTGTACAGATAGTGGTGAAGCGATTGTCTGCAGTTGTAATCCGGGGTATGTACTGGCTAGTGACAAACATTCTTGTTTGCCAAAAGAAACGGAGACCACACCGGAAGGTGAAGACAATGATTTGCCAGGTTTTAGGTGTCCTGAAGGATATCAGTACAAAGCTGCCAATCAGGTTTGCGACGGTTCGTATATTAAGCCAATTTTATTACCAAAGTAAAGTTTTGACTAACTTTGATATCCGCTTATACTAACAACCATGTTTTAAAATTATTATCAAACTGTATATAACTCGTGAGAAAACCTATACAATGTTACATGTCCAATGTTCGTGATACCTTTCGTTCCGTTACATATATCTTTTGAGTTTTTCATTTGTGCTTTCGCCGCCGCTTTGCTTAGACATCGATGAATGTGAAAAAAATGTATGTCCTGGTCGTTGCGAGAACACAATCGGATCTTACACGTGTCTTTCTGGACCGACTAAATCCGTTCAATATAACAACGCCTGTCCACCTGGTTACGCGTGGAATGAGGAGGAATTACTTTGCGTTGGTAAGTGAATGTGGATAATTAATTCATCGAGAGTGAACCTTAGCAATTCGATTAAATGATGTCCTGCAGATATTGACGAGTGCCTTGAACAGCCGGATACATGCGATAAAGAAACTCACGTTTGCGTAAACACACAGGGAAGCTTTACCTGCCATCAATTGACTGGTACTGGTCCGAGATCATGTCCTGCTGGGTTTAAATATGACAAACAAAATAGCCTCTGCAAAGGTAATTTTCTTATCACAATGTTCAAAGAAAGTATATCGTATATTTAATATCAATTGTAAAACCGGGAGGGAGTGTTATTCATTTTCGAAAATTTTAAATTATATTTGAAACATGTAAATCCCTTCATCATCATCAGATGTCGACGAGTGTGCCGAGGGCATTCATGGATGTTCTGAAGAGAATGAGGAGTGTCGTAACACCGATGGTGCGTATGAATGTGACGTTAAATGTCAGCCAGGTTTTACGTTCAGCATCAACCTCGGGATTTGCACCGGTAAATGATGTTTATTGATAAAACTATGCATTGTTTTAAAAATTGCAAGTCTGCAAATTACTCTTTCTTTCAGATATTGACGAGTGTGCTAAAGACGGTTCTAAACTCTGTCCAATTCCTGGATCAAAGTGTCTCAACACCCATGGAAGTTACGAATGCGTTAATCAGAGGGTTACAGATTCTATTACACGACCGGTAAAAGGATGTCCGGCTGGTTTAAAGCCGATTGGTGATGGGACAGAAGGGTGCAGAGACGTTGACGAGTGCACGGAAAATCTTCATTCGTGCAATACTAAATTTGAGATATGTGTAAACATGGTCGGTAGTTATAGATGCGATTTGATATCAGAAATTTCCAATGACTCAGACGAAGAAGCATTTGACAATTGGACAGATGGGTACAGGGAAGAAGAAGATGATGATGATGAAGAAACTAACCAAACTACTATAGAAGACCAAGACACTTACACAACTGTTCAATCTGAACCCACCTGCCTTCCGGGGTATAAATATAACGCCCAAACTGGCCAGTGCAATGGTGAGTTTGATTAATCATCTTCGTAATGATAATTTGTTTCAGTTCTTCGAAGAGTTGAGATAAATAAAAGAAATAATTAATTCTCATGGTCCCTTTGCACAGTCGTTCAAAAGTTTGTGTCTAGTTTTTTATATAATCTCACAGATATCGACGAGTGTTTAACAAATCAACACAACTGTACCGGACCTCTGTTAGAATGTGTTAATCTACCAGCGACTTACCGATGTGATTGTAAAGACGGTTTCGAGTTGAACATTACGACATTCGTATGCCAAGGTATGACACCGATCTCTTAACTCACCAAAAATTTACACATTGTTATCGAAGTATCGGTAACTTTATTCCTTCTCCAGACGTCGATGAGTGCAAACGAGGTTTGACAAAATGTAGCATTGGCGAAAGGTGCGTAAACTCAATAGGAGGTCATCAATGTACTCCGGCTTGTCCGATGGGTCTACAACCACATCCAACGATCGAAACCCTCTGTCAGGACATCGACGAGTGTGAACTTGGGCTTCATTCATGTCCAGCAAATTCTCACGTATGTGTAAACACGAACGGTTCTTACGTATGCGACATTGCAGCACCGTGTCCACGTTCAGGTTACGCCAGGGATCAAGTATCGGGACAGTGTTTGGACATTGATGAGTGCATCAAAGGGCCTGGATGTCGTGAGCATGAACGTTGCATCAATTCTCCTGGAACATACAACTGCGTACCATTGTGCAATATAGGATGGCTGTTCAATCCTCAGATGAAGATCTGTCAGGACGTTGACGAGTGTCTTTTGGGCCGTCATAACTGTCCTCAAAATACACACAGTTGTAGGAATACGAATGGTTCATTTTTATGCGATCCAATACCACCCTGCAAAAATGGTTTCAGAAGATTACCAGACGGAAATTGCGTCGACGTAGACGAGTGCGCAGAGAATGTTCACAACTGTTTGATATCTCGTTTTCAATATTGCACAAATCGAGAGGGTAGCTTTGAATGCATCACCCGATTTCCCGCCTGCGATAGAGGCTACGAATTCTCACTTAATGCCAGAGCTTGCCAAGACATAGACGAGTGTACGAGCAATCAGAATTCCTGCGACGTAACGAGGTACGAAAGGTGCGTCAATCTTCCTGGTACCTACAGGTGTGACAGACCACCACGTCAAAGGCCTCAACAAGTACCAGCTTGTCCCACGGGATACAGTTACCATAATCAGAGGAGAGGCTGCGTGGGTATGTTGATGTATTTTATATATTTTATTTTCTTCAATACACTTTCATGATACATTGTGCATCTTGAATCTGGTGGTAATAATTTAATCATATCTGTTTCAGGGTACATTACTGATATAATAAAAAACTGACCATTTATATATCAAGCATGGAATTACATCGTTGCATGTTGGCTTTTTGTGCATGTGGATTTATCCTTCGTTATGCATATATAAGCTTACTTATGTTCTGCAGACTAATAATTAAACCCAAATTATTAGCTAAACCCGTTTTATGTAATCCGTAACTGTCTAAAGTCTCACTACCATCATAAATCTGCAACAACAAAAAATCTTTAATCTCATTAAATATTCTGAACAGACATCGACGAGTGCGCCGAGGGGACTCACAAATGTGGAAAAGAACAATGTTTCAATCAACCAGGTAGTTACACATGTGCTCGATCCCCAACTCCAGTTTCAACATTGAACAAATGTGGTTCAGGATCGCGATACACAAGATTGGGTTGCGAGGACATTAACGAGTGCGTAGAAGTTGAGGACGCGTGTTCGAGTAACGAACAGTGTACTAATACCTTAGGAAGTTTCACATGTACCTGCAACCTGGGCTTCATAAGAGACAACATAACGCAGGCTTGCGTTGATATAAACGAATGTCAAATACAGAGTCATGGTTGTCTACCATCCCAACGATGTGATAACACTCCTGGTAGCTATACATGTGTTAGATTTCTCAACTGCGGTACTGGTTACACCCTTAACGCAGCTTCAGAGATATGCGAAGATGATGACGAGTGCGTATTAGGAACCCACGATTGCTCGTCTGGATATCATTGCAGAAATACACCTGGATCTTATCGATGTGAAAAGAATTCAAGATACTCTGTAACGACCTCAAGGACAATCAGATTCTATAATACTGTGCCCAGTGTAACGACACGTCAACCTTTACGAACTACCGGATTTGCAATAGCATGTCCTCAAGGATATGTGGTGATTGGAAATCAGTGCGTTGATCAAAACGAGTGTGACGGACCTCAGAGCCCGTGTAGTTCCACACAAAATTGCATAAACACAAGAGGATCGTACAGCTGCATATCACGAATCAGATGTGGACCTGGTTACAAACTTGATGAAAGCGAACAACGTTGTGTCGACGTTGACGAATGTGCTGAAAGAATTCACGATTGTGGTTCAGGACAAAGTTGCGTTAATCGTCCCGGTGGTTACATATGCAGTTGTCCACCTGGTCACGCAGTAGGACCAAATAAAGACTGCGTTGATATAGACGAATGTAGTATATACTCTGGTAAAGCTTGCAGTTCTAACAGTCGTTGTGAAAACACTGTTGGTTCTTATCGTTGCATTTGTCAATCTGGATTTAAAAACGTTGGTGATATATCATGCGATGATGTAGACGAGTGTAAAGAATCACCTGGAATTTGTCAACACAAATGTATAAACGTATGGGGATCATATAAGTGCGTTTGTAATCCAGGTTACAGATTAAATCTCGATGGTAGATCATGCACGGATATTGACGAGTGTATGGAATTCAAAGAGAACAATCTATGCGTTGGTATTTGTCAAAATACTCCTGGTAGCTACGTTTGCCAATGTCCTAACGGCTATCGACTAGGCTCCGATCAGCGAACGTGTCAAGGTTAGTTTTTAAAATCAAATGGTTCTATTTGCTTACATCATGAGGTAATTATGAATCGGTACACAATCTCTGATTTTAGATATCGACGAATGCGAAAATGGACATATATGCAGAGATCCGGATGAGGTGTGCCAAAATATGCGTGGAAGTTACAGATGTAATAGAATAGACTGTCCTCCAGGATATCACAGAGATAACGAAAGAAAAAAGTTAGTAACTCAGGCATTGTGATGTGGTTCCTGTAGAAGTCCATCTTGATTATATATAAAAGCATAATCTATCATTAAAACGAAACCGTTATCCTGAAATTTTGTCTGGATATTGATGATAGCTGTAAAAACTAGAATAATATTTAAATGTTATTTTTACTTTCAGCCGATGTCTTCGAACTTCGAGATATTGTCAGTCAGGAGATTACGAATGTTTCCGTTCGCCAGCTCATTTCTCTTATAACTTTATAACGTTCGTTAGTATGTTGCCTATACCGCCTACTGGTCAATTAGAATTATTTACTATGAGAGGAAACGGTCAGTTTGGTTCTACAATAGAATTTCGTATGGAATTAGTAAACGTAAGAGCACCACCCGGTATACCAAGAGCTACCGAAGGTTCATTCAGACTAAGAAAACCAGCACAATCTCAGGCGGTTATTGCTCTTGTTCAAAGTCTCAAAGGACCTCAAGAAATCGAACTGAGATTAAGTATGGAAATTTATAACGGTGTATCGTTTGCCGGAAGTGCTGTTGTTAAATTGTTCCTTTTCGTTTCCGAATATGAATTTTAAATTTAATTTTATTATACCTAATATATGTATAATATCAATGTCTTGTACTTATAGGTATAATATGGTATATGTCAGAATAATTTAAGTTTATTTTATAAGTTTAATTTTAAAAGTGTATATGTTATAGCTAAATTTTATTGAAAGAAAAAAAAAAAAATATTAAAATCGATTGATCTACATCACAGTTTAAAAAAAAAAATCAAAAATAGGATAATATTAAAAAAAATAAAAATCAAAATTATGATATAGCATTATACGACTATATGTTAATATACATAGCTGTTTAAAAAATATATCATGTATAGGTAAGTATAATTAATAAATTTCTTTGAATTAGTTATAATTACTGTGAAATTTTCACATGGTATACGTTATTTGAAATGATCTGCAATTTTTATGATATAATACGACTCTTTTAATTATTATAGACAAACATGATCCCGGCATGTAAATATTTTACTATATCATATTATACCGCGATAAGAAACGAAATATAATAAAAAATATATACATATATGTATAAATGAACCAAGTTTTTTAGTAAATTTGTATATTATATTATAAATACAAATTACGCGATAATAATTTCCGTCATTTAAATATACAAACAAGATCGAGCGCGATATCATCGAGTATTTCGCAATAGCAATTATGATCATCATATCGGTATGTAATTGAGATATAATGCTTAATTACAACTGATTATAGGGAAAGGGGGGGGGGGGGGGGGGGGGGGGGGGGGGGGGGGGGGGGGGGGGGAATCAAAACGGGGACGTTTAAGGAAATACTATTAACTTTCTTGAATTCAAATATACTGAATCTTCTATTTTTTTACTTCTATATTTGAAATATATAAAACTTATACTTTATATCTATATATGATATACCTATATAGGTATTGTATATAATAGGGTATTAAACAATAAATAAAACACAATAAATTGAGATCTTTCTGTCTTATTATAATTATTTTTAGCTCAGCGATTATTTAACAAATTGTTAATTTTTTTTTTATATATACTATACATAAATTTCACTTTATATTATGTGTATTTATATATATATATATATTTATATACCTATATATAGGTATATATGTATACGTATATACCTATATACATAATTTTATAGAAAATTATAATAAAAATTAAACGTATAATTATTCTGGTAATTATTATTATTAACCATAATCGTTGGGCTTTATAATATATATATATATAATATATATATATGTTATATACGATCAACGCGATCATCATGGCTACTATAGATATATTTATATAGTAGAACAATATTTATATAGTATGTATATTATCTCAGGTATGATTTTCTGTAAATATATATATAGGTATATAATAGGTATATAATGTATTATGTATGTATAATATATAATATGCATTGGGAGCGCGGGATTTAAAGAATTAGATTATAATATAAGTACATACATAAATTTTATATAATATTCTCAATCACTCGTCAATTTTTCATTTTTTCTTTCTCTTTTTGTCGGAGGGTGGGGAGAACATTGTATTATAGTCATATTTTTGATCTTTTATTTATGTATATGTATGTATATATTGTCTTATAGATAAGGCGATTTCCTAGTTATATTACCCTCGTAATATACTAAAAGTAATTACATGTAGGTATATATATACGTGCAGTATTTGCAAAAAGTCAGAACTATATATAGGCAGCAGTATAAACACTGCATTATATATTTCTACATAGTATACCTATAGATTATACATATGTATAATTTATATGTATATGTATATGAAAAGCACGGAAATTGACGAGTAATGAAATATATTTCAAATTTATAATTCATTTGCATAATTTTCCATTTTTTTTTTTTTTTTTTTTGTTCGTTTCTTTTCTAGTTTCTATAGAATCTTTCGCATATTACGATAATAAATATTATACACCGGTGAATTCTGTATAATAATTAATACAGTATAATAATTTTTCCAGACAAAAAAAATTAAAAATAAAAAAATTATTTATTCGGAACAAATTGGGGAAGGGGGAGGGAGAAGTCGTGATGAATTATTTTTTTTTACTCCAAATTATAGACCACCCTAATTTATGACTTATTGACCTTCTATACTATAATTCTATTACTTCTGAAAACATTATCTCTCTTTCTCTATCTTTTATATATACCTGTGGTATATACATATACCTATATAGGTATATATCCATATAGTAATAATAATAATAATAACATATACTATAACGCGCAATTATAATTCTTGGTTTATAATATAAAATAATGATAATAATAATAATTAATAATTAATAATCAATAATAAATGTAAGTAACAGCCTGGAAGCAGCAGCAATAATTAGGCGCTACTGCGGCGTGATGGCAGTGACGAAATATCGCACGCACTCACTATTATAATTATATATATATATATATATATATATACCTATATATAAATATATATTTCATTTATATTTTATTATAGATATATAATGTATACGTTTTGCATATTATTTTCTTTTTTTTTCTTATTCGAATTCGAATTGATGATTTCGTTTATCTTTTTTTTCTTTCCTTATTTGGATCGTTATTTTAGTTAATTAATTAATTTAATTATTTATAAATCGGGGGAAAAATGTACGTGACTATAAAAATTCGTTATTATTTATTTATTTTCTTTTCGTTTCAACGCATATTTTCGATCTTTCCCCAAACATGGAAGAAGAAAAAAAAAACCAAAAGAAAAAAAAAAAATTCGTTGCGTCATTGCGATATTCAAAAAATAGATCTCAATATCTCCGCGGGATCAGAACAACAACTCAAATTATAGTATAACGTGTTACTTATACAGGATCTTTTTTTTTTTTCTTAATTTATTCGTTTAGTTTTTCTTTTTATTATATCTATTTAATTATACCTAAATACTATATATATTATATATCATATGACAATTCCTAATCACCTTAATTCTCCGGTCGTAACGGGAAACAAAAAAAAAAAATAAAAAATAAAAAAACGAAAACTTTCATAATGTACGATAACTATCATACCTATATATGTATATATATATATATATATATATATATATTATCTACGTCGACTAATCATCATCATAGTCTAATAATTAGGCTCAATATAATTAATAAACTTTACGCGGAGAATTCAGGCGGTCATGCTTTGATCCATTTCCGCAAATTCACGTGATACTTTACATACGTAATGTAGACGTTCATAAAGATCAGCAGTACAACCAAATTCGCATAAATCTTTTAACCAGTATGAAGTAGCCTGTCTACTAGCGTCTATGTAAGTAACGAGGTAGCCTTTTCCCTGAGATTCTTGAGACACTACCATCTTAGTGTGATCACGAAAGAAATTTACTTGAAGTAAAGGTATTGTTAACTCCATAACTATAGCTTTGTCTGTACGCAACCATCGTTTCATACGAGGTACACAGGCTGCTCTTGTCTGCCTTGTGTCACGTGGTTCTCTAACCTCTCCGCCTAATGAAACAGAAATAAAAAAAAATAAAAAAAATTATGCTTAAAACCGAAAGAAGACAAATGACTGAATGAGAAAACTTACCTTCCGTTAAATAATCGTCCATGTAACGAGTAAAGTAACGTAGTAGAGCTAACTTCTTTTGCAAAGGTACAGATACGTCCTTTTCTCTATTATATCTCGTTATCTCATCATCCGTAGTCATGTACTCCACACGTCTGTAATTTATGAGAGAAATAATAGCGAATAAAGAGGTTTTTTTTTTTTTTTTTTTTTTTTTTTTTAAAGTCATTTGAATATTTTTTTATGACAATTAATGAGAAATAAAAAAAAAACCTTTGCATTATATACCTTCTATCGTGAGTATAGCTCATCTTTGTACTATCGTTGAATAATACACCAACGGATTTATCAGATAGTTGAAATCCGAGTCCATATTTATTTGAATAATCAATCCACTTAGTTACAAAAAGTGGCATAACATCGTCAACAGTTATTGGATTTTTAACAGCACATGCACAGACCATTTCCGTTATGCATTGTTCCATTGCCTTGTGCATTTGCGTACTTTGCATTATAACATCGCCCTTCTTATGACTCGGACAAAGTATGGTGCTCAATCTCTGTTTGAACCTTGGTAATTTCGGCAATCTTTTAACCAACCAATTAACCTTAGCCTCCTTAACTGACGATCTTTGTATCGTCATAGCTGATACAGAATGCGTAAGACCCTCTACATGTGTGATCTGCGAAGCTGTTGGAGGGATGATAACATGTGGTGGTGGCATTTGGTAGCAACAAGTATGAGGCAATGAAAGAGGCACATATTCCTTAGTCAGATATGCGTGCTCTTTAACTCTGTCTAATGAAGGCCTTAGTTTTGGGGTAGGTTGGAGTAACCAGTGTATCAAATCCTGACCATTTTGAGTGGCTATAGACTCGTCAACTTCTTTGTATTGATTGTTGCAAATTCTAGCGTATGTTTCCTTAAGTTGGGAAGACTCGAACGGTGGTTGTCCAACCAAAAGAGCGTACAATATGCATCCGAGAGCCCAGACATCAGCCTCGTAACTGTAAGCTTGTTTGTACAATACTTCCGGAGCAATGTAATTCGGAGTACCGCATATCGTTCTGTGCAATATAAAAAAGTTAAACATCGGATATATTTATTTGTGTCCTTACTGGACCGAAAGTATCCTATTACGTGCATGTGAACCGGGCGAAAAGTGGCTCTTTTACGTTCTAGTACGGTAAAGTGAACTCTAAGACAGAAAGTAGCACTTTACCGTACTAGAGCGCAAAATAAAATAACTTTTCCTTCGTTTTTACATGCAATATGAAAGCAAGTTACTTCGGTGCAGGTATTGGACATAAAATATCGTGTGTATCACGGGCGAAACTGACTTGTGTGATTGTCAGCCTCGTTTTTCTCGGTCTACTTTCCGCCCTTGATACACAATATATTATTGATAAGTTTTTTTTTTTTTTTTCATTTTTGGATATAATACCGTAAACTTACACGCGTCTTCGTTGACCGTCAGGACTTGTTGCTAAACCAAAATCTCCGATCTTTACGACCATATGTTCGGATAAGAACATGTTCCCTGGTTTCAAATCACGATGTACGACCTTCTGAGAGTGAATATACGTGACTCCATCCACCATCTGCTTCATGTAGTATCGAGCTTCGGGCTCGGTAACTCTCCCTCGATATTTTAGCACGTGCATTAAGCTCTAAAGTTTCAAGTTTATAGATGGGTGGTTAATTAATAATTTACGTGATCAATGAATAACGGAATTTTATTAATATACTGATTAGGAAACAGGAAAGGAAAGCCAGTTTAATTTGTACATACATATATATGTATATATATATTATTTAGCTCTAGAGGAAGTGAAACGTAGATAGAAATTCAAGTTTTATGTTAATTATGTCAAGTGAAACGGTGTCGCGCTACAAGTACATACATACATACATATACGCAGTAGCTTCAATAATCTCGATTAATACGATTCACGTAAAACACGTTTTATTTTTGGGGTAGCGGTATAATCACTAACATATACTATATATATATTTTTTCTTTCTTCATACGGTACATACCTTCCTCGGACAAGCTTCTAGGAGCATGTAAGCGTGCAAATTGTCTTCAAAGTAGTGATACATCTGTACAACGTTTACATGGGTCAATTTCTTATGGATCATTATCTCTCGAGCGATCTAAAATATTTTTCAAATAAAGTTAAAGTACCAAAATTACAACATCTTCAATTATTTATTTTCCCATTTATATAAAAATTGTATATGACCAAACCTTCTGCAGATGAATTTTCTGCATACGATTCTTAGGTATGATTTTACAGGCATATTGGCTACCACTAGCTGCGTCAGTGAGGAGATATACTCTGCCAAAACCGCCCTGTAAATCGACAAAGTGATATGCATGAATTGAAGTAATTTTTATATGACATTTGTGCGGTTTTTTATTTTTTTTATTTTTTATTTATTGATTTTTTAATCATCTACAACGAAGATCGTTGGATAAAATAAATAAATACGATAGGTGATCTATGTATAAAGAAATTTTTAAATTTGTTAATAAATAAAGTTATCCTTTACGTACTACACATAGAAAACAGTTATAAGGTGGTTTTAGTGGTTACGAAGCTTTGGTATTTGTAATATAATGGCGTTTTGCCAAATGGGCGAAAATATCCGTCGAGAGGTTTGGATGTTACGAAAATTCACCGTCAAGTCCCACACAATATCGCGTAGACAGTTAGTTACCTACTGTTTTTTATATTTACTACAGCCAAGTCTACTCTCCCCTTAACGATCATCGCGAGTATGTGTATAAGTATTATTTGCTTCGCCTAGACGAATCTCTACACAGCGTGAAAGAGAACCGAAAGCTTTGAGAAATAAACGTCTAAAAAAAAAAGAAAAAAAAAAAAAAAAAAAAACATCAACGTCGCATTTTAAACTACCCCCGCGATCTCCTCATTCCGTTGGATTTTATATTTCGCATCATCAAAACGTATATAAATATATCTTTATTCTTCGAACTGTATAACAGCCAAAACTATATAATATTATCACGCAGACACATGTAATCCGAAATATACCTAAAGCTAAGAAAAAAAAGTTAATAAAAATATTTTATACAATAATATTTCGTATTATTTCAACGTTTGTTTCTTTACGTGTAATATCTCGAAGTAAGTAAGTATATAAGTATTTGTAAAAGGTATGTACATACATAAAACTTCCATCAGATGATGAATATACATATATGTAAAATTTTTGTTAAACGCATCGCTAATTTTGAAACGTGACGTAATTACGACGATGAACACTATATAACATACTCGACAATTCAAGACAGTATATATATATACATATACAGTATATAATGTACAACGATGACGTTAAGGAACTGCTTATACGTATACGTTACAACCGATTATACTTTTTATTTAGTTATTTAGACCACTCATTATCAAGAGGTTAATAAATTTCAATATACTATACAGTAGTAAAACGTGGACGATTTAGACATTTGAACAACTTTTACTACTATACGAATTGTAGCTGTACTTGATCACTAATCAATATACCCTTACGAAAACTGCATTCATTTTCATTTATCAATCTTTACAGATCAGATAATCGTTCCATCCGGTATGCGGATATGTCATGCAGTAAATTTTACATCAACAAATGGTACAATTTTCTTTTAATTTTGATAAATTTAACCGTTACTTTACACAATTACAATGCCTTGTAAATAGCACATTATACTGTCCATAAAAATATAAGTTGGGGTAAAGAAATCCGAATATCCGGTGACAAATGGAGCCGTACAATATCTTCCGAAAGAAGCCTTTCCGTGGTATATAGCTCTGCAGGAAAGGAACGATTCGAGGTTCTGTTCCGCTGATTGGTAACGCGAGAATACAGTTCCAATACCCATCTTTTTTCTTTTCCTTTTTTTCTTTTTTTTTTTTTATTACTTTCCTTTTCACTCTCACGCGATGAGGATGAGGTCGGGTTTCGGACGTGCCGGAAGGTGGAGGCCTACAGGAATCGTGCGTGAATAATTATTTACCGGGATTCGAAACGAAGATATATTTATATTGTGTTTCCTTCCTTTTCCCCACACTGCACGGATATATCAACCCTGATGTTCTAAAGTCAACTAAATCGACAAAGGAGATCCGCGATCTTTCAGCAAACCAAAGTCATGTATCTACCATGTTCGGAAATAGCCCAGTGATCAAAAGCTATACAAATTGAATCACACAACCTCCATGACACGATGCAAATAACCATATTCTATACATGAATCACTGAATTTTAATTCCTGTAATTTCACTGTCTCAGTACTAACTGGAAACCGAGAGACTAGATGAATAATCAAGTTTGACTATAATAATAGAGCGTTTTGTGTCTCTGTACAATTTTCTGCTGATATATATTTTACGTATCTCCTTGCTATATACTAAACATATGAAAGATATTAGTTTAAGGTCCTGAGCTCTGAGACCTGACTTCAGCTCTGGCTCCCCTGGGTATAACGTTTATTATACTTTATGGCGTTTACTGCAGAGAGAGGACCTGCAGGGTATAAGTTTAAAGAATGAAAAGAAGAGCTGAATTTCCGCTGTATTCATCCTCTGCACCCTGCACCTTCACTTCGCTTTTCCGCTTTTTGTATATCGTAGAAAAAAATATTGTTTTTTTTTTTTTTTTTTCTTTTCCCCTCGTTCAAGGTGTTTTCTTAGAGCTTAAAATCTGGCTCTGATCTCTCAAGGTTGTCTCATATATGTATTATAGCTGGCGATGAGTCTCGACTGATCCGGAATGGAGACAACCTTGAAAAATTCTAGTCCAAGGCTGCTATATGATCAGTATGATGATTTCTAAGCACATGTAGGAAAAACGATGATAGTTTAACGTTATGAATTTTTACTTGTAGTTAGATATAGTTTTACAAAAATACTCTCTCTGTGTCTTGTTCGGAAAGAATATTTTTTGTGTCTTTCATTGTCAGATGAATATACTATATATATATACGTTTTGGTTATACAAAGAAGCAAGGGCAAAGAGATGTAGGGTCGGTACGGAATGAAAAAGGATCTTTAGTCCGAAAAAGGACAGGTTTTAGCTCGACAGGTCGGTTGCAGGGGCGCAGCAAATCTGCTGAACAAAGATCCCCCTTATTTCTTACTATAGAAACTGGATGAGAGTGATTCATGGGGATTGGCCACTGAGCAAACAGCGAGAGGCTGCACTAGCATCATCAGCATCGAGTCGCAGGTGGTTAGAAAATCCTCATCCATGGATGCCTTGCAGTTATTTATGTAAACTAATCAACGCGTATAAGAAAGAAGTGCCAAAACGTTGTCATCGTCGAACGCGGAAAGCGATTTACGTCTGGTTGTAGCGATTTGAAAAAAAAAATTTCGCAAATTGCTTATCATGTATACAAAAATATTATCACTTGTCTCTGTCACATGCGGCGTACGTAGGTATGTATGTAGTACATACAATGAAGACCCGCTGCAGTCATGCATATCGTAGAAGATATAGGATTATACATATACATAGGATATAATATCGGACATAAAATCTCCTGCATGGCTCGGTTAACCGTTTATCCGATCGTGATCAAGGAGTGGTGGATCTGTGTCCTCGGAATTTTATGACTCAATGATTGACTCGCTCGATTATGGATCAGAGAATGTTCAGTTACTATGACTAAAGTCTCCGGTGCAGGATTTGTCGTTTACGTTAATATGGATGTATGGAAGTGTTTGTGCACAATGGATTATGTGCATTGCGCATAGAATAGAACCTTTCTCTCTCTATCTTATAGAAGTCTATAAGAAACACACTTAGACGACCAACGTATATGTATAATTGACCATATCTTATGACATATTTTGTTTTTTTTTTTTACATCTTGTTTCTCTCTTTGTCTTGATTTCTTTTACTTTACCGCATATAATAAGCTTTGATTTATCACGGTATATGAATCCCTCGGCTTTGATATTCGGATCATGAATCGCTGTGAGAGTAAAGGGTGGTCCAAAGAAAAACTTGAAAGTTCAAAGTTTCGATATTTATATATTTTTTTTCGAAACTTGAATACCTTATATTGTGGTTTTATTCTCAGTCATGAGTTATTTGACGTCGAGACGGGTATAAAAATGTGTAAAAATTAAAATTTTGAATTTTGATGAACAAATTCTAAACGTTCTTTTTAAATCTGGTTCAACTTTCACTCATTTTATTTATCGCGATCAGTGAACTAAAGCTGCAGTGCAAAAACTTAAATTATACATATCATTGAACCGTCTTTAACATGACTGTTTTATATCCTATACGTTCTTCTCAAAGAACTAGATTTTATGGAACATAAGTAAACACTTTCTTTCTCCTTTATCTGCGGCTTGCTACACCCTGAGGTCTCGGAGGTGTTAAAAAATTCGAAAAACGACCTACGAAAAATCTATAAAAAAAAAATATATAAATACAAAATAACGAAAACGAAATTCCTCCAACGCACGCGATAGTTACCCACCTTTCCCAAAAATTGTCCCTTGTAATACGTGTTCCCATGAACAGGATCGACGACGTATTCGGATTCCTGATCACTCGAATTATTCCAAGACGAAGTAGATGGTCCCTCGTTATTAGGTGGGCTTCCATGACTACCTGGACTTCCGGGACTCGCAGAACTTGACGGGCTAGTCTTCCTCGGTGGTGTATTCCTCGGTGTAAGTGTAGCTCGTACGTTACCACCTACAGTACATACTCCGTTTCCAATACCCGCTGCATTCCTTGAAGTATTAGCCGAGGGCGCGCCGTCAACGGTCGATAGAGAGGCGGGTGGCGATACAGTAGTGTAGGGTGTTTGGCGAGGAGTTAGAGGAACCGAAACGGCTGATAACTCGTTACTGACAATAGTTTCGCTGCTTCCACCTCTACTAGGGGGTGTATTAGAGGACCTGTTCCTTGTCCTCGTGGTCGAAGAGTGGAGATGGATATTTAGATGGCTTGTATCATCCGGCGGAGGTACCGAAGAGTATGAATTTTCAGTCAAAACAGAGGAGCTACTGTTAGTCTTGTTCATCCCGTTAATTCTCACCCTTGATTCTGAGGTCACAGTTAGACCCGCTGGGGATGAAACTGAGGTGAAAAGTCCTAGAGTTTGACAATCCGATGAACAACCATCACCCGTTGAGTTATTACGAAATCGCATCTCACCGCTACTACTCGCCCACGAGGGTCCAGAATTGTGTTTGTTGTTAACGTTCGCTCGACGGGTTGCACCTGTCGTCGTTGTCGATCCGGGGTAAATAATCGAGCCCCGATTTACCCCCAGGGGCAGCGCGGCCGACGTCCCTGAGGACATCGCGCGCGCACCGTTTTACTGCAGTCAAGAATAAGTAATGTATTACGAGTTTATTATTTACTCGACTAACTATTGCAGAGAGAATCTATCTCTATCTGTCTTAATACTGCAGCGTTGTATTAAGTCGACAGTGTGTTGAGTATAATGACGATAGTTAGAATTATCTCTGGGTATATGTTAGTGTTTATAACACGATGTAGTATTATTACTTTGAAATAGTATCAGTGCTAAGCAGGTTGAAGATTGATCGGGGTGTAAACAACAACGAGGGATTCTGAGCCTTTGTAACAACCTCTTTTGTATCCCTCGCCGGTTTAGTTTTCGTTGTATTAATCCTCAGATTTACCATATTACGTGCATCGGGCATGATGCGCGGCTATTGACATTAAGCAAAAAGTATAAGATTTTTTTGTTTCTTTGATCTGTGTGATAACGTGTGTGTGTGTGTGTTGGACCGCGGCTCCGGTCGATAAGGGATGATAAATTAAAAGTTCAACAATTTATCAGAGTCCGTGATTTTAGGGGTGACACAGGAGTTAGGGGAAACACATATCCAACCCCGCACTCTCACGCACCACACACTCTCGTCTCTATCACCGCCCCAGCACCACGCTCGGTCCTCGAACCCACACTGCCTTCTGCTGCCTCCTATTTTCTATAAAGGCTGCGCGCGGCAGCCGCCTTCCCCACCGCGTCCCTTGCCGCACTGCCGCGCGGCCGTCTCGTGTCTTCCTTGACCGCAGGGACGGGACAAAAGGTATATGTACCCGAGGATTAGTAGAGATTTAATAAATACACAAGAGAGCTTCGTAAACTTTAAAAGCTTTAAACTACCACAGTGTACTTAAATACTCAAATAGATTGTGAACGGAAACGCTTGTATAGATTAACATCAAAGACGGTTAATCGCTGTATATATGCACTGTAATCACTCTATGCTCACAAAGTACTTTACATACATACATACATGCATATAAACAGTAGAAGTATGTATTCGCAGACGTCGTTATTATAGTTTGAGATAATGATATAATTCGCCTCGACCGTAGTTGTCGGTATCGAAAGTCGAACTGACTAACCCGATCGTACGAACGTTGATCGTCCGCAATAACAGACTTGATTTTTTTTTTTTTTTTTTGTGTTTTCATCGGATCCCCTTATGTGCGTGCGAATGAACACTATCACCTACGGAATGGAAACCGTAAGGTGAGGTAAGCACACCCAAGTATAAGTGATAGTGTCTGAGGTACACAGACTATAAGCGATCATCGTCGCTGCAGTGTTTACACCGATGAACATTGTTCCATACAAAATGTAATCAAAACATTTTATAAATAATTATGAAATGTTATAAATATGGAGGAATAAAAAATATCTGACGAATGTCTTTTCCACATCTTTATTATTATCGTTGTTATATTATACAGGTGAGCGTGCATTACACGTTGTGTACGTTAATCCGTATAAAAGGTCTGCAGCGTTAATTCCGTACAGGTTACGGCCCTGAGTTCTACAGTACGCCCCGTCGTCCTCGTGTCCGATCCTACGTCTTCGTTGCACTCGTTGGTTTTCTCGTTTTCTCTGTGTCTCCCCGCATCCCGTTCTGGCCTCAGTACACACACATACGAGTTCTAACGTAGCCGCTGCGAAGCCAGGGAGCCAGGCGAGGGCGCGGAAGAGGGATAGGCGGGGCAAGGCGGGGAGAGTGTGCACCGGAGTCACCACGCTTTCGGTCATTCACACAAGGTGCAACTCTTCGAGGCTTGAAATGCGCCAAGTGCATACGTCTAAATATAGGCATAGAAAAAAAGCAATAAAAAAAAAAGATGAAAAAAAAACCTTACAACGTCGGGTAGGTAACATCGGCGTTTTATCAGCTATAGCTGCGGGTAACGGATAGCGTAATTTTTACCTTCCTACTTTACTGCAGAAGATTGTGTAATGCTTATTCGCAGCCTCGCCCACGTACGACAATATACATATACTATAGTAATTGTTCAATCCGCTTGGAACCTGCAGCATACCTATAATGCGGTTCGTATAGGTATACTTAGTGTCAAGAATTTCATAGCAAAAGTTAAAATCGAAAGCAGAGAAGCATCCAATTACATATATTTATGTACATACATACATACATACATACATACATTTCTTTTCGTATGTATTTATGTTTAGACATATTTCATTTTCTTTTCTGTTTTTAAAATCAGGTCAAAGATCTAGTTTCTTATTACCTTACAGGGTATACATACGTAGACGTACAATTCACTGATCATTTGACCCCTATAATCCTATTTACATTTCCTAGTATAATGGTATGCAATGTTTTCGAACCGACGTTTACCTGTGACAACACATTGTATGTGTTTCAATTAAAGAATCCTAGCATGTAATCCATCAGCCTATTGTTAGGCCGCGATGCTACACGGACGTTGACCAAGTTGCATATCATTAGGTGCCTTTAATACACTCAACATACAAGACGCAGTATCAGGCGGATACCTTTAATACCTTGTATACATACATACATACACATAAGAATGTGCGGGATTATTTGACCGAGTGCGAGTCACATACTTAATTGAACAATTTTCGCATTATCATGCATTGCTGTATGTACATACGCAACATAGAAAAGTATAATTATCTATAGCTGATGAATAGGTTAGAATATAAAAATGGCCATGAGTGAAATGTGTCAGTGACGAACGTCATCCGATGTTGATTAGTTCACAGTCCGAGAGATCATAGTCCAAATATCTAGTCACTTACAATACTCCAACCGTTTCGGATTAAGATATTCTAATTGATAGTCTAAAAAAATGTAACGAATAGAATACATAGGTCGGTGTTAAATCCACGAGTCTTTTATCAACATTAACATAACCTAGAACTGTGGTGTTCTTTTTCTTTTTTTTTTTTTTTTGACAAGAACAAAACCCCGTATGTCATGTAACAAGACGGGAATCGAAATTATCGAAAAAAAGTAAACAAAAAAAAAGAATAAAAACAACAAAAAGAAGATGTGGAATCAACTGTTTCCTATAATCAACACAAACTATTCGACTTAAGCTTATGCGGCTGCATTACGAAATTGATAAATTATGAATATTAAAATTAACAACAAGGAGAAGAGTAGAATAAAATCAAAACCAAAATCTAAACCTGAATCGACAGATAAAATAAAAGATGAACTCTTTGCTCAGAAGAGTAACGTCCGTTGGAAACAAAAGAGACGCTCTGATAAAAGACTCTTTGCAAAAACAATTGAAAGACAGCGTGATAGAAATGCAAGTTCTTACACCTGAAGACGAGGAGCAAAAGTTGCCAGTGGGAAACTGCGAGGAGGCAAACACCCTCTGCTCAGTATTAGAAGCTCTGTTTCTTCATGGTCTAAAAGACTCGCTGTTGAACCAGGTGACTGAGGCATTGAGCGGACCAGACCAGCATGCAATGCCACAGCCAAGCTTCTGGGGACCATTATTAGTGTTTTCACACAGACAGATAATCGACCAGATTCAAAATCTCACTCAAATAACAACAGAAGTTGGTTACTGTAGAGCCTGGATAAGACTTGCATTAAACGATGGGCTTTTGTCCAGCTATCTTTCCTCTATACGTAGAGACAACTCTGTCCTTAAACCCTATTACAATCGGGCAGCTTTTGTGAGAGATACAGACCTCATAGACGTTGCACAACGTCGGATAGAGAGCATTGATTATATCCGGTTTGATCTTGCCTGTAACACAAGTCTTTTGAATATCTGGTCAAGCACGCCGTTATTAATGGCTGCTATATGGTTACCATCTTTAAAATTTTGCCCAGTTTCTTCGGCAGTAGATGTGGCTAAGACAATAAACAGCGAGTTAACACCGGACAATAACTTTGACGAGGTTGAAACGACCAGTTCGATAGGTAGCCTGGGATCATTGAACTCTTCTCATAGTGCACTAAACAATATTACATCAATAAGCGAAGATGATGCACTGAGGATCATTTTAGCTAAAGGAAAGAAACAGAACAGGCCCAGGTTTAATATTGGCGGTGAATCAAGCAGCGGAAAGATTGGTATTGAAAAACGGAAAGAGGGTAAAAAAAACAAGGAAGAACTTGATGAAAAAGAATCCAAGCCCTGTGAAACAAAGGACGAAATTACCAATGGCAGAACAGTTGATTCTGCAATAGAATTTGAGAGTGCAGAAGAACTGCCCAGGGATGAAGAAGCAGAGGAAAAAAATGACGCGGCTGCCGCGAATGTTGGAAATTCATTAATCGGTAGATTGGGATGGTCCACTTCTTTCGAGGACTGTGATTCCTCGATAAATTCTGGAACTTCAGGTCCTGAGGCTCCCCACACTCCGGCTGATGCCAGAACTTATGATGCTCTCATTCAGAGCTATCATACCGCCGGATATGCGGCCACACCAGACCTCAAAGAATTTCTTAACGGCTCTCCACCCACAGATTCGACGCAAAATGATTCTGGAACAGAGCCAAAATTACCAAGAGTTATCGAGGTAAATGCTCCTTGATTTGGACCAACCAAAAATAAAACACTTTATCCAGAACCGATGTGGCTGAGTTTTCTGCATTGGTTTATCTTTGATTATCGTCTTTGATTAATCAAGCCCATCATTTGTCTCTTATAGATGGTCAATATTTCGTTTAACAGATAAAGCTGATGCTTGCTCCTTCATACTTTTTCAATCACAGAGATAGTCTTGGATGTTTATAGTAAAATGATCCATCTTTGAACAAAAAATGAAAAATTTGGATTATCTTAGATCTTATGTAGACATGATTTCACAGACTTTCATCTCTCGTACAGCACAAGTTACACAGAGTGATATCTTATTATTTTGCATCTAATAACACATTTACGAATTCCAGGAAACTGTGACCCGTTCCTTGGAACATCACCTAGGAAAATTGGCTCGAGAGAAGGGACTGGATACTCAGAATTACAGTTGTATGAACTGTGGGCAGCCGATAGGGATGACTTTTTCTAAAGCTCACGTGTGTTCATACTCAGGGGAGTATTACTGCCCGAATTGTATGGCCGATGAAGACCACCTCATACCATCTCGAGTTATTTACAACTGGGATTTAAAGCGTTATCCAGTATGCCAAAGAGTTGCTAAATACTTGAGTGACTGTCCTGTTCTCCTTGACCTCAAGGTCTTAAATCCCAGGATATATATGGCAGTTGATGACATGGCTCAACTCCAGTCTCTCAGAATCCAGCTAAATTTGCTACGAGCTTATCTGTTCACTTGCCGTGAACCTATAATTGAATCTCTACAGAAAAAAGTCGCGCCTAGAGACTATCTGTATGAGCACGTTCATCAATACTCAGTTTCTGATCTACCTGATATACCGAACGGTGTAATGGCTCAGCAACTTCAAAAAGTCATTGAATTTGCAAGAAACCATGTGACTAACTGTTGGCTTTGTAGCCAGAAGGGATTTATATGCGAAGTTTGCGATAATCCTAAAGTAATCTACCCATTTGATATGGGTTCGACTTACAGAGTAAGAAAATGTCTTTTATAGAGTCCGAAAATACGTTCTGAATAAGTAAAGAAGGGGGTGAATTAACGGGGCTTATTGTTTTACAGTGTGCTGCGTGCAGCGCAGTGTTCCATATCGATTGCATGAATGCCAGTCATCCTTGTCCAAAGTGTGAGAGGAGGCGGAAACGCATGGACCTTCCGCTTTTGGATTTGGGAAATACGGAGATACCGATTGCACCTGAAACACCCGCACCTCTTGCTTCAAGTTAAATAAGAATAGCTAATATACTGCTTTGCTTTTTAATCATTGACAATTAATTAATATATATCGAAGAAACACGATAAAGAGAAAGAGAAAGAGAAACGAAATGAAATGAAATTATTTATCTTCTAAGGGACGGAATGTGTAAATTGAAATTTAACGATTTCATATTTTTATGTGATATAACGTTAATGCAGAATTATTAGTTTTGAAAATTGTTTCTCTTCGTTGATTAGACACATAGCATATTTATGATATTGCTTAGTATTAAATTTTATATATAACAAAAAACAAAAAAGAAAAAAATAATGTATATTAAGCTGATGTACTTGATTAATGACGATTATTCACTCGTGTTATACAAATTTTTTGATAGAGCAAAGATTATAATTATTTGTTGATTTTAATTTTTGACAATGTATATGTATAACAAAATTTGATAAATGCATGCAACAGGAGCGATATATAAATATGTACAATGTTATTATAATTAATTTCTTTTTATTTTTATTTTCATTTATATGTATGTACAAAAAAGTAGTAAAATATATAATATAAATTTTTAGATCAATAATAATACCTTATATTTATAAAAATTCACTAATCATACCTACATATATATACACACATAGTATATGTATATAATATACAATATATACAGGGTGGCCCATTTTAATCAAACTAGGCTAATTTTTTTCGGAATTAAGAAAGATGCAGGAAAATACTTCAGACAAAAGTTATATGATAAGAAAGGTAACATGTGATAATGCTATGGGTTTTAAATTTTTATACGGTTTTATGGGGTTTTTATTAGGTAACTTTTGTTTTACTAATGCGATTGATTAATATGGGCTACCCTGTATATATACATACATAAGTATCATTTGTATTTATTTATTTAGTTTAATACTGCTGCTCTATTTGTACGGTGAAATTAAATTCATTATTTTGTTGAATAGCCAAGGTGTTTTCCTCTGTTTTATATTTTTCTCTTTATTTCTTTCTAAAAACTCTACGCTTTCTCATTTATAACTTACTTTTCTGTTTTTTTTTTTTGTCTTTTCTTTTTTTTTTTCTTTTTGTTTTTAACATTTACACAAAAAATAATCAATGTCACGAAACTTATATATAAAAAATAATAATCATTATTATTAATATTATTATTATTATTGTTATTATTATTATTAATTTCAACTTAATTCAAACACCAATAAAAATCTAAAATATTTCTATCAGAAGTTAACGACGTAGTAGAACCACCAAATAAATACCTACATTAACAATAATATTGTCCGTTTGTTAAAAAAGATATTCGTTACTCTTATTTCTTTGATTATTCATTCCTTATTTATTTGCTGTCTTGTTAAGTGATATTAAATTTTTAGAGAATAACGATTTTTTTTTTTGTTTGAACTTTTCATTTGTCAATTTCACGCAGATATATTCAACGATATATTTGGAAATTAAAACTTGTATGGTGATTCCGCTTCGTCTCTAAAAAGATAATATATCTAGATAAATAACTATTTTATTTAGAGAGCACAGTTTTAAATCTATTTCCTATTGTGTATATATTTGAACCAAGTAATTTGAGAATCCCTAATAAAACTTTGATCCCTTAACTTCATTAATTAATTATGCTATCAAATCTCGGGGCGTATACATATTATATCTATATATATTCTATTATAATTAAACATTCTCGACGTAGAATAGAAAATTTTCATCAAATTCAAACCCAACAATTACGCGGTTTTTTTTTTTCTTATTTTTTATATAAATACCTTTTCTTTTCTTTTTTTTCTTCCTTTTCTATTTCCACTATTTTCAAATCTGAAATACTATAGGTATTCTAAATATTTTACTAAACACAAACATAAAAGAGAATAAAGAAAACTATAAGTCTTATCACGTGTCAACTAAGCGTCTTTCTATTTTCTTATGTGGAAAGAAGAAAAAAAAATACTATTATTATCATCTTCGTTGAATAGATAAAAAAAAAAAATGAAAAAATACATCCTAACGACGAATGCACTTGTCTATACGAAGAGAGAAAGAGAGAGAGAACCTAAGTTTTCAGTTACTAAACTAATCGCTGTTTGGATTTGTCAGATACAAAGTAACAGGTTCAACTTTCGAATGAATAAATTAATAAACAGAATTACTAAAGGTCATTAAAAAACAAATGATGAATAATGAAAAAATTCGCGCTAGGCGATAATACAGATATAATAACTATATGGTCATAGCTTAGATAGAAAGAAAAGAAATTAATATTCTACATTCAAGGGGAAAATTAACGGCGCACTCAGTACTCCGCAAAAAATTGCCCATCTTCAAAATGCTGTAGCTCAATGAATAAAAGTCGAAAAAAATCATCTCAAAATGCATTTTCAAGGCCGAAATTTCATCTTGAAGATGGTTTTTTGACATTTTTTCTACGGTCATTTCTGATCTCGTGGCTTAGGTTCAAGCGTAGAGTCACGAAACATGAAGAATAATAAGTTGTTCCAAATTATCTGTGGAGCGTTAAAAAAATCGCAGATAATTTTTGAGATAGCCATTTTGTAGGCATTTCGAAGATGATTATTTTTTTCGCGGATTACCGATTACAACGTTAATTTCGCCCTTAAGTGAATCTTCTCTTCCTTTTTTTTCTCTTTTGTTCCCTTTTCAATTATTTCCTCTACCTCTGCTAATGTGAAGATTTCGGAAAATACGCAGAAGGTAAAAGCGGTTTGTCTAAAACCGCTCTTCTAAGCCCCCCCTGCATAGTACCAGTAACGCTTTTGGGTCTCGCATTGCCAGCTGACAATGGAGGATTATTATTTTCCGCTATCGTCGGCATCGACGAAGTAGCGGCAGCGTTTGATGGCTGTGACTTACCCAATATATTGCCTCTGTCCATAGGAGTACTTGTGCAAGATATTTGTCCAGTTTTATTAAACGCAGCCAACCCACTAGTCGTGTCTGTCATCCCAACACCCATATTCCTAGCCGTAGTACGAGCGGTTTGATTTATGTTCGGATTTTGGACTATCGGATTACGCAAAAGATGACCAGTAAGTGGAACACTTGATTGTGGTCCGTTGTTAAGAGCAGGACGAGCCTCGAATCTTGTTGGAAAGCTTTTGCTCGTCCTTGGCAATGTCAGTTGGACCGAAGGAGGAACCATTATCGGTTGAGCAATGGTCCCACTCTGAGTTGGAGATTGATTTTCAGCTAGTCTTCGATTGAGCCAGCTGATAACTGGAATAGAACAAATGGGGATTAAAGTTTTTGCGGGATTTTTCCACTTCTATAAACGCCAATTACCATTGTCGTTGTTTTTTATTATCTTATCCTTCTCCTCGACCTGAGATTGGAGCCCTTTTAACTGCTCCTTCAAGGCTTCAGCCGCGGCTTTAGCTTCCTTAGCTTCTTTAGCACAGGCTTCCATCTTGGTGTCCAATTGGCCAACTTCCTTTTGTTTAGTATCTAAAAGTCGTTCCTGTTCAAGGGCTATACTGGTCCTGAGTTTGAGCTTTGATTTTGTCGAGGCCAGCTCGTTTTGTAGCTTTGTTAAAATCTCGTTGGCTTTAACTAGCTCGTCGCTAAGATTTTTCAATGAATTTTGTTTCCTCTGAAGCTGGCTATCTTTCTCAGCGATCAGATCTTCCAGATGTTGCTTCTGCTCTTTAGCCGTTTTTATCATCTCTGTATGCTTGTTAACCAGGATGCATTTGTCTTTGATCTCCTGCTCCAGGACGGCCACTCGCGTTCTCAAACTGTTTACTGTTTTGTCTCTATCATGATAATCGACGTCAAGTTTTGAATTCTGCTTTTTCAAAAGCGACAAATCCCTCTGAGCTAAGCTAAGCTCTTTCTCAACAGCCTGCAGCTGCTTGGACTGATCTTTATTGCTCATTTCTGTCAAGGAAAGCTTCTCCTTTAAAGCCGTATTCTGTGTTCTTAACTCTGTTAGCTCTGTGTTGAGCTGCTTCAGGGTCTCTCCATGCCTCTGCTCTGCCTCAGCTTTTTCCTTCTCTCTTTGCCGCTGAAAATCAAGTGTCGCTAGGGCAAGTCTGTTAAAAAAATGCAATACATGCAAAGTGAATATAAAAGTGATTAAAATAGAGAAAAGTCCTGAAGAAAAACAACAAGAGCTATTCCACAAATTCCAGGTCTGGTTTTGTTCCTAAAAAAGTCAAAACATGTGTTGAAAATTTTTTTATACTTTTTCTACTTTTTTGGTATCATCAAAAACCGAGAATAACGTGAAATATCAAAAATGGTATCAAAAACAGTAAAAAATTTTGAGATACAATGCCAGACTTGAAATTTGTAAAATATCTCACAAATGAATTCAGAGAAATGAGATATATATCTTTTCACCTGTCCTTTTCGGCGCTGATTTGTTGCGAGGTGTTGATCTGTAGCTGGTTCATCTCCATCTGATATTTCTGTTCAATTTTATCAAGTTCCTTTATCTTAGCCTCAAGTTTATTGTTGAGATCATTGAGTCTAGTTTCCATAGCGATAGTGTCTCTGTCCTTCCTCAAACAGCTATCTTTAAGTTGTTTAATCTTCATAGCCATATGAGTTTTTATATCAGAATCGCTAGACGGAGCTATATTCAAACTAAGATGACATAGATGTTTGAAGTTGTTAGTCTCAACTAGTTTGAATGTCCAATCGCCAGCCTCCTCAGCCAAAAGCAGAAGAAATTTAGGTGGGTTTTTACTAACCGCAGATTGCGGTACTTGACATTGTTCCAATAGGCATATTAATTGAGTAGCAAAATTATCAAAATCAACAAGTAGCCCCTGCTGCGCTTTAAGCACCTTGAAATCGTCGTCGTTAACAAATAAAGAGTAAAGAAAACACGGGTCGTCATCGTCAGATAGCAAAACACACAAACTCTGTAAAAATAATAAATAAAAAGAACGAGATAAGCAGACATAAATGTTTGTTGTACTACATACATTATACGTTAACCTTACTAACTAGGTTGTATACCAGTTGTTTGTATTGCTGTATTACCTTTCTACAAACTGGGCTAAGTCCCGCGTGTATCTCAACGTTAACTCTGAGCTCTCTTTGACGCTCTTCCTTGTGTTTAGGCTTCACATAAACCCGTTGTACTCTCGTGTAAAGAACATCGACGTTGTTCAACTGGAGTCCAGGATCACCGATCATCCCGCCCCCCGCAATGTTGTTCAAATAATTCATCATCTTTTGGCCTTTACGGTTTATTTCAATTAACCTTATCCCCCGGCCAGAGGAATATCGACGACATATCAACACCCGCGTATCTACATCCCATTTCTATTATTTATTTACCTAATTTTATACGATTCTAGATTCAAATCTCTCGCTCTTGATTACTGTCATTACTATCAGAACGACGCACGCGTACTGACGGTGCTGCCATCCCGACAGCACGCACATTTACTAATCTCTTCCACCACCACCCACTGGGCTTGATCTTAACGTATTGGAGTTTTAAAATAGAATAAAATAACCTAGAAAGTGGGCTAAAGTCATCTAACATTGTTAAAATAATCGAACTTTAGTCTTATTCGCGAATTAACTCAAACAATTTTCATAATCATTCCTCATTTCTATTCGATTTCGCCTTCATTAGCCACAGAGCGTAAGAAAAATAAATGAAAAAAAAAGAGTTGAGCGGTTTTCCCGCGCGAGTTTTAACCCGATTATACGATTGGTCGATTCCTGTGTCGCCAGCCAATTAGAGATGAAATTTTTCGTGACGTAACGAGTTTCGTTTTGGCTCCGCTATGTGGCTGTTTAGTCGCCATGCCTGCGCCATGCGGCTTGATTGAGATTCCCGTTTGCGATGGGAGACGACGTTAGTATCGACGGTTTTCTTGCTCTGGTTATTAGTACGGTGATATTAGTGATGCAATCGGGGTAGTGTCATAGTGCAATATGTGTGATATGGTGATGTGCAATTGTATCGTAGCGTCAGTTTGTGATAATAGTTCCGAGATCCTACTGGTGGAATTTATTGCAGTTCATATAATCTCCGGCCTAGGGCGGGCGGTTGAACGGGTCGATTGAACAGCAGGAAGGTAAGAGCGCTTATTCTCATTTCATTTAGACTTTTTTCAAGCCTGTAAGTACTTGCATCGCCCTACATCCTGGGATAATCCTCAATAAAAATTCTGTCCCGATCATATCCTATGAATTATAATCATATTCGCTGCCACCCCGTCGTTCACGCGCGCATTTCATGCTCGGTGACGTTTCTCCGGCGCTTTAGCAAGCGCGGGGGTTCCCAGTTCGTTCAACCCTCCACCGTTAGCGGCACTGCTCCCCTTAAATCACCGCCCTTTTAAATGTCAAGACTGTGCTGCCGCCAATGACCGGTTTCAAAACCGTAAGATTCGTGCCTCGAGACTCTGAAACCCATCGCTAGATGACTCTGACTGTGTTTTATAGTGTAGTAAATTTCGACAGGCTAGTATAAACGTGAATTTGGATTTTAGACGATTTTAACACCCGCCATTCGTCGTAAAATTCGCTAAATAATGCGGAATTGATAATCTAACCATTTCGATTGAAATTTTTTTTCTATTAGCAGTACTTTAACGTGATGTATGAGAGTACGCAACTAAATCTTTGAGATTAGCGATTATAGATACCGATTCCGTAATCTGTTGATGAGAATCTAGATCCTGGATAGTAGAAAATGTACGGGATCATTCTAGACGAAATACTGCGCATTAATTATCGTCGTCATTTATTAATTCGTTCATTTTTCGCGTACCACACAATTAGCAACGGGAACTAAAACCCGTAATAAATGGGGAAGGTGTACAGGCAGCTGTTGGCCAACCACGGATACGGTGCAACGCGGTTTATTACCTACCTCTTCTTATTGTCTGTCAGGGATAAAACGCAGCCCACTGTTTCGGGCGGGTCTTTCAAGTCTTTCTATATTCAGTCTTCGGACCTTACCAGACGTAAAATAAAGAATAACAACATGCAAGGCACTAAGGCCGAACCATTTCCGGGCTTCACCTGCAGCCGCCGAACCCAACAAAGAAATCGCTGAGTAGAGGTGCGGCAGTGTTGCTATTGAAGAGGAGTCGAGTCGAGACAAGCCAACGTAGGGCAGGTTTATTCCTGTAGCTGCAGCACCTGACCGGCATTTTTGTTGTTTTTTATTATTTTTTTTATTTGTTTTCCATTTACTTCTGAGAATAAGAAGGATCAACCGATTCGAGTCGACTTGATAGAATCGGTTAGAAATTTTCGATCTATATTCTACTACGTGTATAATAAATGAATGAGTATAACGATGCGTTCCTTTATTAGTTTCTTTCACAAGTTTTATCGAACTATTTAAAATAATAGTATTATACTACAAAATTTCGCATTACAAAGACGTTAAAAATTCTAATCATACAAGGAAATTTCTGGACTCTTTATTTCTTTTCCCCTGATATTCATGACACGATCTCCTGCGCAGGTGTTGTTGTCGTGTTTTAAAATAGTGACGTTAGTCGAACGCCTGGAGGTCAGTTAGTCGGCACCAGCATCAACAAGACATGAGTACACATATACATAGTATAAAATACGATAAAAAAAAAAAAAAAAAGAGGATAAGGAAAAGGAATGATGGAGAGATAGGGAGAGAGGGGGTAAAGATAAACTATGGTTGGGAGTTAAGTTTTTCAAAAAATAGCTAGATATTGTATTATACTACGACTATATTCGTGTTGTAGTATCTCTCGATCCATATACATATATTTAATATATGTAGTATAAAATAATATTATGTAGATTTATCGACTGTTTTCTTGACATTTTTTTTTTTTAAGCTGTTCCCTTCCGTTTGTATAATACTAATAATAATAATAATAATAATTATTATTATTCCTTCCGCAAATTAAATTCTGTGTGGAGGTCTTCGATTGTAAGTTCGTTTTGGTAACATCATTTATTTACATTGCTGTATTAGTTTATGATGTATTTAATCTTTAAACATATACATGTATGTAAATATACGTACATACCTTTTATTTATTAACCAATAAATAATATATCACCTCGTAGGTATATATGATATAACGAAAAACAGTATCAAACAACTATGTACACAAAATCGCCTTGGCAATTGGAAATTTTATTATTATTATTATTATTATTATTATTTTTCTTTAAATTATTTTATTCTTAAACTGTAATAACGTAACATTATCATAATGCGTTCGAAAATATGTTACCGTTGATAAAATTCTTAAATTATTCAACCTCGTTGTCTTTCATTTATTTATTTTTTACTTTTTAAATGAATAAAATAAATAAATAAATAAAAGAAAAACGGACTATAGTATAGGTACTATGATAGAATGTAGAACGACATAATACAAAAACTCGTTAAAAAAAAAAAAAAAAATGAACAAAAAAATCATACTAATGGCCAAAAAAACGTTTCTTCTTGTTATTATACATCACCATGCGAGCCATGAAGTTCAGTTCAGTTCTGTTCAGTTCAGTTCTGTTTTGTTTTTCCTGTCCATGGCATTTGTTTTTTGTATTTTATTTTATTTTATTTATTTTTTCTTCATTTCGTTTCTGATTTTATCTACTTCCTCCTATTATAGTAGTTGAGTATACTTAGGTATGTATAGTAGGTATCAGGTATGAGGTAGAATACATACATATAAAGCCTGTTATAAAAATAAAAAGGCGCGGCGGTTGATTTGAGGAGAAGGACGCACGTAGGCGTAGACAAACGCATTAGTTTACCTGTACACGATGTATATATACATATATATATATATCTACGCCAAGCCTATAACGGCCCAACAGCCAACGTACCTACGTCAAGCAGCAGCAGCAGCAGCAGCAGCAACTCGTTTAATACTGCTATACGTACGTTATAGGCGTTAGATAGATTTCTAATGGGTATATATTTGTAGCGCCCACGCAAAAGCCAAAGCTTTAACTGCTTTACTAACACTTTGCCTAGGTAAAACGCGGTGTTGCCACTTTAAAGAAAGAAAGAAAAATATTAAAAAAAAAAAAAAGACATAGTAGGTATACAGGAAATCGTTGACAAAGAAAGATAATAAAAAAAAAAAAAAACTTATTATCATAAAACAAACATCGAATTAACTTCACGGTTAGAAAAAAAAAAAAAAAAAACCGTTCGTTAGTTTTTTTGTTTTGTTCAATTTTTGTTAAATTTTATCGAAGAAATGTCTTTAAAACAAGAAAACAAAATAATAATAATAATAATAATAATCATAATAAAGATTAAAAAAAAAATGAATTTTCCAAAAAACATTTTAGTATACTAATAATTTATCTTCAACATGCGTTGGCAACGCGAATCTTACTAAAGCCTTTAAAGAGAGATATGTCAGAATAGTGTTGTGTATCTGTAAACCTACCTACCTACCTACCTACCTATATCTATATCTATATCTATATCTATGTATAATAATAAAAACGAGGATCGTTCGCCGCGAAGCGCCTGGGAGGTCGAACCGCCTCGCGTCCGCCGACTTGGCAACAGCGTCGTTCGTTCGTTCGTTCGGTCGGTCCTTCCCGATTCAACGCGTGAGGCTAACGAACGAACGGCATTGCCAAATCTCAGAGGGCCACCACCGAGGCTGGTTAAAGTAGTAAGGAAGGTGACTGAAGGTGGTGCAGTAAGGGAAAAGAGGGTATTCCCTACTTCAATATAAGACCGTTCGATAATAATAAAAAATAATTTTATCATTGGATTTAGAAACTCTGTGTCGATTTTTCGTCCTTATATTATGGATATGTACATACCTAGATATCCTATATATCCTTTCGTATATATATATATATATATATACCTTTTTAATTTGTATAGTTATATACTTCAGTTCGTTTTTACGTTTGCTCTTGCAATTTATATAGTATATACATATATCTGTATATACTTAGTTATAGACATTATAGGTATATACTTGTTTCCGTTCCTCCATCACCGTTACCATTGGCCGCAATATTCTTGCCTTGATTTGCCTCTCTCACGGTTCAATTATATTATCGTATAACGATCATTCTCTTTTTTCTTTTTCACTTAAATGTCTTATTTTTCTTCTATTATCTTATATATTTCTATGTCGTAGTTCTATATTTTTACTTTTATTGCTTTTTTTTTTTATATTCCCGGACATTATCATCATCATCATCATTAACATTATCATCTACGTCTAGATCTAGATCTAGAAAAGAAAGAGACCCATAGTTTTCTGCTTATATAATTTAAAAAAGAAAACAAAAGAAATTACAAATAAATAAAAGTTAACCTAAACGGATCAGAAGTCTACGATCGAATTTTGTTTAAAAATAACAATAAAAACAAAAATAATAACACAACAAAACGCAACTAACTTCACCAGTTTATTATTATATTATACCGCATGCGCAGGATACAAGTTAAACTGTGATATCTGCTTTAATTCTTGTTGTGGTAAAGAGGAGGCGTAGAAGGTGTCGGTGGAGGGGTAAGAATAAAAAAAGTAGTGAATAGAGGGATTGAAATAAATTTTATTGCTGTATACATCGTGTAGTATCAGATATACGTATATGTATACATGATATATATATATATATATTTATAATGTATCTATAGATAGAATATATTATATAGTTTTACGTAAATATTCTCTTACGTGTGTGTTTTTTATTTTTTTTATTTTATTATCGACGTTACATATCATACTATAACATGTTATAGCTCGCCGCGACGTTCGTACCCTATATCTGTATAACGTAGCCCCCCCCCCCCCCCCTTAAAAGAATAAAAAAAAAAAACAAAACAAATCATATAACCGCACGAACTAAAGCCTGCAGTAGACTAAAAAGCCTTTCACCAGTCGATACGCAAGATGGCGGACCTGCATCACTGTAACCCGAGTGCACTTCCGTTTATTATTCATTACATAACGACAACGATATTGATAATAATAATAATAATAATAATAATAATAATAATAATAATTACATAACAAGACGTAGCGCCGGATCGTCGAACCGTATATATGCATATATATAAGTATATCGAAACAGCATGTATGTATATGTGTTGTATACGTGAATATAAAAGAGAAAAATATAAAATATAGTAACAACAATGACGATAACTTGTTCGATGCAAGCAAATTAAAGTAAAATACAAAATGAAAACAAAAACAAAAAAAAAAAAAGAAATTAAAAAGTTTTTTCGCCTTGGTTCACACCGACTCACGAATAATGGAACAGGGTTTTGAACAGAATGTGTTGCGGGTTTGGTTTCCGCTTGGCAACAACGCGCAACGCAACGCCGTTTGCCTCCCTCGTTCCCATACCTCCCATCCTCGCTAGCTAGCTCACTCGCTTGCCTGCCTGTTCCCTCCCTCCCACTCGCTTGGGTCGACTGACCCTCTCGTGTTCGTCGTACCGTGGCTCCGACCGGAGCTCTCTGTACCGCGAGTCACGGCCTGACGTTGGGTATTGTACTTAATACTTTTTAGAAGAGAAGACGGATGTATATATATTTCCATATACATATATCCTAACTACTCCCGGCGTTACTACAAACTATGATCATCACACGTTGCGTTTACGTTCTTATTATTCTTAATTCTTCTTCATATAATTTTATCTATCTATCTATATATATATCTCTATTTCTCAACACGTCGTGTGTTTATAACGATCACACAACTATTACGAAGGAGTAGGATCATTTTATATACCAACATATCTAATATATCCTATATAAAAAAAATTTTTTTTGTTTTTAATGTCTAGATACATTTTTATTATTATACATATATACTCATTGTTATTTTTATACAGTAATAATAGTATGATTTATGATTAGATCGATCGATTGTATGATATGTATATATCATTATCATCATTGCAGAATTGTTGTTCTCGTTATATCTTTTTATTTTATTTATTTTTGTTTTCTTTTTTTTGAGAATGGATGATCGATCGATCGGGAATAATCATTGACGATTATACATCTAACATCAATAATAACAATATTAAATAATAGTAATAAATAAAGTATATTGAAATTAGAATTTAAACTGTAAAGAGGGAGCGTAGCGTCGCGTCAATGCTTACATATTATAGCCTTATACGATTAGTTCGTTTGGCGTAAGTGTTATTATGACTAAACCATAATCGCGACCGTACCCATAGACATAATACAAACTCCTCTCATTATATCGCGTTACTAATACCGCATAAGGTTGTAAACGCAAAAAAATGCAATTTCAGTACCAGAAGGTCGTGCAATTTCTTTACTTCGAAATTCGCTTCAGAAATTGAAAAATTAGAACCAGAAGGTCGTATATGTACCTACCTTTTTTTTTTTTTTTTTTTTTTTTTATTTTCTCGGATTCGCCATGAAATCGATGAAAACACGTAAATCCGCGCGTGCAGTAAAGTCAAAAATAATAGGTGATGAAATATTCAAAAATTTTCAATCAAACTATAGATACGTACACGCGTGTCCTCTTCAACGTCATGCAGTGTCATCGAGGTCTGGGACGGGATGTTCAATTTCGTTTAGGGTATATATGAGTATGTATAGGTGTCTAGTTCATAGTCGACGACTTCCGTTATATCACAGTCCAACAGGTCTTCGTATATATCATTGAATTATATTAATCATTCTCGTACAGTGTAGATCAGATCGTATTTCATATACCTCGTACATCTAACTCCCGGACGTTTTATATACATACTGTGTCATGTATACCAAATCTCGTACATCTTTATACCTCGTTATACATTATACCTGCAACTGCTTTTCAAACAAGGTATTATTACACACGTGTATATGTATGTATGTATGTTACATACGTAAATATATCTATACACGAGATTTGTATCTTTCTTCAATATATATACATATATATATATATACTCTTGTCATTCGCTCGCTTTATACTCGCTTATACTGATCGCACCGATCTCTGTAACCAACCTCGGCTTTCACATCATCAAATGTTTTCTCTTCTCCCGTTAGATCTGTACTGTTGATGCAGTACTGGATAATGAGTTTAGTTGATACTCGTTCATCGAGTCATTCTTTTCTTTCTCTCTGTTTTTTTTTTTTTTTTTTTTTTTTTTTTTTTAGTGAAACTTCTTTTGGTCAGAGTACCGAAAAATTTTCAAGTGAAATGAAAAACGTAAGATTGACATATTAAAATCTTAAATCAGAAGTTTTACACTTTTTTTTTTTTTATTAGTTTCCTGTTTTATCGTTTCCTCATTTATTTTGATATTTTAACCAAAAGAAGAAAAAACAAAGAACAAATTTTATTTATTTATTTATTTATTTTTTTAACAATCTGATAAACTCCTCGCTCAATATATACATACTTATACATTCATACATATATACCGATATTCTCATTGTGGGAGAAAATTTATAATCGTCACCGTCTATCGAGGCGAGGCGAGGCGAGGCGAACCAGGCCGGGTCAGGTAAGGTCAGGAAGTGAATCGTTCCAGTTGAGAAAACGTTCAGCTTGCCTCCAACGTCAGTCTACCTATATACATGTAACAAATAATCTATATATATACACTTATACCTATACATAAACTCACCATCTACCTCTGCACTCGCGGACTTCTATCCGCAGTTCCCCATCATGAATTATAAACACCCGTTATCACTCCTTCATCTTCTCATATTGTTACGACTACAGTCAGTCTCCGTATGTTAATATTATTATTATTTTTTCTGTCTTCATTTCTTTCAAAACTTGGAAGCTTATGGATCTTTAATTCTTATGTGTATATTTAGATTAATTATTATCAGTATATTTATTATATAGGTAGTATAGTTTCTTTGTTATACCACCCGCATGGATTATTATATATATATATGTATGTATATATGTGTATTTGGGGTACACATATAGTTTCGTCCGGTACCAAATTACATATGTGGATAGTAAATATACATATAATATGTATGTATATATATATATACACACGTTTCTACGTATATATACGTCATACAGTGGTGGAGGTAACGCTGCTCGACCGGCCAGCTGTCGCGTCTCTTCTCGCAGTGGTGTTTTGTTCCACCCCCACCACTTGAGCCATGCCATGCCATGTCGCGTCGCAGCGTGGTTTTCTGTCCCTTAGCTTCCCTTCTCCTATCTTTTTCTTCTCTTCTCTACGTCTTTACTCTTCTACATACAACGACGACGACGACGATGCACGATCAATGTGTGTTTGTTCTGAAAAAAAAAAATAATATATAAAAAAAATAACGCGTTGCTTTTTGACAAAACGTACATCTCTACTGCAGTTACATACTTAGTTCAGGGAATGTACGAGCCTCACTCGGTAGCGCTACAACAAGTCTTTGTGTATACAACGCGCGTTTGTAATGCCGCACTTCTCTTCCCTTGTTATTGTTATAGTTATTTTTATTTTTATTAGTATTGTTATTAGTCGAGTATAGTAAACATACATATACGTGTGTGTAGTTAAATTTTAATTAACGATGTTTTAGAATATTATTTTTTATATGTATTACAGACGTTGGTTTTCTTTTTTTTTTTTTTTTTTTTTTTAACTGTATATTTGATATAACATATTTGGAAAAATTGTTGTCAATTCGTAAATACTGGACGAAAATTAAATTCTGAGAACATTATTCGATTCAGAATTTTAAGCTCTACAACTTTTATACGAAACTATTTTTCGAAATTCTTTACCGTTTATGAGATAATCGCGAAAAACCAAAATTCCCGTCTTTTAATTTCATGCATAAATCGGTAAATTCGTTCTCACTTCGTAAATACCGAACGAAAATGACTTCTCAGGATATTTTTCGACGCAGAATTTCAAGCTCTACAACTTTTATACGAAACTATTTTTCGAAATTCTTTACCGTTGCCGAGATAATTACAAAAAACGAAAATTTCGATCAATTTTCACGATTTCCCGGGCATTTATGTTCTTGAAAATTTACTTGTAGTATTCTTAGGTATAAAACAAAGATAAAAATCAAGTTTGCAGTTACTTCTAAATTTTTGAGATTCAGACCTTGGTTTATTGGACTAAGAGCCTCGCTTAGCATGTGTTTTATTTAAACGTCCTCGACGTCGCGTCGCGTCGGTCGCAGTTCAATTCAGTTCTCTGCAGTTCGATGTATAATGTAAATATACTCATTATACACTACGATAATAATTAAAACGATCACCAATATACTATATTTACATAGTATATACCGTCGTATTATATATGTATATTTATATACAGTATCATGACCACATGTGTTTATAAATATGAATTTTTAAAGGCCGAGGTGAACGAACTGCACAACGGAATCGTATTATAGTATAAACAATTATTTTAAAACAATATGTATGTAAGATATAACAAACAATCATATACATAAAAAGAAGAAGAAGAAGAATAGAAACAAATGAAAAAAAAAAAAAAAAAATCGCAAACTAATATTTATAAATATATGTCGGTCCTCTTAATTGACGGACATATGTAAGTATAATTCGGTTTTTCGAAAGTATATGTACGCATACGAAATATCCACATATGTACATACATATTATACCGCGAATGATATTTCGACGGTTTCTATTCTTTGAATTGTATACAGTTTCGTATACATACAGTACATGTAGATGCATATTATCGTTGAGAATTTCGCGTGATATTCTTTGAAGAAAAAAAAATCGTCAATACTATACCAACTTACGTCGAGTTTATGTATACTTATAACTAACTTCATATTCCTTTAGGTAGGTAGGTACTATATATATTGTATGTAGAAAGCGGGGACGCGTCACTCGAGCGAGACACAATAAGAGGAGAGACAGCAACCAGCAGCCCAACTGCGTGTCAAGAATAAAAAATAGGAAATATAGTATAATGTAATATAGTAACAATATTAACATGTCTATAACAAATATCTGTAAAGTTACTTGAAAATTTTTTATTATTATTTTTTTGTCCTTGATGGAAAAATAAAAATAATATCCCCCTATATATGCTTATGCGATTTTATATTATATATACATCATTTTTATGGTATATATTTATAAAATGTTATACATATACGTAACGATTTACCTTAATTTGTTATTTATCATCGATTTAAAAAAAAAAATTAAAAAAAATTACAATACATGTTGTATAGTTCTCGTCGTTAATTTATCTTTAAAAACAAAAAATGATAAGCTAATATATAAACTGCAGGAACAAATTAAGCCGAGGTATACAAATGGAGAAAATTAAAGATGCCTCTCTCGCTTTGCTCGACCTTATTATAATATTTTAATTTTTTGTTTGTTTTTTTTTTCGACTTGACTTAACTTGAATCGACTCGACTGGACTTGACTTGACCATCACGTTTTTTTTTTTTCTTATTTCAATTGCTTAAGAATCCCAACGACGAACGCGCCCCGTTTTCAGTCAGTTAATGTATATATAAGTATATCTACCAACAAACACGAGCAATGATAGTGATGATGATGATGATGATGATGATGATGATGATGATGATATTTTCGCTCGTGGAGAAACCCTGACCGCATTTAACTCAGCTATAATACTGCAGTAGCAATATTATAAACAGCAACAGCTTGGTATAGTAAAGTATATAGATAGTTTATACATAGCCATATAATAATACCTAAATGATAAGTGAACGGTCGTTAATCAATTAAATTAATTATTTATTTATTCATTTATTCATTCATTATCGATCATCTTTATTAAGTTTTATTTATATCTATATTTATCATCCACATACATACATATTGCATTTGTGTAAACAAACACCTTCGGACTATTCAATCACACGATCATTCACTCCGCATTAATTCAATTAACTATAAAAGTTACACGTAACCTATTCGTAAGTACACTTATAGGTTAGGTTGATTCTGAAACGTATGAATAAGTTGCGCCCGAAATTTGTCTACATACATTATATACGTATATAGGTGTATGTATACATATAATACTTATAATATATTTGGTAAAACCTTTGGGAACGAAGTTTCTAGAGTTTTATCTTATAAGAGAACTGTTGTTGTTTAACTGGCTATAGCTGCTAACATGCTACCTACCATTTGCTGCGCCGTTCATGTTGGAGCCGTGAAATAACTCGAGTGGAACAAATTGTACCGCAGCACTGACTTATTTCGAGGCCAAACTATAGGTGTAACTGGGAATCAAAAGCGAGAATTATATATCGTCCGTCAACCGAATGAAATAAATAAAATTGTTATTCTATATAACAGTGACTTGAATTTAACAATTCACCTTCTTTAGTTGACAAAATAAAAATAAATAGAAATTTGTAGCGTTAAAAAAAAAAAAATGGTGGAATAATTTCGAGATAGTCATTTTTTAGCCTGAAATCTCATCTTAAAAATCATTCTTTTAACTTATTTAAGCGATTTTTTTTCACGGAGTTATTCAACTTTTAGTCAAGTCATGCACACACACGAGGTGCATGATGCATATACGCATGATTTGACTCAAAGTTGAATAACTCCGTGAAAAAAAATCGCTTAAAAATGTTTAAGACCCCATTTTGAAGAGGAGATTTCAGGCTACAAAATACCTGTCTCAAAAATTATCTACCATTTTTTTTAACGCTCTACAGAAAATTTTGAAAAATTTAGTTTTCTCTACGCATAGTAACTCTTCACTCTAACCTCAATAAAAAAAAATTGAAGATAAAATTTCAACCTTCAAAATGACTTTTCAAGTCATATTTTTTCCAAAGTTTTATCAACAAGTTACAGAACATTGAAGACATATTTTTTCGCCGAGTAGATACCGAGTGCGTTGTTAATTTTGTTGCCGAGTGTATAGACGTAGTCTTTAATTCTATCCTCTGTTGCTGCAGCGCGAGCATCGCGTGTTAGTTTGAAGAAAGGAATAGGAAGGGGGTGGTGGCGGTGGTTAGTCGGGGGAATAATCCAAGGGGGGCGGTATACACTCTACACGTTGTTGGACTGCTGCAGGGCTGCTGGGTTTACAGCCTGTCCAGACCTGGCCTCGACAGATGTTTTCGAGGGCGGCAGAGCAGAGCAGAGCCAAACCGAACCGAACCGAACCGAACCAGGCTGGTCGGCGTCAGTCAGTCAGTCAGCCAGCCTTCCTTCCTTCCAACCAAACCCAAACCTAAACCCAACCCAACCTAACTGCGTGTGCAGCACCACGCTTAAAAAGGTTTCCCATGTTGCCACATCACATCCTCGTATACGATCTCTTTGTGAGCTTTTGTGTTGTGGGCTAAAAATACCCTTCCTACTTATATATAGTATACCTTGACAAACACGTGAAATTTATTTATTGCTAATTTAATTGAGAGAGAAAGTGACAAAAGAAATAGGGATAAGAGGAGTAAAACATGATGCGAAAAAGAGTACTTTTATTTTTCGACAAGGCATTTTTTCATCACCTTTTGGGAAAAACTAAAAACCAATAAACTAACCCATGTCATTATTATACCGGAAATAGCTGATCAAGTATAATATTTTTATTTCATAGTATAATATACAGGGTGTACCATTTTGACTTACACAGTTAAATAACTAAAAGAAAAAAAATGCGCAAGCTAATCAAAAAAATATTTCAAATAAAATTTGTTGAGTTCGAATAAAACCGAGAGAAAAGATAGCTGAGAGAAGAAAAATAAAAAAAAAAAAAAAAAAAACCGAGAAAGAGAATAAAAAAACAAAATATTAAATAAAAAGGGCGACGCACTCCCGAGTGTTATAAAAGACTGGGGGAAGAAGCTATACGTGTCACAGTGTTGTCAAATTTCAACCTCGGATATAACTAATGTATTCATAGGTATATACATGTATGTATTTTAATGGACTAGCACTTTTTTGACAAAACCAAAAAGACTTCTTATTGATATATTATAAAAAAAATAAATAAATAAGAAATCGTAAAAAAAAAAACTAGAAATTATATAAAAAAAATGGCATGAAATTTTATAGAAAAGAATTTTAAAAAATTATAAATACGTTAAATCTATTTTTTGTTAAATTGTAAACTATTTTTTATTTTTTTCAAAAACAAAATTTTTCCAAAACAGTAATAAAAAAATTTTTTTCGAAAATTCAAAATAATGCTGAATAATGTTAATAGAAATCATTTTTGACTGTATAAAAAATATTTTGAAAAACAAAATTTTTTTTATACAATTCTAAGGGTACCCCGTTTTGCCCCCTCTTTCCTCTATATCAAACATTGACGATAGATCAAAAAAAAAAAAAAAAATATATATATTTGTCGAAAATTTTTAAGGCAAAAAAATCATACAGCTGGGATTTATGAATCAATTCATATATCTATATACCTACCTGTACCTATATTAGATGTAAATTCATCGCTGCACGTGTATAATACAGTATAACGTGAGGGGAATAACGATTGCCTTGTTCAAAACGTATGTATATTATATTATCAAGGTTGAACCTTGCAAGACACGTGATTCGCGAATCGCGATACACATAACTATAGTATACCTATATCCATAACAGTGTGTTAAATAACTAAAGGCAAATATACCTATAATTATCTGTAAATTCTCAATTGTCATGAATATCTGAATGAAAATTACCGCGAGAACTTTGATTGACTAATATAACAGAAATAAAATATCTTGTACAGCCTACAAGAATCCACAACAGCATCTAATATACAAACTCCACGCTAAATTTCTCTATAACAATCACGATTTACGCGGTTAGGGGCATAATCTTAAGTTTAAGTTTAAGTTCAAGCTGCTATATAAACCCAGATCGATTATCAACGCTCTGTTATTTAACATTATTCTATATACAGGGTGGGACATTTGTAGTGACCCGGATAATTTTTTTTTTATTCATATATATACATATATATAAATTTATATATGTATATATGTATATAAAAACCAGACTGATCGCAATAATAATAATAATAATAATTAATGAAGTAAAATAATGTATTTGCGTCTTATATATATATATTGTGTAAATTTACTATACTGATACAATCTATAACGTATATAAAATGTGTATATATATGTATAATAATTTATGTATGTATGTAATTTTTAAAATACTTGAGATAATAAACGGTAGAAATATAATAAATGTTTGGATACCTATGTTATTTATTAATATACGTATTATTCCGTATAAATTGAAGACTGAGACCCTGATCGTCTCTTTTCGAGTCTATAATAACGTATGTACACTTATAACGTATCGTATAGATGTACGACGTAGTAAAACGTATATATTCAACATATTTCTTTTACTTTATTTTTTATTTTTTTATTTATTTTTTTTTTTTTTTGAATACATAGAGATGTACATACGTAACACACAATACATACACGGGGTAAGGAATTTGTATTCTTCGACAGCTGCGCGTCACAACGAGTTATGTGGTATTTTTTTTTTTTTTTTCTTCTTAGTTTCTGTTTCTTCTTTTTTTTTTTTTTTTTTTTTTAACATTAATTTTACTTATTCGATAGTCTGAAAAAACAGACTTCGTCTAAACGTTTTAGGTATATTTCATTTTCGTCGTAGAAACAGTGATTAAAATTTTTTAAATAAATAAATTTAAATTCTTTTATATATTATTAAAAAAAAAAAATCTACCCTCCCCCCCTTCTTTTCTATAATTCTCAGTCAGTTTCGTTAATTATTTCGACAGCTGCGGAAAGTTAAGCAGGGTGATATATAGAAAATGTAAATGAAAAATGAATAATAGGGGAAAGGGGAAATTTTAGGGAGAGAGAAAAAGAGAGAAAACTTATGACCCTTTAACGAAATCCGTACGTATAAGGGGTTAGAAGCAGTTTTTATTGTACTGCAAAGGGTTGCCGACAATCTACTTACCCCTCTGTACATTACGCTAAACTATACCTATATATATACTATATTTATATATGTATATGAATCGTGCAGTTGGGTATGTAGTCCGTATAGTCATTTCGAAATTTTTTTTGGAAACGAACGATTGTTATCGTTGACGTTACTGCAGTTTTGTATTCACGCCAAAATTCCATATTTCTATAATATCTACTTTGCAGTCTACGTTAGTTTTGGAGTCCTTTAGTATATGCAGTCTGCCTGCAACGCAGAGAGAAATATAAAAATAACATCACTACGGAATTTGAGAAAATAAATTCTGGGTCACCTACAACGTAAATCTTGGTCATAAAATACATAATATTGTGTAATATATTTATAATGCGTTAGCTGAGATATATTTTTATGCACATATATGCAACGTATGTATATTAGACCGCTTAAAAAAAATCGACTATTATACATTTTCAAAGAATAAGTCAAAAATATTGTTCCAAATGACGAAAGAAAAATGTTGTCAAAGTTTGAGCTCTTAATATTAATATTAAGAGATGCCTCATCGCGATTTTCTATTTCTCATTTAAATAACATGGGAAATGGTATTGTGGAAGTTTTCGATTTTTATATCTTGAAAATTAATCTACTTAGAAAGATTCCGAATGAGTACTGTTGTTCAAAATTGTACGCTCTAAAAAAAAGGTCTCTTGGTATTTTTCGATGAATCCAACTGTTTCCAAGTTATTCATGATTAATTATCATTAATAACTAATACACCAACCAACTTGGAAATAGCTAGATTTATCGAAAAAGAACAAGATACCTTTTTTATAGAGCGTTCAATTCACTACGAAAATATGTTCTGGTCTTATCGGTACACCAATGCGTTGACGAGTTATAAAATTCCAAAGTTTGAACAAAAAAATTTCCTATGTTATTTAGATGAGGAATAGAAAATCGCGATGAGGCATCTCTTAATATTAATATTAAGAGCTCAAACTTTGACAGCATTTTTGTTTTTCGTCATTAATAGAACAATATTTTTGATTTACTCTTTGAAAATGAAAAACATTCGTACTATTCTAGAGCGTCATTCTTATATCGATTTTGCCACATCTTATAATACGTAGATACTGTTTTTTTTTTATTTTTAAATATTCTTACGTTACTTTCTTTCGAAACATATCGTAAACAGAAAACACATAAGTCTTCGTATATAACTAAATCTTAAATGATCGCTAATTCACTAACTCATTCATATATGTTTATACTTACTCATACTAAGATATGCTTATACTTCGTAGAATCACTTTTACGTATACGTGTTACAAGAAACGTCTATATATATCTCCGTCACAACGAAACGATACGATACGATAGCATCGTCATCATCATCAGCATCACTAACAGCTATAACTGATCACGTGGTATAAACTGGGGTGTAAATTGCAAATGATTAACTATGAAAAGTGATTGATCCAATGACAGCTCGTTTATAATAATGACGAGCTAGTGTCTGGCGCAGAGCAGTGGCAAACTGCTGCTACACTGCCCTGACCGATGCAGACGACGTTGATGATGATTATCAGATTTAAACGATCTCATATTACGTCTTGTATATACATATTATATATTTGCGTCGACTATGATCAAATTTATAATTCAGACAATTTCTACAATGAGAAAAAATAATATTTACAGGTTGATTCAAATTTAGCGTATGAAATTATTTTCGGTATAGATTCCTCGCGAGATTCTAAGGATAAATTCCCTTTACAAAAAATTCGAGAGTCTAATAGTTTCCGAGATACGGAATATCTTAGTTGACCAATCACAGAGCCTGATCGAGTCAGGGCCGAGTCAATAGAATAAAATTAACAGTGCCCCTGAGTCTCGGACTTTAAAATTTGATTTTAGTTTTTTGACGGGTATGAAAAACGGAAATAAAATTTTACAGTCTAAGACCCACGGGCACTGTTAATTTTATTCTCTTGACACGGTCCTGACTATGTCAGCTCTGTGATTGGTCAACTAAAACATTCCATATCTCGGAAACTATTAATCCCTCGAATTTTTGGTAAAGGAAATTTAGTCTTAGAATCTCACGAAGAATCTACAAAAAAAAAAAATTTAGTGCGTTTAAATTGAATCACTCTGTATACACGATATACTAGACATTGTCTTCTTCGCCTTGACCTTGAGCCGTACACTGTCGGATGACGTCCGCATGGTTATATACCTATATTTGTTGATTCAATTTCTTGCTGTTATATTCATATACATATGTACCGATAGTTTAAGTTAGAGTTGCGAAGTCGAAGTTCGAAAAAAACAAAAGACAAAAAAAAAAAAAAAAGTACGAGACGGTTTCTTAAAAAGTTTAAACGACTTTGACCCATATTTTACCGATTGCACATCATTCATCTATCCTGTAACATACACATATACGTGTATCGCGCATAAATTTATGATATACACTTAATGTGTGTCTTTAAATATATTATAACTGAGAATGGATTCGACCCGTCGCGGTCGCAATCATCGACTGCAATCGCTACGTACTGTATTACTGATTACAGTAGTTGTAGTTCTAGATTCTATCCAATTTGTAAAAGCTTTGATAAATGTTAGGATGTATATCCATATGCACGACATTTATTCACATAATCATGCCAGGAAATCTAAACGAATTTTACTGTACCTGCAACTAAATCTGACTAGATTTTTAAAAACCAAAAATGTCTTCAAAAAAGAAGAAAAAAAAAAAAAGAAAAAAATGTTCAAAAATTCGTCCAAGCTCTGAATAAAAATGACTCTAATATATGTACTTACTCGGATGAAGGATACATAATAATTCTATTATTAGAAAAGCGTATAGCTGTATAATAGTATATACATATAGTTACTACGTAAATCCCATCTCTCGTTCGGTTTTACCATTATTATAACAGTCACGTGACCCGGAGGTCACGTGGCCTTCATTTTCAATTTCTTTATGTATATAGAGACGATATAGCCTCGTATTGGCATCATATATGTATATATATATATATATATATACCCGGTGATGTCTAAAGATAGAAGTTCGCTTTGTCGTCAGCAGGAGTAGGTATATACACGTCATAGATTGGTATAGTTAGGTTAGGGTATGAGCATTGTACAGAATTTTCGAATTTTGGTATAATAGTAAGTATATATGTATAACCCCTCGATGTATATGCTCCTGAATTGAAATTCGTCCCTATATATTAGAGGTGTACACATTATATATATATGTATGTGTATGTATGTACATATGGTGTAACTATATATGTATGTATACCTATATACTGAAAATATAACGGCCTGGACGTAGAACGTGACTGCTTAGAAACGTGCAGTGGTGGTAAGTTTTTTTTTATTTTATTGTTTTTTTATTTTCTTCTTCTTTCAATGTCGTTAATATCGATATACACGGCTGCGCCAATTATACAAGAACAATAAAAACTCAGGACGTAATAACAATAATAATAATAACAACAATAAATGTCAGCTCTGCAAAGATCTCATATATATATGAAACTCGGATTGTTACCATCATTTTTTTCTTGACGAGTGTACACATGGTAACAAAATTAACGATGTACTCTGTACTCCGCGAAAAAAGGAAGAAGAAGAGATTTCAGGCTACAAAATGGCTATCTCAAGATTTTTCTACGATTTTTTTTTTTCTTTCAAAGCTTCACAAATAAATTTGATAAACTTGGTTTTCTCTGCGTTTCTCAACGCGACGAGGATCAGAAATAACCGTAAAAAAAAAATTTCAAAAAATCACCTTAAAGATGAAATTTCAATTTTCAAAATGCTCTTTGAAATGATTTTTTTTTTTTTTTTGTTTTCGACTTTTGTTTTCATCGAGTTACAACATTTCAAAGATGGACATTATTTCGCGAAATATAACCGAGTGTATATATACGCCGTTAATTTATTTACTGAGTGTATATACCTATATGTGTATATTAATATCTTTCAAAGTAAATAAATTATATCGATGATAAAAGATTCCAGATTTTTCGTATCATTATACATATACATACATATATATAGAAATATATTTACTTAACAGAAATTAGTTAAGCACAGAAAAACGAAAGATAGATAAGTAGATACATATAATATAGAAAGCTGACTCAACATTTTCGTACATTATAATGAATCTTAGAGTAAACATATTAGCGCGGTTCTGTATAAAAAAAAAAAAAAAAAAAAAAGGGAAGAAAGAAAAAGAAAATCAAAAACCAGAATCAGATATAGATATAACGAGATATATACATATATACATATAATGCAGTCGGGGATTATCGTCAGTCGAGTATTATACTTGGCATGGAAAGTTCGATATGACGTATATTATACTTTATAGGTATATATATGCATGCATGTATGTGTACACTACAAACGAACTTATGCATGCCTAGGCATACGTAATGTCTATCTCTAATCAACTACAAACCACTGACATAGGTACATACATACATACGAAGTGGAGGTATACATTACAGTGCCTAGATATGTATATAATATATATATATACATTAAATACATATACACGTACATACTTTGCTACAACGAGCAACAATTATCTGCAACAGTTAGCAGATAGCAAACGAACTCGTACAGGCTTATATGCGAAGTGAAAGTTTCGTCGAGTATAAAGCTGCGGAAGTGCACTCGTACATACATACATACATACTATATATATATATATATATATATATACACTGGGTATATATTTTCCATCTCTTTAATTATTACTCCGATACTTGTTTTTTATTTTCTTATTCATTTGTTAGTTTTGGTTTTTTAGTTTTTTTTTTTTTTTTTTTCTTATATATGTATTGCGCGTCATTGTTACATAGTTAATATATGTTATATATAGAAATGACGTAATGCGTAGTTAAATTAACTTGCGATTTTTTTTTCAAGACTATATAGTTTAGAGTTGAAATATACTCGAAAGTTGAAAATATATTTCGAAAAATTTTTCATACAAAAATCGTTTGATTATTAAATTAGAACAAAATTATATAATAAAAAACATAAGTTCTTCATATAAAAAAAAAAAAGCCAAAGTTAAACTTCCCCTGACCTCAGCAGTTTCATCCACAGAAAAATCTAACATCAACTATTTTCGGTCTCTAAACCCTGCGACAACTTTTGTACGAAATATTTTCTCACATCATCATTATTATAGTTTGAGAAATATCGTTTTGTAGATATCAAAACTAATCACCCTGTATACGTAAAGATATATCTAAAAAAAAAATAAAATAAAAAAATCACGAATCTCAAATCGTAGTTTTTGTTACTGTTATTACCACCATCACCATCATCATTATTATTGTTTTTATTATCACGATGAAAACTGGTTTCAAATCCCCGCTCTTGCTGCAGGCTGCTGCTGCTGCGGTACTTAACAAGCGGGTTTAAGACCCGGAGGGCATCTCGCGTCGCGTTGCGTCCGATTCTACGTCAGACTCGCGATAAAACATCAGAGAATTTTTAAGTCTTTACATATATAATACGTATTGTACATATACTAAAAGTTTTTAAATTCATTTTAAACGCAGTTAACAGAAATAAAATAAGAAAACATAATTTCATAATGTCGATTAATATATAATATCAGCGGAATAAAACAGGCGAAAAATAAATACGTGATCCAGGGTTAGGTATAATAAGATTTTTTCTCTCCTGCAACGTTTTATTTATTTATTTCAATTTTTTTCTTCAAATAAATTCATACGCTTTATATTTTCTCAAAATTCTATATAGTATAAATATTAGAAATTTTCTCGAGCTTGTAAATCTAAGAACTTAACTCACCCTGTATATTCCTCTACCTGCAGTCAGACCCGAGACATCATCAGAGCGTAACCTTTTAAAATCTATATCGTCTGGGTCTGTAGTCTGCAGGTGTCTGTGTAGGTTACAGGTAGATGTTATTCTTTGGTATACCTATATAGTTCGGGCCCTAACCCTCAAAAGCCAAAGCCTTAAAGGTCCTTCAAAGAAGAACCCGTAAAACCTTGTAGCGGAATTTTTCGTCTATACTTATTATTTCCTTAAGTATATATTCGTTCGTAGTAGAATTGATGCACAAAGCTTATCCTCCGTTCTGAGTATAGGTACGAGTATATAATAAGACGAGAAGGATGATTTTTTGAATATGTATGTACGTATACAATTACAACATCCATCCATATCCACGATCTATAGGATAAGCCCGCGGAGATATAGTCATTCTTTTTTTTTTACAGAAATTTTGGTTACAGACTTTTGCAGCTGTTGATATATTTGAAAAACTAAAAAAAGGATTTGGAAAAGTTTTCGAAAAATATATATATTTAAAAAATTCCCGGATATTTTTGATCCTGAAAATATATTCTCGGTTGTAAAACTAAGATAAAATCAAGTCTATCATCCATTTTATTTATTTTTTTTCTTAATGTTCAGACCTTGGTTTACTAGACTATAACGGTCTTTAGTGACACTGTCATGCGGTATGTAAGCATATATAAACGTATAAGCAAGGTGAGTGAGTAATTCTTGGTATAGAAAATTACTCACCAGTCTACCTATAATATGTATAAGTTACTATGAGCATACACATATCTATATATTCTGCATAAAATGGGGAAAACTAATTCCGTAACTACTCGTATTGTATATATAGCAATAAGCACATGTATACATGCATGCATACATACGCTTGCATTCGTGCGTACGGGTTCTCCGCCACGCACGTCAGAATATGTAGTGTCAAAGTCCCGTTTCAAGGCTCAGTTTGACGATGATCATCTCTTGCGGCACGGTGGCCGCATCTATCCACGTCAATGTACTTATACTGCATTGTATATATATATATCTTGTATGCGTTCCTAAAAGTTCCTGAAAGCTTTGTAAAAAAATTGTGTTATAGATATATTTAATATCTATGTATCCTACATATAATATATAGGGTATAACGATATATGAGAGAAAATTTCTTCTCGATGTTAAAAAATAAATTTAATAAGTGTAATTAGGCCTCCCGCATGCGCAGGTGAAATGTATAATAATAATAATAATAATAATGATAAATAAACTGAAAACGTATTTTTAATTTATTAGTTAATTAATTTTTCCAAGAATCTATATATATAACGCGTATATCTATAATAAGTGTTTTTCGTTTTTATTTTTTCTTTTCTACGCGCTGAACTTTGAGGTATATAATAAATACAGTATAATAGGTTCTCGAACCGCATATATGCGCGATGCAACGCGCACCGTATTAGTTACCATGCGATATATAAATACTAACATTAAACACCCACACGTAGGTTATAATGTTTACCCATCCATTTCATCCATCCATCCATCTATCCACCCACGCATACTATATTTATATACATATACACGCGCTCCACGTACGCATGTTAACGCACGCGCGCTTCTATACACTGTATGTATGTATCTATCTATCTATCTATCTACCTACCTACCTACATATCCTATCTTATACCTCTCCGCGGCTTTTTAAAGCGAAGAAATATATGTATACACCTACCTAACCGTCGACGCGGGATGAATGAACCGGTCAAAGAACCCCGTCGACTTATGTGTTGTCCGGCACACGTGAAACTACTTCCTTTTTACATTTTTTCCTCTTTTTATTATTAACATTATTATTATTATTATTATTTTAGGAATTGAGAAATAGTCGTATACACGATTACGTACAAGTTTTATACTGCATGTAGGACGTACAGGGGCGGTTAAAACGGGGACTATATATATAAGAAAATAATGAACTTTTGTGAACTCAATTAATACGTTGAATCTTATTTTTATATTTCTTTTATTATTTTTTCTTTTGCGGGAAGAAAAAAAGTGACACAGATTTCAAGTTATTTGCAAATCATTAAAAATGATTGTAAATGGAATAGATTTTAATTCAAAAAATTAATTTTGTAAAAAAAAAAAAATCTCGGAACTTCAAGTTTCTGCGGACACTCTAGATATTGTGCAAAAATCATAATGAGAGTAATAAATGACGGGTTAGAATCATTTCTTAAACAGAAACAAAAAAAAAAAATAAAAAGTTTTTTTCAAAATTTTTTGGGGTACCCTGTTTTACCCCTCACCTTACCCTATATCTGTTCAAAATGACATTTCTCGGTATAGAATTGATCATGAAGTACAAATTGATCGCTAGAAAACAAAATAATAATAATAATAAAAGGAACGAACGTTGAGTCAACCGAATCGTATTAAAAAAAAACCTCCGATTTTGTTATTACACGGTATATATATATATATATACATATACAACGCATGAATCCGCGATGTGAAAACTAGCATAGTAGCAGTAGAAGTAACAGCAGTATAGTCTCTTGTTTTCGATGCAAAGTAGGACGCCACACGGACGATATGCAAGAGAGAGACGGCGCCGGAGGCACTCAGATACTCAGAGTCATAGTCAGTCATGAATTGGTCTCTGTATGAGTCGATTCGGCGCAGTATGCACCGTCCATATGTATGAATGTAGTTGTTCATACATAGGTAGAGGAAAAAGACACATGTCAAATGCATAACGTAACATATTATACCTATACGATACGCGTATCCTGATACAAATATTATTATTATTATTATTATTATTATTATTATTACGATTATTATAACTATTATTATTTTTCTTCCGGTTTATTATATTATGTAGCTTAGAACAACCGCGCTAGTGACTTTATAACATACTAAATCGGTTCTACGACGATCATCGCCTTTCGAACGCCAATCTCTCCGTTAAAATTTTATCCTGGGTTACCGGGTTCCCAGGTTCCCAGGTTTCCCCCTTACATAAAACCCGCTCCGATATCACGACATACATACATACATACATACATATACCTAGGATACTGAAAACTCGAGAGTCTTGCACTTCTTGAAAGATGGCGTCGCGTCGGTCTGCCCTCGGGGCTAACAGCTACAGCAACAGCAGCTAGCCGCCCGCTGCGCCGCGTCATATCGTACAGAATTTCCTGGCGACGCTTCGAGTAGAGTCGAGACGCTTTCTACACGGTACTCTAAACACCGACGCACGCATACAGCTGCGCGTCAAGTTCCCTTCCCCCTCCCTCTCGCCACCCCTTTCCCTCCCCTTATGAACGTTTCCCTTCCAACACCCGACGAGCGGTTTCGAGCGGAACTGCGCGCGCATCTTTTTGACCAACTTGGGTAGGAAACCGTGGGTTTTTATTGGCTCGTATAAACTTCCCCCGCCAATACTACCGTCGAACAAAGAGACGAGGCTTACTTCCTGGCAGCGGAGTCCGCTGTCGTTTAGAAAGTCGTCGGTAGTCACAGGGTGCGGTTCGCGAGTTTCGGAGGTACGTGGAATTTAATCGTGCCGTGCGTTGAGATTATTCACCGTCATCGTCATCATCGTAAATGTGTATGACGATTATAATCGTATAGAAGGAACATCATTCATATATCGGAGAAAACAAGTGGAAAAATCGTTTCATCTTTTCGCATTCTCGTTTAATTGTATATATATATATATATATATATACACATATGTGTGTGTATACAAAGTTATCTATGCATAACAAGTGTGTGGTTATACCAATTGGCCCGCGTTTTTTTTTATTTCTCGCGAAAGAAAACTGAATAATAAATAAAAGTATAACTTAGATGCGAAATTAATTTCGAAAATAATAAATAAACGATATAATAATCACAACAATAATAATAACAAGAAGAAGAAGAAGAAGAAGAAGAAGAAGAAGAAGAAGAAAACGGAAACACCGATTTCATCGCCGCCAGCAACCAACCAGCATCGATCGCACCTACCGCGTCGCTTGCGCGTTTCGTCTTCTCCCCGTATTTCAACCAATCCGAAAGCCTCCTTCAGGGTATAACGCGACAGCAGCTGCTCGCAACGTTACTAAACCCCCTCCACCAATATACACACACACACACTAAAATCTAAAACCACCCTCGCATCACAGCCGGCCATTTTGAAGCTCTATTTGTTTTGAAATAAAAACTTATCCTAAAAGTTATTTTGGTTTTTCTTTTGTAATAAATATTGTTTCATATCGAAGAAGGGAAGAATTAGTACGAGGTTAATTAAAAGAAGAGGATTATATCAGAATATCGCAAGATTCTAACGAACGTATAAATATAAAACTGCAATAAATAACAAAAAACAAATAATAATAAAAAAAATAAAAATAAAAACTACGTGTAAATCAATAGCGCCAAGACGTCGCTTAAAAGAAATTTAACCGTGAATAAAACAACCATTGAATCATCATGAGGTTAGAGATCGTGTCCGCGGCGGACTTTCTAGTACATTTATTACGGCTACAGGCTGGTCAGTTGTCCGAACGACAACTGCAAATGTTTAAATCATCATTATCCGAGGTACTACGTAGACGTTACAGAGATCATTGGTTTCCAGACCGTCCAAACAGGGGATCGGGATACCGGTGTCTACGTATAAACGGTAAAATGGATCCTGTGATTGCTCAGGCTGGAGCAAACGTAGGACTATTACCAACAGTACTTCACAATCTTTTTCCAACTGAGTTAACAATGTGGATTGATCCGGCCGAGGTATCTTACAGGATCGGTGAGAACGGTTCAATATGCGTACTCTACGAGAGGACTGAACCTGATCCGGAGGAGGCTTCTCAACAGTTCGAGACATGCAAGGATTCTTTGTTCATGGAACACCCGCAGTTCAGTGAACAAATGGCAGCGTTTGTGTCCAGTTGAGCCACTCGCCGTTAATTTTAATTTTAAACCATATATAAATTCAATACTAAGAGTTCGACCCCTCCACCACCCACCCACCCACCCAACCCCCAACAACAACAACAACACCACCACCACCCCCTTACATCGATCATCGTTTATCATCATCTCATCGTGAATTATAAAACGTAGTATATGTATAAAGAAGAATAATAAGAAGAAGAAGAAGATGAAGAAAAGTAAAACAAATATAAAGGAAATAGAATACTTGAAAATTTATTATATCTATCGGCCAAACTTGCTGCAGCGCTCTCGACCTGAAATTAGAAGAAATATAAGAAAAGAAACTGAACTGAACTGATACAACATAAAATAACAATTAATGATCTCAAGTGCGGAACACGCTCATCATTTCTCCTATTCTCTATCTCTCTCTTTATTATACGGTTTGAGAGAAGTTTTCAACTACATGGGAAAAGAAGGATGGAAGAAAATTGAAGATGTTGTATACGTATGTCGACTAAGAGAATGTGGTAATTGATGAGAGGAAAAGAAAAAAGAAAAAAAAAAAAAAGAAGAAGAAGAAGAGAGAATAATTTACGCGTAAGGAGTTGTTTCGATAATTATCATCATCTAATATGTTGACTAAATACCTGCAGACATACCTTGATCCTGAGAGACTGTGTTATAAGAACGTTGTCATAATCCAGCTGTCTACGTAGCAGCACTCTGCACATCCCCATCCATCGAATCGTACGAAAAATTATTGTTCCGAGCGTGTGTAATCGTCATCCACCATCGTACAGTACGCAGAACATGAAATACATACACGTATATGTATATACATAGATATAACTATATATACATTAAAAGCACACGCGTAGAAATATCTAAACATAACAGCGACACACACACACACATGTTAACTATTGTAACTATAAATTAATAGATTACACGTATATGTATGTACGTACACTGAACGACGTTAATTCTGAACCGGTTATTTGGACAACTTTCGAAACAGCCAATCGACGCATAAGAATCGATGTAGTCCAGAGTAGTGATTGGCTGTTTTGGTAGTTGTATAAATAACCGGCTCAGAATTAAACTCCGTATGTGTGTGTATATATATACGTGAAACCTATACGTGCGAACGTTTTGGAACTGAATAACAATAATAATGATACAATTCATTGATTTTAAAGCGTTAGAAATCCACGCGTATAGATGCGTGACGGTTACGTATATGTATGTTTGTATGCATGTATGTATGTATGTATGTATGTATGTATGTATGTATTGACACGCGATTAAAACATTGTACGTGTATGTATATCGTCGATGAATAAAATAATATTAATAATAATAATGATAATAATAATAAGAATAAGATGATGATGATGATGAAATGTTAAGGAGAAGAAGATGGGAAAAAAAAAGTGAAGAAAAAATTGTACATTATATTATATTATAATTATATTATATACTATACTTTTAGATAAATAACTGTGATGATGATTTTTTTTTTTTTTTGTGGTTTCTTGTTTTTTTTTTTTTTTTTAATGTTTTTGTATTTCTTTCTCTTTCGTGCGCGCGTTTGACCCTTATACTTGACATATACCGGAATGCAAACCATCTCAGTCTTTTCGTAAAAAATTATCATATTTTTTTTTTCAACTTTCTTAAATATTTTTATTTTTTGCTATATAACCTACGTAACTTTATTAAAAAAAAGGAAAAATAGTCAAATAAATTCTTAAGAAGTTCCAGAAAACAAAAAAAAAAAAAATGTTTAAAATATTCAATAGTTTATTTGCAATGTGTCAAGTTAAGAGTTGAAGTGCGAAATGATCAATTTATAAACTATACGGTGTATATGATATACGATACGCGAAAAAAAATACACGTACACACATGGTTTTATATATATAATATGTATATTATATATATATATTAAAGACAGTACCTACCTACCTATATCTACCTACCTAACAGACTTCACAAATGAATTAGATGGCAGTTTGCATTTTTTTTTATTTTTTTATTTTTTGTATATCTTTATGTCCAAAACATGGGTATATAACCTGCAGTCTTTACTATATGTATAGGTATATTATAATACCTTACATAGGTATATATTATTGCGATAATTATACATATATATATAGTAATAATAAATTGGTGATTATTAATTTTTGAGGCTGATTGCAATTTGAACGTAACAAAGAATTTATTATTATAGGTATATATATATATATATACACATTATAACAAACGATATAAATAATAAAATTTAATATAAAAATAATATCGAATTCAATGCATATTAAATGTTTATTTTATTTTTACTTTTTTGTTTTTTATTTTTATTTTCATTTTCATTTTTCATTCCGAATCTTCCGATCATGAAAATCGATCAATTTCGTATATGTATAGTATACTGTACACACACACACATACATACACATAATTACTTATATCATGTTAATTATACAAACTGAAATTTTTAATTTTCTTTATTATAGACTTGTATGATCTTTAAAAATTAGCATTCGACGTTTGTTTTTAACCTCTTCGTGGTCAAATTTTGTATAACACCGTAAAAAAAAGAAAATTTCGTTTCTGCAAAAATTTCTTCGAAAATCCATAAAACACAAAAAAAAAAGTAAATCTTCTTCATGCGGTAGAACTTTTTTAATTTCTCCAGACAAGTATAAAAAAAAAAAAAAAAAAAAAAACCATTGGCAGGGAAGAGGTTAAAACTATACCTATCTGTCCTTTTTCTCTACGTATATGTATTTATGTATGTATGTATGTATATGCGTGTGCGTGTGTATGTTTGTTTGTATCTGCATGCGTGCTTGCGTGTTTGTATAGCGAGTGTATATGTATACTAGGTACTGTATATATACGCGTTATAGGTATATACGTATGTAATGTATGTAGTTTGAAAAAAGAAAACTAAAACTAAACAAAAAACAAACAAACAAACAAACAAAAAAAATTATTGATGGTATGGGATACTTTACCTGTACACAATATATCATGTCTGTGATTATAATAAGGATATATAAATACGATTTAAGCAATCTCTCTCTTTCATTCTCTCTCTCTCTCTCTATCTGTGTACATATAACTATATGTTTTCCATGTATCGATACAATATAATATCTTTTCAATAACTAAATTATATACATATATACGTTTCATGTGATTTACAGTTGTTTTTTTTTTTTTCCTTTTTTTTTTTTTTTTTTTTGATTCTTAAACACGGTTTCCTTTCTCGTTCAAACGTTACACTAATCGTATAACACTGTATAGTAACAGATAACAATTAATCCTTATTACCAACATCTCTTCGAGATATCAGTAAAGTCCTCTGCAATATAATTTAAAATAAAAAAGTAATAAAATAAAATAAAATATAAAATAACACAACGTAACATAGGAAGATGAACAAAAACAAGAACAACCACTACCGCGTACATATTACTGTCTGTAAAGATTTTCAACTACATATACTATATATCATGATATATTTATTATCGTTTCTTCTCTTTTTTCTCTCTTTTTTTTTCATTTTTTTTTTTTTTTTTTTTTTTGTTTTCTACTCTTTTCTTTTATTAATTTTTCTATATATAATCGAACGAACGGGGTAACGACAGTGATGATGAAGAAAATAATTCAAAAAAGAAAGAAAGAAGATAGAAAAAGTAAACGAAAAATAAAATGAATAAAAAAGAAAAAAAGAAAAACACCATCGGACACAAAAAGAAAATTAAAGTGAAAAAAAAAAAAAAAAAAATAAAAATACAATTACATATGTATACCTATGAACATATACATACATAATATTGTACAGTACCTTTACAGTGTAAGAGAATCACGTGAAAGTATACGGTCGTAACCGCGCAGGCGTTAAATAATACGAATTTTATGATGTTAGCCAACTCGCTGAAAATCTCCCTAGAGTTATTGTCGATTGCTTACATTGTTCAACTCTACTATAACCCTAGGGATTTTCTAGCGTGATTAGTTGGCTATCATCACCATAAATTTTTTATTATTCAACGCTTACGCGTTACGATCGTATACTTTCACGTGATTCTATATCTCACGGTATATAAATATAAATATAAACTCGCTTCACGAATCTATGTATATCGGAATTGTATAATATCTATCTATCTTTGTCTATATCGTATGTATGTATGTATACACCTACGTAAGTAAGTAACTATACCTATACATACCTATCCACATAGGTATGTGTGTATGTATAATATACATACATATATTTATGTGTGACTAAATTGGTAATATAGTGTAATAATAATGATAATGATGATGATGATGGTGATGATGATGTTGATGTTGATGTTGATGTGGATTCGGAGGATATACATACACGTTGATATAATATTTCTAATATACGATTGGACGGCGTGTGTATGCATGCATGTATGTATGTACGTTACATGTATGTATGTATGTATGTATCTACCTATGTATCTATATATCTATCTATATCTACGTATATGTATGTACATACGTGCGTGTGCATATTATGATATAATACAGTAATTTGTAACTATAAAAATAGAGTAAATAGTAGGAGGCCCCCTTCAGGAAGAATTTGTACAAAAAGATGAAAAAAAAAAACAAAAAAAAAAAAAAAAACAAAAACAAACAAACAAATCGGCTGGAGATAATGCGCCAGCAAGTCTGTGATTTTAGCTTGGTTATAATTCAGTATTTTTTTAAATAAAAATAAAAAAAAAAAAAAATGAAAAAAACGACAAAAAAAAAATAAATAAATAAAAAATAAAAATAAAATAAGAAAAATTGAAAAACAAAAAAAAAAACGACAAAAAAAAAATGAAAAACAACAATTTGATAAAAGAAAGAAGAAGGATAGAAATGTAAAGAAAAGAAGAAAACTAAACGAAACGAAACAAAATACACACACACACACATACACACTCTCACACATACACGAGTGAAAAAATAATGAATGAATAAAATGGAGAGAAAAAAAAAAAAAATCTTTAATACTCCATACGATACGAAATCAAGAATTAAACGATGTAATATAATATACATATGTATGCGTGTGTGTCTTTGTGTGTGTGTGTATATGTATACTAGATGAAGCGGAAGAGAATTTGAAAAACAAAAAACAAAAAAAAAAATCGAAAGAAACAGAAAGAAAGAACCACAATATGTAAAACAACAAGAAACAACAACAACAAAAAAAAAGAAAAAAGCGAAAAAAAAAAATTGTAAAACTCTTGTACAGAGACTACTTCTACTTCTATACCATTACTATTACTACTATTACTATTACTACCCTATATGCTGTAATAATATAAAGATTGAAACTTCGTGATAATTGTATAAAAAAAAAAAAAAAATAATAAAGAAAATAAAATAAAGAAAAATTAATGAAAATAAAAGAAGGATTTGAAAAATAAAGAAAAATTGAAAAAAAAAAACAAAATCATCATCTGTACATTGTATAGAAAAAAAAAAAAAAAAACTGATTGTCTATACAAATATTATTGAATTCTATATACAACGATAAGTGAATTTTATTACATCACAAAAAAAAAAAATTTATAAAAATGAATAACCATCTTTCAAAAAAAAATTCGCTAAAAACCTACATATATGAGAAATGGGTAGAGTGTGGATGAAACAAGACCGCACACATACACACCCACACACAGTGATTAAATTCTGATTCATTATAAACCGTGTATTTTATTTTATTTTTAATTTTTTCAAATTTTCTTTTTCGATCGAATGAATCCTATTTTTTTTTTTCTTTTTTCTCTCCTAAAGACGTATTTTCAGGTTCGAGAGAATACATATAATGTACACAGGAGTGTAGAGGTATGCATCGTTCAACAGCGTGAATTATAATTACATATTATTATTTCATTAGTTTTCTGTTTAAATAATACAAAGACAAAACAACTGACCTAATTATTTAGAAAAAAAAAAGAAAAAGAAGAAAAACATAAATATGTTCAAAATTTCAGACTCGTCTATTAATACGTATATACATATATAGGTATATAGGTATAATTTCGCGCCAGTTAATTAATTAATTAATTAATTAATTAATTAGGGACTGTGTGACAATCTTTATCTTTATTTTATTCTCTCTTTTTCTCTCTAGTCAGTCCCGGCTATCACACAGTTTTATTATACAAAATTATTAATATATGTATTATCTAAATGCGTATTATTCGTTTTTTGTCCTCCCCCTCCCCCTCCCTCCATCTCCATCTCCTTTTTAAATAACCAGTATAATTATAAACACATTAATAAATTGATAGTTATTTAACGCGATCAGTGATCGATTTTAAATTTAACAAAAAGAAAAAAAATAATAATAATTATACCTACCTACTCCAAAAATTTCTCATTTAAATCCTCATTAAGAAAGACGTTCGTTTCTATAATGTCATAATGTAACGTATGTAATCACACAGAGAGAGAGAGAGAGGGAGAAAAAGAAAAAGAAAGAGAGAGATAGATAGAAGAAATAAATTAATAACAGAAATACCAAAAAAAAAACAAAAAAGGAAAACGGAGTAAAATTTCAATAAAATAATTCATAAAAAAAAAAAAAAAAATAGAAATTAAAGATGAATGGACCAATAAGGTTTAAATCTTTTACCACAGTTTCGAAACCTACCGCTCTTCTACTTTATGCATATACATCTACATACATACACATACACTTATATACCTATATATGATGCACAATCACTCGTTACATATACGCATTGTGTGTGTATATATATGTATAGGTATATATATATATATACATACATTTAATATGTACTACACTATATATTGAATTGAATATTTAACAATCCGTATATATACATATGTATATGCGTGGAAATGCAATGAGTAAATATAACAACACATAATGACGTATGTACTTGCTATACATACATAAATAGGTATATGTATGTATATATATATATACTATATATATATATTAACGCACGATTTGATGATGAATAAAAGATGTAAAAAAAAAAATAAATAAATAAAAATTACAAAATAAAAATAACTTTAAGACACTATACATATAATACATATAGATATATAGTAGTACATAGGTATATAGGTATATATAAATATGAATGAATCAAGAAAGAAACTGACTAGATGATATTATAATACTATATTACTATAACTACTACTACTACTACTACTACTATTACTACTATAATAAACTATTACATACATAGGTATACATATAATATACACGAATCGCCCTATAGAATTTTAGTCTTATACTATTATATATTATTATTATTATTATTATTAATATACGTATATAAAGTTATATGATGATAATAATAATGATAATAATAATAATAATAATAATAATATATAATAATGATAATATCATCAATGTATAATTATATTTAGTTGATAGGGTTATTATTACAATTTATGATTACAATTATAATTACAATTATTATTTTAATTTACTTCTTGTATGTACATACGCCGTGAGCTCGGGAAAACAAAAACAAAAAAAAAAAAAAGAAAGAACGAAAAAAGCGAAAAAAAAAATTGAAAAAATTCTTAAACTGAAATATAAAATGAAAATTTTTTGGGTATAAAATGATGTTACAAAAAAAAAAAAAAAAAAATTGATAAAAGAAATGATAAGATATATACATAGGTATATGTATGTGCGAAAAAGTATGAATATAAAAAGAAAATTGTATAAATTTTTCGACTCGTTGTTTTTTTTTTTTTTTTTTTGTACAGAGAATAATAATGGATGAAAAAAAAAACACAAAAAAAAACTTAAAAAAAAAAAACCAAAAAAAAAATATATAATGCAAAGCAAAAGAGGGCCTCGTGCTTATGAAATTTCATGAATATAAAAACATAAAAAATAATAAACCAAACGTCTTATCATTTTATTCATCTATACCATCCATATATATCCCGTATTTAATTAATTTTAGAAATAACCAAAAAAAAATAAAAATAAAAATGACAACTAAAAAAATCTATATAAAGAAGGAAAGAAAATATTGGGGGGGGGGGGGGGGGGGGGATCAAGAAAAACAAAAAAATTTATTTTTGAGTGTAACGCGTAGAAAAGACAAAAAAAAGAAAAAGAAAAAGAAAAAGAAAGATAAATCATTGCTGACTGCGTTCATTCTTGACCTCTGCATACATATACATATATCTCTATATATCTATGTATACCATATATGTATACATATACATATATATTATTTACACCAGTTTAACAATATTCTATATCTATGTATATAGTATAATATGTAGATATGATATAAATACTATAACTACGTACTTGTCCTTGTCTGGGAAAACTCACTATAGTAAAGAGAGTGGGGATATGGCTCATGTTTATTTTTCGCGGGAAGTAAATCGTATATACATATACATATATATGTATATGTATGCGACTGGACGACAGCGATATATGTATATAAACTACTACCGTCTAAGTATATACGACCTATGAATTATAAATTTTTGCAATCTTGTAACAACCGATCGTAAAACAATGGCAACAGTTTCTCAACCGAATATAATACGTCTATACATATCTATGTATATACATATATACATAAGATTTGTCGAAATATGTTGAATGATTATTCTATAGCAACACTTGAATTGCGTAAGATCTTGCCTTCTTCTTCTTCTTCTTCTTCTTATTTTTAATTTTAATTTTTGTTTTTTTTTGTTTTTTAATTTTGTTTCTTCACATTTATCTGATGGCATCACGAAGATTGCGGCAGTTCGAATAAAAAATCTTCATTTTCATACTCCTCCTCGAATAAAGCGAGACTTAATGTTTGATCTTCTACAGATCGCGAGCTTCAATATTGCTGAATTATGGCCAAGACGTATGTAACAGTCTTGTTCACTGTCCAGTTCGTTACGAGGTTTATCCTTTTAAGGAAGGCTGGAACACGTATACATATATATGTATACCTATAATAACTATACCTACATACTTCCATCTCATACCTCATGCCTCACGCCTCGGGACTTTCTACCATTTGAAAAGGCGAAAGAAACTATAACTATAATACTAGGTATACACCTTAAATGCATTAAACGTTGCAGTGGTCACGTTTTAAATTCATAACACAACGTGGTTCGAAACTGGGAACGTTGATAGGTGGTTAAATAATTAAAAAAAAAAATAAAGAAAAAATGAAAAAAACTGAGACATATATATCGTCTACCCTATATATCCCAATGATGGCGGCCATCTTACCCAACAAAACCCGCATGAGTCATTTCTTCGCAGTGAGACCGCTCTTTTATGCAGTTTTCACATCACTGACTGTAAATATATAAAGAGAAAATATAAGTGCAGTTGCAGATTCTGATAATCATATATACACGAAACGCAGTGAAAATTAAATTTTTCAAAATTCTCTATACAGCTTTAAAAAAATCGTAAATAATTTTCGATATAGTCATTTTGTAGCGTGAAATCTTCTCTTCAAAATAAGCTTTTTCACTTTAGTATGCGATTTTTTTTCACCGAGTTATTCAACTTTGAATCAAGTCATGCGTATAGCCAGGATCGACGAGTAGGTGTAAACCGATTTGGTATTATCCAGAATGCATCACGAGGATTTACAGTCTACTATGCAACCCGTATGTGTGTGTGCGCACAGGCAGGCAGCGATCAGGACCCCTGGCTCGTCACTTCCACGGTATTTAATGACTCCTGGCTATCGATCCTACCTATACGCATGAGCATGACTCAAAGTGACTCAAAAAAAGACTCAAAGCATAAAAAAAAGTTTAAAGAAGTCATTTGAAGAGGATATTTCAGGCTAAAAAATGACTGTCTCAAAAATTCTCTATGATTCTTTTAACGCTCTGTAGTCATCAGAAATAACCGTAGCAAAAAAAAAAAAAAGAAAATGTCAAAAAACTATTTTGAAGTTGAAATTTCGATCTTCAAATTATCCGCCGTTAATTTTCCTCTTTAGTGTGTATATAGTTTTTTTTTTTTTTTTTGAAAAAAAAACAAAACTAGGCCATAATTCATTATCGTGACTATATATCTTATTATATCTTAATGCTTTAAAAAATATAACTAAATTCGTCAGAGTTATGTTATTGCTTCGTATGTTTAGTCGTTGATTATAATATACGTTATCTTCTTTTTCAGTCATAGCGTATACAACGCACAGCCTTTCAAGGCATCAAATATTTGCCGATATTTTGTCTCCCGCTTTAAAATACAAGGCCTGTACATTATGTATAAATATATGTTATATATAGTGTATACATTATAGATTACACACGCATGTGTATCCATGTATATAAACATACATACATACTTATATACGTGTCTTAATTGTCGAAGTAGTAAATACTCTGCTGATGAATAATAATGATCATACGATGATAATGTTTGTGATAATGATAATCATAATAATCGTCGTATCGTATCTCCCAAACAACAAAACATTATGACTATGAGAATATCTGACCAGGTGTAATAATAATACCTACGTAGTTTGTAATACGAAGATACAGATTTCCTGCTGCACCTAGGACATATAGTTTTATCGGATTATATACAGTTAAGCAGATCCCGTATATCGTCAGCAAATCGTTTTTTTTTTTTTTTTCCAACTTATCTATAAAGTATAACATTTTAGAGCCTTGTGATGATGTTAGAGAGTTTATAGACGGTACAACAAAATGTGTTGCTTCGGTTTATTCATGGGCGTGTTTACAAGACTGATTAAAACTCGTTATCCATATACATACGTATACATATACAGGATGATTCAGATTGAGGGTATGAAATTTTGTGGGTAGATTCCGCGAGAGATTCTAAGCATAAATTTCCTTTACCGAAAATTCGAGGGACTAATAGTTTCCGAGATACGGAATATCTTAGTTGGCCAATCACAGAGCTGATAGAGTCAGGGCCGAGTCGAGAGAATAAAATTAACAGTGACCGTGGGTCTTAGATTGTAAAATTTTATTTCCGTTTTTCTTAGGGGACGTCGACATATACTCGTCGAAAAACGAAAATAAAATTTTACAGTCTGAGAACCAGGAGCACTGTTAATTTTATTCTATTGACTCGGCCCTGACTCGATCAGGATCTGTGATTGGTCAACTAAGATATTCCATATCTCGGAAACTATTAGTCCCTCAAATTTTTGGTAAAGGAAATTTAGGATTAAAATATCGCGAGGAATCTACCAAAAAAATTTAGTGCCCACACAACCTGAATCATCCTGTATACACATACGTCATATGTAGCGATAAGTTATCTGCGCTTTAGCGTATTTAAATCCAATTGACATAATCGTCAGGTATACCCCGATCCGGACGATAATATATATGCGATGTATGTATGTATGTACATACATATATATATACGTATGTATATTTACGTCGATACTTTCGGAATCAAAACTGCAACTTTTATATACATATACAGGGTGTCCCATTTCTATCTTACACAATTGAATAAATAAAAAAATTGCAAGCCAATCAAAAAATGTTTCAAATAAAATTTGTTGGATTTCGAGGGGTACAGATACTGGTGATATTGGCTTACTTGTCAGTCGAGACGTCAAGGGGATATTAAGGTCAACTTCGTTTTTTTTTTCAAATCAAAACCTATTTTTTTCATTACGTATTTCATTATACTCAAAAAATCAAACGACTTTAGTATGGAAAATTTTTTTTGTTGACAATTTTTTATTTATTTACGCAAGTAAAGAAACTGCTGTAAAAAGTTATATAGGTAAATACTGAATACCTATAAGATATCTACGTTCTATAAAACCTTACTCTAAAATCTAATGAATTTTTCAAACTGTGGAATTTATGGTATCTCCTTCAGTATATCTATAAGATCCAGAATTTGCATAATAAAACATGCCTACAATACCCATGCGTCGATATCTACCTATATAAGAATTTTATTCCAGTTTTTCTTATGAATAAAATACGAATCTGTTCTATTTTCTTTTTTTTTTTTTGTTATTCTCGTCTCATACATATCCCACCACCTTTTCCATATAGCCGCATACACATATATACACACTATACGTATATATTATTTTTGATATATATTTTCATCGTATTCTTGGTAAAATAGTCGACTCTATAATCGAGCATATGTTTAATATGTCCGTTGTGTTGTAGTCTAGAAACTTTATTAAACGCGTGATTCGGCGATTCTACGGTAGTCGGCCATCTTGGTTGCGCGTAACTATACCAACTCGCCCCGCTCGCGCCGCTTCTAGCCTCTCCACGGTTCGCCGGGTCCCGCTCCCTGCTTACCTCTCTGTCTGCATGTCTGCCTGCCTGCAACGTACGTACGTACGTACGTTCCCTGTCGTTGCAAAATATTTATATTCGTTAAACAAGTCCATTGGGTAACGAAACCTTCATACGCGAAAATTTTTGCTATACATATGTATATATATATATATATATATATATATATATATATATATACGTATTGTATTATACTATTATATACGTATACATATGTATAGTATATATGTACATACATATAAGTTTAAAAATATTAACGATCTTCATCGCGTTTTTTTTTGATTTTTTTGTTTATGTTGTAAGTTTTAATAATGCAGATGTAAACGATTTCTATATATCTCTATTTATGTATATACATACGCATATAGGTATAATGTATTATATAGCTCGCAGCGAGTATAATATATTCCATAAAACACAGAATTATGTCCTTATATATATATTTTATAAACCGATATCACAGCTACTGAAGTGTGCGAGTTAAAACATTATATATGTATGTATATATGTATATAGGGGATAACTATTCGCTTGCGTAGTTAATTAATTAGTTAGTTGGTTAGTTGGTTAGGCAATTATAAAACGTTAGCAGATCGACGTCGATGGTCGTGTCGTGCGTCGTGCGTCGTGTGTCGTGTGGTGTTGTGGATATTTAATCGGCACCACGCAACAAAATCGCGCTGGGGGAGAGATAATTTCTCTTGTATAATATATACTATAAATTTATGTATATATACATACATACATACATGTTAACTTACATGTATACATACATTAGTTAATGTAGTACGTATAGATTACAGTATATATATATATACATATATATATATATATACACCGTATATACTATGTATAGTAAAGTATATAGTAAAGTACTGCGCCCAATTATAATAACCGAGCGTTCTCTCGGGTACATATAAGTTATTCCAATAAAGAATATAAACGCCCTGTACAAGGAGGAGGAGAAGGAGGAGAAGTTAACCGATCTCTGTGCTCCAGAATATTTGATCCACATGATCGTATATACAGACATGTAATGAACCGATTTTGCCATATTGGTCAAGACTGTTAATGAAACTTTGACGAATTGATGAAAATCGATAAAAAAGAAACAGTTAAAAAAAAAAAAAAAAAAAAAAAAACGGTATCCTTCGATGACATAATAACGAGCTGTAATATGACATCACTCGTATCATTCTATGAATTTTAATCCATCCCATATCCATTAGACATTATTTTTTCATTTAAATATATACTAACGACAAATGATCGTATCTACCTACACCAGAGTGTAAGTATAAAAGTTATCCAATAACCCTGCATGCACGGCCAACGTCATATATAACAAACAAACAAACAAACGTATAAAATTTGTTCTCCTGTTGCAGTATGCCTGTAATATAAAGTTACTGTTACCTCCTGAGTTACCGAACAAATAGTATTTAACCTCCATCCGTGTATACCTATTTCATGTATAATATGAAGTAACTGTATAGGTTATAAGTTCTTTCGAAATTAGAATCAAAATTTTGCTTGAATTTTGTCGGTATATTTACGACTCGACGAGGAGCAGCTGCACGCTTTTGATGACAAACAAAGCGAATCGATTTGAGAGAGAGCTGAGTAAGCGGGCGAAGAGAGAAGAGCGGTGTTAGTATAGCCTGGCAGCCCGCAGTGCATAAGGCTAACGAAGAACCAGGTTGTCCCCCGGGTCAGCCTCGGTTATTGCCCTGTTGGTGCTACTGCCTGCCTTACTGTGCACAGTCTTTCACATTATGTTTACATGTGGATATATATCTGTGTGTATATAGGTATGCTTGTACATAAAACTTATGTATATGTATATATGTATATATATATGTACCGGCTAAGAGGTTCGAACGCTTCCTATAATCCACACTGTTAACAGTGCACCACAACTCAAGCTCTCAAACACCCAAAATGCCAGTGAACTCACGAGAAACCGGGCCATGTGTAACATGCACCTTACACTTCCGGCTGGCTACTAGCTGCGTAACGGAAGCCGACAAACTCAAAACGCCTGAATTACTCGCATGAGTAGAGGATGTTGAAGATAACATACGACGTGCAGGGTACTGCTGTTCTTTATTCAATCTTAACAATTTTAATTTATCTTATTCACTGTTATGATTACAAATATTTTTTTTTTTTTCTATTCGACACCAAACCGTACCTGTTTCGAGGTAAACCCTTAAGTAAAAAGGCTATATGATTCTTAATACGAATTTACATAGAAACGCAACCTCTTAGATTGAATTTTAAATTCTTATTTCATAGCGGATTATTTTATCCAATACATAGATCCGTGTAAAGGGTGTAATACATAAGCTTCTCACGCTTTGGTTCTGTCCTCTTTGAGCTAGTATATATATACCCCAGGGTACAAAGAGACGTTCAGGCTTATTCCGCGAACTCGATTGAAAGCTCGTTCTTCTCTCACCTAGAGGTCTTGGGCTGTTGGGCGCCTGTTCATCCGGAATTACCTCTATACCCTATACCTATTTTATTTTACTATAGGCATGGATGTACGTACGTGACATAGCTTGAGTTGTTAGTTAGCCGGTTCAGTATATGGAGAGGGCAATTGCCTTGGCCCGTACGATAAACTTTATCATATGGCTATAGCTATCCCGCGACCTGACATGAGTAGGTATCGCATAAAATTACAACGATCTAGGTATATATATAATGTACTTAGCAATGTATGAATGTAATAGTGTTCTGCGTAGCGTAGCGTAACGTTGCGCCTTGGGCTCGTTGTTATTCTCGTTGTTATTCTACAGATGTACTATTCTCTATTATTTTAATGACAACCCATTCATATTCTTGTCCTATACAGCTTCGCTTAGTTAGACGGAGATATCATGGAACCATGGAGACGGTTTTAATTATTATAAGCACGTTTCTCAGACCCAAATAGACGACCAGGTTCTCACGTACATACATACATACTAGACCGTTTCAAAAAAATCGACTATTTTTCATTTTCAAAGAGTAACTCAAAAATATTGTTCCAAATGACGAAAAAAAAAAATGCTGTCAAAGTTTGAACTCTTAATATTAATATTAAGAGGTGCCTCATCGCGATTTTTTATTTCCAATCTAAATAACATGGGGAAATTTTTTTTTAAACTTTGGAATTCTATAACTCGTCAACGCATTAGTGTACTGATAAGACCAGAACATATTTTTGTAGTGAATTGAACGCTCTGAAAAAAAGGTCTCTTGTTCTTTTTCGATAAATCTAGCTATTTCCAAGTTGGTGTATTGGTTATTAATGGTAATTAATCATGACGAACTTGGAAACAGTTGGATTCATCGAAAAAGACCAAGAGACCTTTTTTTTAGAGCGTACAATTTTGAACAACAGCATTCATGCAGAATCTTTCTAAGTAGATTAATTTTCAAGATATAAAAATCGAAAAGTTCCACAAGACCACTTCCCATCTTATTTAAATGGGAAATAGAAAATCGCGATGAGGCACCTCTTAATATTATTATTAAGAGCTCAAACTTTGACAACATTTTTTTTCATCATTTGGAACAATATTTTTGACTAACTCTTTGAAAATGAAAAATAATCGATTTTTTTGAAACGATCTAATACATACGTATACGTTTATACAAATATTTCCACGTGTATAAAAATGTTACTATAAGAGACTTGAAAAAATTTTGATATTTTTTTATTTATTTTATATTCAATCAAACGAAAGGATTTTTATACACAATCTTCTTTTCTATTTTTTTTTTCTTTTTCTCAGATCTTGTCAGGATGCGGTAAGAATCATGATACCGAACGAGGATGACATCTTTGATGTAATACCGAGCGATGATGTCGACGGAGAACCTAAAACCAAATACGAAGAAAAGGAAGAAGAGGAGGAGGAGGACGGTCAAGATCTGGAAATTGATGAAATTTGGAAATTAAAAACTGACAAGAAACACGGAAAAAATAAAATACTGTATTTAGACGGATGGGTTTATCGTGGGGAAGGCAACGCCAATTTGGTGATCGCTTTACCACCTTGTGTAAGAAAAATCATACATATGTTGTTACTTTGCACCGTAATAATAACAATTTTATATTATCTGAACCAATAAACAAAAAAAAAAAAGTTCAAATAGAAAAAAAGAAACGTTTATGGTGGATGAGGTTTTTTTTATTTCCTCGTTTTTTTTTCTTGATGAAGAGATGCTATGGTGGGAAATTACGTGAACCGAAACTAACGTTTTAAACCTTATTCTGAGTAAAATATGTATTATATTATATACGCGTGTTGTTATAGTTCGACGTGACGTGATATTGCGTATCGCGGTAATGGTGGCAACCGCTACTTCCACTGCGCAGAAAAACAACTCGACATTATAACGGCGGTAATTAGTTGATTATACAAATTTCTAGTGTGTGTATATATGTATATTATATAGTCCCAATGAGATACCCGCCAATATATATGATACTGTCCAAGGGAAACACGTTTGTTAAATAATTATATACATAAATGTACTAAATGTCTTCAGCGAGAGACTAGAATTTCAATTCTTTCTAAAATATATTAAAAAAAAAAATGGCGAAGAAATACTAAAATAAATATAAATAAGGATAAAATTTTGAATTTTTGTTCAATTTAAACAGCTTGAGGGTCCGATAAAACATTTAAAAGCATTAAGTCTCGATCTCATACGTTTCCTCGAAGTGTAAAGAACCATCCTGGTCTCAATAAAACTTGGACAGATGTTGTCCACGTGTTGCTCCGATTCGTTTTTAAAGTGGATGGAGAACGTTGTACAGGGTGTCTCATTTTAACTTACACAGTTGAATAAATCAAAAAATATTTACAAGCTGATCTAAAAATGTTTCAAATAAAAGTTGTTGGGTTTTGAAGGGGACAGATACTGGTGATATTTGTTTTCTTGTCAGTCGAGGCGTTAAGGGGATATGAAGGTCAACTTCGTTTTTTTTTTTTTTTTTTTTTAATTGGAAATTTATATTTTTTATTACGTAATTTTCTTATACTTGAAAAAAATCAAACGAATTTCGTATATGAAACAGTTTTTGACAGTCTAGGAAATGAGACACCCTGTATACAGTAGTTTCTAGACTCCCACGAATGATAAAAACTTTTTAACCCGGCTTGTATATTCGGTTACGATTTTCTTTATCTTTTTCTTTTCGGGAGAATTAACGCAAGTTTTAGTTTTTATCCTGAATTATATTTATAAGCAATACAAGTCCGTGACGAGAATATTAAAAATGCCATATCAATGAAATTAAATAAAAAAAAAAAAAATTTGCGCTTAAGAATTTTTGGTTTATATTCATCCGCGTTGACTGCGGATCGTTTTAACTTTATATTTAGCATCTCATATAATCGTACGTTTTATATTATTATAACTACACCAATACCCATATCGCGATCTCGGCCAATAAACCGACTTATCGTTAGATACTGCAGATTCGATACCAAAAATGGTAACGATCAATGAACAGTGAAATTAGGACGATCCGATCTCGCGCTGCAACTTGAAGCACATGTAGGTATATACACGTAGTTATGTATAATATATACCTATACCAAATGGTATATCGTAGCGTGTATAGCTTATGGCGTAAATGACTACTTTCTAGATCAAAGATCGTGCCCGCCTGCACCAGCTTCTGCTGTTTAACTAACTCAACCAACTTAAGTAGATCGAAATCTGCAAACGAGATTGGAGTAGTATTCCGCATTCGGTGCGGATACGTTCATTCATTTTTTTTTTCTATTTTTTTTATCAACGATTGAAGAAAGGGAAAAAACTCGAAATTTTTAAGATGCATAAAACTCCGGACAGATTTCAAAGCTAGTGAAATTAAATTAAATAAATAAACTCAACGGCGTTCAACATGCCTTCACCTTCAAAATGATAGATCGAACAATTATTTCACCAGCTTTATAGTCATTTGAGTAAAAAAAAGTGCCATTTTTATTCTCGATCTCGAGAATTAAAAATGATAAGAATATTATTGCGTTGTTATTATTATTATTATAGTTTTAGATAAATTCAGGTTGATCTGTTTGAATAAACAAATAAAAATAAACGAAGACAAGATAAAGAAAGAGAAATAAATGAAAAAAACAAAATAAAATAAAAAATTAAGAACTGCTTTGCGGTAAAACCGATTCTTTGCAGTTTCGCATTGTTTAACGATATAATTTAACGCCAGGTATACTATAAAGAGGTGGCTCGTAATTACACTGTATACAGAAACTAGGTAGGCCACTGCATTAACCCCACCATGCAGCTTGTGCTCTTTGTAGTTATGACTAATCAACGCGTATATATATACCTAAATAAACTTTCTTGTATATTTATTCTTATAGCAGATTTCTAAAAAAAAATTTCCTTATCATTATTGTTATTATTATAATTGCCTGCTGCAATTGTGCAGCAGCGTATAAAAAGCAGAATATGGGGAAAAAAAGGGGAACAAAATACAAAAATTCATTATTCATCAATAAATTCAATTTATTATTATCATTATCGTTATTATATTCAGGAACGGAAAGTGCTTCGTTTCCGGAAATCCTCCCTCACCAGCGAGGCCTCACCAGATGGTGGTCGTGCTCGGACGACTCGAGAGATCGAGTTCCTGAAATACGTCATTTCCGGTCTTCTTGGTGGCTACGTGGAACCCCCCGAACCCCTCCGCGTTACACGTGAGGAAATGATCAAGGTGTCCGAAGTTATTCATCATCTGCGACCGGGTGAGGAAATTTTCCCTTCCTACATAAATTTTTTTATTTTCTAAACAATTATTACGAAGATAGAAACTTCTTACATGCCTATACGGTTATTGATGTTATTTCATTTATTATTTTTATTTTTATTTTTTTTTTGTGTTACAGAACATCGCCGATGTAAGAAAATCGTCGAAGATTACGCGACGATTTTTAACGACTATGCTTTTTTACCGAAAAATCTTACCGCCTATTTACGCAACGCTGTTTTACGTCGGCCAACTTTTTGTGTTGAAATAAAACCGAAACAAGGATTTAGACACGAGTTTGATGTACAGTTTAAAAAATGCACTTACTGTCTGACTCAATACTACAAGGTAATAATGATAATATTATACAAGGTGATTGGTTTGAATCTTCCCAAGCCGATATTTTCCAAACCAATAAAGATATGAGAAAATATTTAGGACAAAAAATGCATATTTTCTCATATATCTATTCGTTTGGTAAATATCGGCGTAGGAAGAACCAATCACCCTATAGACTTATGTATCTGAACACACTGCACGTCGATATTTCTGCAAAATTATTACAATCGTGTCGCATAAAACTTAAACTTGAATTAAAAAATGTACAAAAAATCAAAAAAATATCGAAAAAACTAATTTTTACAGTTAAAAACCGGAGCTATAAAATCACGGAGTAATTACTGTCCTTACGATTTATTTTCCGGGGATAATGAACGGATGAAAAAATCTATTCACGGTCTGCTCGAATCTCCTCAAAATAATCTAAAGATATTTAGAGACGGCGTGGTTGTCTACGATCATAAGAACGAACTGAGGGAAGTTGAGAACGTTTTTGACGAATGGTTTTCGAACGTCAATTATTTAACCATGGATAAAAAATATGAAAAATTTTATGAACTTGTTATAATTTCACTGTTGAGAGAATTTACTGCAACCAGCAAATATATCGGAAGGAAGGCAAGTGATGATAAAATAGACACGGAATTATTATCTACCTACGATTTACAACTACAGCCACAGCGTATAGATCAAAGCATCGTTTCCAGGGCTAAAGAGATACTTTACTTCGATCCCGATGTAAGTTTATACTTGGCTCTAGGCTTTTTATACATTTCTTATTTAAATATCGTTCGTTTTCTCTTCTTACAGGATTGTAACTTTGCCAGAAACCATGATATACCGCGATGTTCTGTACTCGGTAAATTATTGGACATGCAACAGCTGCCTTATCACAGTTCAGACTTTGTCTACAACGTCTATTCAAACCATTTTCATACGCTTAATGACGAGAAGGTCTATTCCCAGATGATAAAAACTCACAGAGGGGAGGATAAAGTATCCTTCAGTAAAGAAAAGGTAGATTCACTTAGTAAAAAAAACTTGTATCAATATATTTTCATCCTCTTTACAACCCAGATAAACATCAACAAGAATCGTCTCTCAATTTTTGTTCAGATCATTTCCGCATTTCCTTTTGTTTCTACAAAACGTGTTTAATCCCCCTAAAAAAACACCTATTCTTTGTTTTTCTTTTGATGATTCAGATAAATGCCTACGGCGATGATCTCGAGGCTCCAAAAGCAGCCAACAGTTCCTTGAACATAGCGAAATCGAAGCCTAGAATCTCGGATAGTAATGGCAATGAAAACCACAAGTTTACAGATAGTGTACTTTGTCCTGTGGCAACCAATACCTCATTGGATTTCCGTAATAACAATAATTTTCAAAGAAATGAGAGCAAAGAGGAAATAAAAACTTGGATAACTATGAAAGAAATGGAAGTCTTGCAGAATTATCTCCTGGTAACAACCGCAAAGGATTGTTCAATCCTTATTGCATTCCAAGAAATTGATTCAGTGTAAGACTTATGACATTTTACCTACTCTTGTACTCTTCTCTCTACTTTTAGTTTCTTCTTCATTTTTTAGACTTGAAATCTAAATAAAATTGTTAAAATTTGTTTCAGGGATGCAGCTGACATTCCTGCCGAATTCATCATACGAGAAAAAGAAGGGGCTAATTTTCTGGTCAATATTGGAGTCTCAGATTTAGACCCAAAGTCTATTCACTGCATAGAAAAACACAGACAACGGGATACCAACGTTCTTCTTTCCTTGATCGAAATTCTTGAGAAGGAACTCGATTTTAGAAATGAAATTTCGTTTGATATGGCTTAATTAAGTTTCTCGTGGCTCGTTGGTTAACTAGACTGTACATTTTGTTAGGGGTAATGAATTAGGAACGTGAAGATCAGTATTATTATTTAAATAATATGAACGAAGAAGATTAAGAAGATAGATAAATTAATTCAATAGACGATGGAAATCTGTATGAGATTTCTTTATTCAGGGAAAAAGATCATGTGATTGAGAAAATCGAGTATTTACACTCAACTGCCGCATAATCATATGCTGATATTACATATGTATTAATATATGTACACAAGAATAAACACTGAATGGTGGTATTTCAGTTGTTCTATAAATTATAAGTATGTGCGATTTTTAAATGTGAAACTTGTCACTGCCTTTGGTTCGTTTGATCCTTTATCAATCATTGATTAAAAAACAATATCCTGCATAACGTACCTATCAAAAATACCCAATGATTCAACTGGTTTGCAGTAAAGTTTTTAATTTTTTGTTTCGCAAATTATTGAAAAGTTTCCTACGAAAGTATTGTATTTTTTTTTGTGTAGATTACGAATCAAGAAGAAAATAATTTCTGTCTGTCAAATTCGGGCATAACATCTCTTAGATAATAGAAAATTTGTATCATCTAAGTATTGTAAATACATTATATTTATGTGAGTCAGTTGTAACTGCCATATCAGGACACAAATTTACCAGCGAAATTAGTCTGGTTAAATTTTTAGTCCATCATCTTTTAATTTGTTATTTATCTATATGACTGTAATAAATAATAAGATTCAACCTTTTCGCAGTATTATTCTACGCTTATATCTAATTTATCTGCTAATTGCTATCCTCCTCTTCCCTAAATCCCCTTACGTTAGGATCTCTGCGGGCCGTCTCAAAACTCGAACGTGTGAAGAGTTTCTTTACTTAGCATAACCGTAGCTACTTCATAAATAAAAATCGAATCATTCAATATGAATTTCGAACTTAGATCTTCGTCAACCGATATTCTGATTATCTGCATTGGAGTTTTCGATCCTGCATTGTATTTGCAGTGCTGTCGTTAATATCGCAGCCTTCTTTATCCAAATAACATTACAAGTATCCTTAGTTCGTCGAGTTTCTGTTTCTTCCATCGGGATGGCGCTGTGATCATCGATTGTAATCCTCGCTAGCCGAGATACAGCTATGCCTGTGTTGTAAACACACAATTTCATTCATGCATACATACATCATTCGACAAGCCTGCATCATAAAGGTCACGCAGAGCGTCGCTGGTGGTATATATCGGCCTGTAGTTTGTTGAACACAGACCTTGCCGACTCGGTGAGGACCGTATGTACGGCCTAGCCGGGTTTTGGGCGAAGTTATGAATGGCGCGGTTGCGTAGTGGGGCATTAAGTATTTGGTATCCGATTGGTCGACAGAGGGGCAGATCGCCCCCACCACTAGGAAATCCTCCTACCCTCGGAACTCCGAGGTTCCCTGGCACAGTCCAGTTGATGTTCGTAAATGGCGGCGATCTGATGTGAGCGTGGTATTAGGGGTCCCCGTGGACGGAATCGTGATGACGGACTACTACTGTCACTGAATACCTAGAGGCGATGGGCACTCAGAAACCCGGCGAGTGGGCACATCTTCTGATCGCCCGTTTCGAGGACCAGGTACCCAACGACTTCCACACAACGTTTACGATTCATCCATTCGCGATAAACCCCACCCGCCTTTCTTTTCTCAACACCCACCACCGTCACCCCTCCTCAGTCCTCTCCTACATATTATCCAATACGCTATACAACACGATCCCCCTACTCTTCTCTCTCTCTCTCGCTCTCTATCTTTCTTATTTATTACTCGTTTCTCTCCATCATCTATTCTAAATGTGCATTACAGACGATAGACAATGCCGATAGTAGCCTTTAGTCTTTATACTAATCCCCGAACTGCGAGACTGTAGGAACGTAATAGAAAAAAAAAGAAAAAATAGAAAAACAGCAAAAGAACATGTTAAAAGGCACCGTTTTATAATAACAGTTCTATTACTGTGCAAACTTATCGCACGAATAAGATTATAGCGTCTCAGATTCACACGTATTTAATAAAAAGATAAAGGAAAGTGCACAGTATGACGTGTGTACGTTCCCTCGCGCATATCCGTTTGTTTTTTACTACCCAACACCCGCCGCCTCTAACCCGCTCCCTAATTTCCCCGCCGACGCCTAGGAGGCTAATGCCGGCGTGTTAACATACATGCTCTTTAGGTTCTTGCAATCGATATGCATGCGTTTAGATTCAGGTTTAGTTCGAGCCTGGAAGTACGGTGGGCTCGATGAGTTTAGTACAAATCACGATAAGAGGAGAGAAAACTGTTTTGGACAGCTTTTAAACCTCGATGTGTTACTCGCACACATCATCTACCGTTCTAAACATCCGTCCTTCAAAACGTTTTGCACTGCTCTTCCCCTTCCCCTTCGATCCCATACGATCGCCTTTAGTTTCTCACCAATCGCCAATCACCGCTGATACGTTCTTCTCTTTCTCTCTATCCCCTCTTCTTTGATTATATGCGAAAGAGCGCCGCGCGCACCTTATAGTCGGCGAATTAACTGTCGCCCTACGATGCATGAATGGAACGTCAAAGTTACATTCACTAATGCGATACGAATGAATGATAAGACGCCGTAACCACGCGCGCACATACATGATCGGTTTTTTTATACATATTTTTTCTTTATTCACTCAATACAATCGCGCAGGGTATTCATCTGCCTATTTTCCTCTTCACTTATTACATGTATACGTTATCATATGTTTATGCATAGCAAAAATACCTGCAAAATTATTTTATATCTCGAATAACTCTTAAAATTTTTTAATCAGCAGAAAACATTTCTTTTATTTCCCGAATATCAACACTATCTAAGATCATGGAGTAGATTAGATTCATTGAATCAGATTCATTGTTCAAGAAACGAAGAATGAAAAACAATTTTTTTAACACATTTAATGTTCGGTTAACGAATAAAGGCAGATAACTATTTTCATCCACCTTTCTTTCATTCTCAGCTCCCGTGCCGTGCTGGTCCTCAGACAACACACTCTCGAATAAATGAAGAGAAGAATAAAAAATGTTTGATACAAATATCCCGGTATCGATTCTCCCTGGTAATATCAGGTCTCACAAAAATGCTACAGCGTGTAAACGAACTAGCTCCTTGCAGCGGGGGACAAAGATCATTTCATTTCTCTGACCAAGATCGTCACTGCTATGAATCAATAATCATAGTATTAGACACGCTGGAACGATGTCTAAGCAATCAACCAAAAGATACAACAAAATTTGATGAAACTATGAATGTCAAGCTACTTCTTAGAGAGATTTGCCAATTCATTGGTAAGAATTTTCACACCTTTATCAATAGCATTCAATTTTTGTTGAATGAATTCACAAACTGACTATCTTATCTTCAATTTGTTGTATTTTAATCTGCCCATGATAATAACATGAATTTATTTATAGATGTGCCCAACGAAAGTCCTCAGCATGCGCATCTCAAGAATCTTGCTAGCAAGGTTCTGTTTGCGCTAAGTCTAAACTTCTTCAATGCAGTATTCAACAGGATTTCAGCCCGCCTTCAAGAGTTGTCTGTATCTAGCGAGGAAAATCCCGATTACAGCGACATAGAACTCATCCAGCATATCAACGTCGATGTACACAGATTAACGAGGCTTTTAAATGGTACAGTTTATTTAAACTGAAAGTTAATTTTTCCTATTCCATATTATAAGCTAATTCAGTATTTGAGAATCAATAGTTGATCAATAAAAAGTCAATGAAATGATCCCCCCTTTGAAATTTTATCTGCATGACTTTCCACCACTTTGAAATATATGTATTCACTAACTTGCTAGTGTATTAGTCGTGTCCTCCCCCCAGTTTGGCATATTAATACGTATCAGTTGCAACAGAAACGATTCAGAAGTTCAGGCAGCTGAAAAAGTCGGCGCATTTGGTGCTTATCAACTCGTTAGAAAAGGCAATATGGAATTGGATGGATACTTACCCCCACGAATTTGCGGATCTTCAAAAAAAGCCAAACGACGATTTGTCAAAGGTATGCGGCGAGCTTTTCGACATTCTCGACACTTTTGCTGACAACAAAAAGGGCCGGGCAGCAGCAGTTTGGCCCCTACAGATCATGCTGCTTATTCTATCTCCTAAAGTCCTCGAAGAAATAGTCAACGCAGATTCGGGGGCTCCTTGCTCTCCTAGACATTCTAAAAAGAAGCAATTCATAGACAGCGTTAAAAGGGGACTGGGAATGCACGGAGGATCCAGCAGACAGCTTGTTGAAGCAGCTGCTGTAACTTGCGTAAAACTTTGCAAGGCATCTACTTATATAAATATACTCGATTCAAACAACGTAGCATTTACTCTGGTCCAAACTGTGATCAACGATTTGAAAACCCTGCTTTTTAATCCGTGCAAACCTTTCTCTAGAGGACAAAATTACGTAGCTCAAGACATAGATCTCATGATCGATTGTTTCATAAGCTGTTTTCGTATCAAACCGCACAACAATGAGGCTCTAAAAGTATGCTTGAATCTCAGTTTTCCTTCGACTTACCAGTTCGTACTAGTCAGCTCCCTTTACAAGTGAGTATTGCTAGATTCCCGATGTTTTAGCACGTGAATTAACGTTTGGAGTTATTGTTTTTTCCACCGAGTTTAAGATTTAAAAATAAATTACAATACATTTGGGTACAATGTTAGATGATAAAGCTACTTCATATTAAACTATACTGAATTTCAGAATAATAACCCAACCCAGATTGCCATGGTGGCCGCAAATAGACTTAGTCTACTCCCGTAGCGCCGAATTAAGAGCAATGTTCACTGATACTTTAAACAAGGTTGCTCAGGGCTACATATCCCACGCTCCATTACGGATGATACAGAGTTTAACATTGAAGGGGAAAGAACAGAGCAAGTACAAAGATCGTGGAGAAGACATATCTGGTCATAGAAACCTCTTGTTATGGATGGTGCGGCTGATCCACGCCGATCCGATGCTAATGTTGAATGTAATTGCCATAAATTATGATGAGACGAATTTTTTGGGCGATATTTTTAATGCTGTTACATAATACGGGCCATTTTTCAGAGCCAGGGAAAGGCTGGTCACGAAATTCAAAGTTCTACTCTAGAGCTTATTAACGGATTAGTGTCTTTGGTGCATCAGCCGACTATGCCTGACGTTGCGCACGAGGCCATGGAGGCTTTGCTGGTCTTGCATCATCCTGATAAAATAAAAGCTTGGAATCCCGAAGCGCCTATAAACACGTTCTGGGACGTCAGCTCGCAGGTGTTATTCTCAATATCGCAGAAACTTATTCAACATCAGATAGTAAACTACACAGACATACTCAAGTGGCTTAGAGAGATACTCGTCTGCAGAAACGCTTTCCTATCACAAAATAAAGACTATGCAAACGTCGGGAGTCAGATAGCCATTTGTAAACAGGCTCACATCAAGCTGGAGGTCAGTTGGAGAAAGAAAATCAACAATCATACGATACTATATCATCTGATCTTGATAAAGTACTAATAATTCTTTCGAACAGGTGGTTTTCTTCATGTATCTATGGAGCATAGACATGGAGGCAGTTCTAGTAGCAATGTCCTGTTTTGCGCTGCTCTGCGAAGAGGCGGATATCCGTTGCGGTAGTGATGAGGTTGCTGTTACATGTCTTCTTCCAAATTACCATTTGTACATCGAGCTAGCTCAGGCATCAACGATTTTAACTACCGGTAAGTTTTAGCTGAGTTAATGAAAGGCAGTTTTCTCATGTTAGAAAAATATATCTAAAAAAAATACTCGATTTTTATAACAGCCAGCGGAGAGAGTAGGATTTATTATCATGAACATAATCATGGTAAGTTTTCTATCCATTTATTGAAAGATCCTTATTTTTACCACGGTGTTTTCTATTTCTGTAGGTCGAGCTGCTCTACAAAAACGAATAATGACATTGCTTAGAAAAATCGAACACTGTGTCAATGGTGTGCAGCCTGTGAGTCTGCTTTCACAAGTTTTATAGCCAAAACATTCTTAATAAATAAATAATCAACTACGATTTTCTTCAGGCATGGGAAGAGACCTTCAGAAACTGGGAACTGGCTTGCCGGCAGCTATCAAACTACCGTAAAACAAAGTCCGAGGATCCCCAGGCCGAGCCTTCGCATCGTAGTACCGGAAAACGGAGAGCATCGCATCAGAATTCCGAGCATGAATTAGAGGAGCAAATAAACGAATGGGCAAACATGACTGGTTTTCTTTGTGCAATGGGAGGTGTTTGTCTCCAAAGGCGATCTCCTAGCAGGCCCGTTTCCAGCTTAGTACCAAACTCTGAACCCAAGAGAAGCAACACATTAGCAAATCCAAGCCAAGAAGTACAGTACTGTCCTGTGACGCAGTTTGTATTTAATCTATTGCGTCTGCTGATATGTAATAACGAAAAGTTTGGAGCTCAGATCCAAAAGCATGTAAAAGAGTTAGTCGGTCACGAGATGAGCCCGGCTTTGTACCCGATTTTATTTGATCAGATAAAGAGCATTGTTGAGAAGTTCTTTGACCAGCAGGGGCAGGTAGTTGTGTCCGATCTGAACACACAGTTCATTGAACACACTATATTCATAATGAAAAACGTACTCGATTCAAAGACTGATCAGCCCTCTGAACACCTTGGTGTAACTAGCATTGAGGGAATGATGCTGGCTATTGTTAGATATGTAAGACACCTCGATATGACTGTACACGCTATACACATAAAGACAAAACTCTGCCAGCTGGTAGAAGCAATGATGAAAAGGAGGGACGATCTGGCTTTCAGACAAGAAATGAAGTTCAGAAATAAACTAGTCGAGTATTTGACTGACTGGGTGATGGGGACTAGTCATCAAATCGCTCCTCCAAGCGGGGGAGATGTCACAGTTATTACCAGGTGAGTGAACGCCGCTAACGATTTTTGTTTTGAAAATCGGTTCAAGATTATTAAATAACGATTGCGCGTTAAGATTGTATTTTGTAACGTCAGTGGGGTAGTATTTACTCTAGGGATTTGGACCAAGCCTGCATGGAGGCTGTCGGGGCTTTGTTACGCGGTCTGCCCCTTCAGCCAGAGGAATCTGACAGAGGTGATCTGATGGAGGCAAAGTCACAGCTTTTTCTCAAGTACTTTACCCTCTTTATGAACTTGCTCAATGACTGCAGCGAGTCGACCGATGAAAAGGAAGTAGTTTCAAGACAGAGAGTTACAGCCGGAAAACTCAGCACTTTAAGAAACGCCACCATTCAAGCCATGAGCAATCTACTTAGCGCTAATATAGACAGTGGCTTAATGCATTCTATATGTAAGAGTTATCCAAGAAAATTTAACACATTGTTTTCTTACACAATTCCTTATTTAAAATGTTTTAATAACTTTCAGACCTCGGATACAACAGAGACCTTCAAACGCGGGCGGCTTTCATGGAAGTTCTTACAAAAATACTACAACAAGGCACGGAGTTTGATACCCTAGCAGAAACTGTATTAGCCGATAGATTTGAACAGCTAGTTCAACTGGTAACAATGATAAGTGACAAGGGAGAACTTCCGATCGCTATGGCCTTAGCAAACGTAGTAACAACAAATCAAATGGACGAATTAGCTAGAGTTTTTGTCACTCTATTTGATGCCAAACATCTGCTGTCTCCGCTACTTTGGAACATGTTTTACCGCGAGGTCGAAGTTTCCGATTGTATGCAGACTCTTTTCAGAGGAAACAGTCTTGGCAGTAAAATCATGGCGTTTTGTTTCAAGATATACGGAGCCAGTTATTTACAGAGCCTTTTAGAACCGCTGATTAAACCCTTGTTGGATGATCCGCTAACCAGCTTTGAAGTTGATAGCGCGAGGATTGACGCCAATGAAGACATAGAACAGAACGGTCGGAATCTTATCGCTCTTACGCAAAAGGTCTTTGACGCGATTGTTTCATCAGCTGATAAGTTAGTCCCTTTAAATTTTCGGATAAAGACAAAAGAGATTCGGGATTATTAAATTTCGCTTTTTAATTTTTACAGATTCCCTCCGCAGCTGAGGTCCATGTGCCATTGCTTGTACCAAGTACTCAGCAAGAGGTTCCCTCAGTGTCCACAGAACAACATAGGCGCTGTTGGGACGGTAATATTCTTGAGATTTATCAACCCGGCGATAGTTTCACCTCAAGAAATGGGGATTGTTAATAAACAAGTTCCTACACCGGTTAAGAGAGGACTTATGCTCATGTCTAAGATACTTCAGAACATTGCTAATCACGTTGAGTTTAGCAAAGAGCAGCACATGCTCCCTTTCAACGACTTTTTAAGAGCACATTTCGAAATAGGAAGGAGATTTTTCATTCAGATTGCTTCTGATTGCGAGACTGTCGACCAGGCTAGTCATCCTATGTCTTTTATATCCGATGCTAACGTCTTGGCACTGCATAGACTGCTTTGGAATCATCAGGAAAGAATCGGTGATTATCTGAGCAGCAGTAGGGATCATAAAGCTGTTGGTAGAAGACCTTTTGATAAGATGGCAACTCTTCTCGCTTATTTAGGACCACCTGAACACAAGCCAGTTGATTCTCAGTGAGTTTGATTAGCCGTGATTAGATCTTTTTCTGATCTAAGTTAATTCATTTAACTTTTTTTAAATTGAATCCTTTTTTTAACCGACTCCGTTATCGAATATTTACAGCTTGTTGTTTTCCTCATACGATCGATGGTCCAGTATCGATATGTCCTCTACAAATTTTGAAGAAATAATGGTCAAACACAATATGCACGAAAAAGAAGAGTTCAAGAGTATAAAGAGCTTGAATATCTTTTATCAAGCTGGAACGAGCAAGCAAGGATATCCCGTCTTCTACTATATCGCGAGAAGATACAAGTAAAATCTAAAATCTAAACCAAAACAACTAACTACACTCAATGGCAAAATTAACGGCGTGTACTCGGTACTCCGCGAAAAAATGTCCATCTTCAAACTGCTGTGAAATTTCAACCTTCAAAATGGTTTTTCAAATGATTTTTGTCAATTTTTTTTTATCGAGTTACAGCGATTTGAAGATGGGCATTTTTTTAAATTTTTATTCGAGTCTAATAACTGAAACAATCGCTTGACTTTTACTTGAGTTAACTATTTATTTACAGAATCGGAGAAACAAACGGCGACTTGTTGATCTACCATGTGATACTGACTCTGAAGCCCTTCTGCCATTCCCCTTTCGAACTGGTCGTTGATTTCACACACACATGTTCCGACAATCGATTCAGAACAGAATTCCTGCAAAAATGGTTTTATGTTCTGCCAGAAGTGGCCTATGACAACATCCATGCTGCTTATATCTACAACTGCAACAGTTGGGTCCGCGAATACACAAAATTCCACGACAGAATCCTTGCTCCTCTGAAAGGGAACAGAAAAGTAGTATTCATTGAGGCCCCAGGGCGATTGAATGATCTGATAGATTTAGAGCAGCAAAAACTACCCGGCGCTACTCTATCTCTGGATGAGGATCTCAAAGTCTTTAATAACGCGCTTAAACTCTCTCACAAGGACACTAAAGTAGCTATAAAAGTCGGCCCTACAGCGATACAAATAACTTCTGCTGAAAAATGCAAAGTTTTATCGCACGCGGTGCTTCTGAACGATGTATATTATGCCTCTGAAATAGAGGAAGTATGTCTGGTTGATGATAACCAGTTCACTCTTACAATAGCCAACGAATCCGGCCCTCTTTCTTTCATACACAACGACTGTGACAGCATAGTTCAAGCTATTATTCACATAAGGAACAGGTGGGAGCTTTCTCAGCCTGATTCAGTTACTGTTCACCAAAAAATACGGCCTAAAGACGTGCCTGGAACCCTACTGAATATGGCTCTCCTAAACCTCGGCAGTTCAGACCCTAATCTCCGCACAGCCGCTTACAATCAGCTATGTGCATTGACCGCGACTTTCGATTTGAAGATAGAAGGTCAGCTGCTCGAGACCTCGGGCCTCTGCATCCCCTCGAATAACACAATCTTCATTAAATCAGTTAGCGAAAAATTAGCCACTAACGAACCCCATTTGACATTGGAATTCCTTGAGGAATGCATCCAGGGATTTAGGGTCTCCAATATTGAGCTTAAGCACTTGTGTCTGGAGTACATGACTCCTTGGTTAGCAAATCTAGTAAGATTTTGTAAACCGTCTGACGAAAGTAAGCGACAAAAACAGGTTACACAGATATTGGAAAAATTGATAACTCTAACGATAGAAGAAGTCCAAATGTACCCTAGCATACAGGCTAAAATATGGGGTAGTATTGGACAAGTTCCCGAGCTTATAGACATGGTTTTAGACAACTTTATACACAGAAGTGTTAGATACGGTCTGGGAACACCCATGGTTGAGATAATGGCTGATACAGCAGTCGCTCTGGCTTCAGCAAACGTTCAATTAGTGGCTAAAAAGGTGATTGGAAGGCTGTGCAGGGTGATAGATAAAACCTGTACCTCCCCTACGGCACTTTTAGAGCAGCACATGATGTGGGACGATATAGCGATCCTGGCTAGATATTTGCTGATGCTCTCTTTCAACAATTGTCTAGATGTTGGCCGCCATCTGCCCTACCTATTCCACATAGTTACCTTCCTAGTTTGTTCTGGAAGTCTGAGCATGAGGGCGTCCACTCACGGTTTAGTCATAAATATTATTCACTCGTTATGTACCTGCACAAAGCCCTCTTTTTCTGAGGATACACAGAGGGTATTGAGGCTCAGCTTGGACGAGTTTTCTCTGCCGAAATTTTACCTCTTGTTTGGCATTAGCAAAGTCAAATCTGCTGCTGTTACCGCGTTCAGATCAAGCTACAGGCATTCCAATGAGAAGTGGTTTGGAAATGAGAGAAGCTTGTCCGGAGGACAGGATAGGGAGAGACTCGCACTGACCAGTCTCGAAGTTATTACAGATGCTCTACTCGAGATAATGGAAGCTTGTATGAGGGACATTCCCGATTGCGATTGGCTGCAGACTTGGACCTCTCTCGCTAAGAGCTTTGCCTTTTGCTTTAACCCAGCTCTACAGCCCAGAGCTCTGATTGTATTCGGATGTATAAGCAAAAGCATTACCGATCAAGACATTAAGCAATTATTGAGGATACTAGTCAAAGCTTTGGAGAGTTTTAACGATATTATTCTACTCGAGGCTATAGTTATGTGTCTGACTAGGCTGCAGCCGCTTCTCAGACCTGTGAGCGCTCTTTATTTCATCAATATTCCCGTGCAATCAACCGAGGTATATATCGATGTTTTTATTTGTTAAGGAATCTCCGATTCATCGCTCCCTCTTCTGGGTTGCAACTTCTGTCCTACAACTGGATGAAGCTTCTCTATATGCCTCTGGGCTTGCACTACTCGAGCAGAACCTTCACACGCTAGATTCCCAAGGCACGTTCGATGACAAGGTAACTGTTTTTACACTGAGGGACAAAATTAACGGCGCAATCGGTACTCCGCGAAAAAATACCAATCTTCAAAATGCTGTAACTCACTGAAAAAAAGCCGGAAAAAAATCATTTTAAAAATCATTTTGTAGATTGAAAATGGATATTTTTTCGCGGAGTACCCAGTGGGCCGTTAATTTTTTCCCTAATTGTATATGAAGTCGCTAAGCGGAAAAGAATAACAACTTTTTACCTGAAATATCTTTCTCAAAGACCTTAGAGCAAGTTATGATGTCTACCCGAGAACCTTTGGAGTGGCATTTCAAACAACTCGACCATGCTGTTGGTCTATCATTCAAAACAAACTTCCACTTTGCTCTCGTCGGCCACCTATTGAAAGGATACCGACATCCAACTCCAACCACTGTCTCAAGGACAGCCAGAGTCCTTACCATGCTTTTAGCAATCGTTGCAAAGCCCCTAAGGAGAGACAAGTTTGAGGTGACGCCTGACAGCGTCGCTTATCTTGCTGGTTAGAATATCTTATGATCAGAGTCTTGAATCAGAAGAATATTATTAGTTTCAAATCCAATTTTCTTTAATAATACTTGCAGCATTGGTGTCCGTATCTGATGAGGTCCGGAGCAGATGCCATATACGACATTCGCTGGGTAGAACTGTGACCGAATCTGGCAGTACTGACTTCCTAGATACATTAGTGCCGCATAATGCTGTGAGTTCGTGAAATTCTGATAAAAAAAAAAAATGGGAACTAACTTTAATCACTTTGTGGTTCTTTTAGGATGTTACTGGAGGAATGACAAACCCTGCTAATCGAAGACAGAAGTCTTGGGATCTCTTAGATCAGTCTGCAATCACACAGGCTAAACAACAAAAACAGCACACACCTCACCAGGTAAGTTTCACAAACAAAATTTAATGCCCCCCCCACCTGCTTGGACATTATTCGGTCTGTTCTATTCTATTCTATTTTATTCTATTTTATTCTATTCTATTCTACTCTATTCTATTCTATTCTATTCTATTCTATTCTATTCTTTTCTTTTTTTTTTTTTTTCTACTCAACTTTCGTGTTTGTGCAGTTGTAATTATTTGAGTTAATTACGTAATAACCGTTGATATTTGAACTTGTGTCTTAGATCTCAACAGACATTGGATCTGCTCGAAGTTATTAAACATTAATACCTTATTTGAAGAGTAATTGTATTCAATACTCGTACTGTTGTCTGCCGTAATAAAACTATTTCTTTTAACAATCTTTCAATCAATCAATATTCTTTAAACAATTAGTACACAATATGGATTAAAATACTTTATTACCTACTTTTTACCTCCATGGAAAATTGTGAGCATGATATATTTGATCAAGACTGAATAATTCTTCCAAATATCGTATTAAGTAATCAAAGTATTTTTTTATTTTCTTTTAACAATTAGTCTATGCATAGATGGAATTAATTTATAAAGAAAAGATGATGTAGAATAGTTTGTTGTTGTTGTAAAGCGGTGCGTAACTTGTATAACTTTCTTTTCCCTATATATTTTTGTCTCGTATCTTCGTATGCCTGTATCTGTGCCTGAATACCGGGTGTTGCAATGCTGTAATATGTACTAACATCTTGACCATGAAATGAAATAATGAAACAACATCATCAACTAACAAGACCGGCCGAATTTTATTTAAAACGCAGAGATCTTTCTCCGTACCAACGACCAAGGAGGCCAAGCCGATCAACGACTCAGAACCCAAGGTGCGTGCTCAAGGCACAAGGGTAGATTGGTGCTCATAAATTATGTTTACAATCATCTATCTGTAGATTTTTAAACATTCTTTTTATCAACTATTCATCAGCTAATAATGGGATATGAAATAAAGACTATAATAAACATAATTTTGAGTCACCTGGAGCCTTGGAGATTCGTATTTACTTAATTTTCTCATATCCTGTACAGAATCGAAGCGCTAGAGTCAGTGTGAGTAACGAAAATAACGTTCTACTCGATCCCGAAGTGCTGACAGACTTTCCGACCCAGACTTTGGTGCTCACAGTCCTCGCCACATTGGTCAAGTATTCAACAGACGAAAATGAGACAAGAATTCTCTACCAGTACCTCGCTGAAGCCTCAGTTGTATTTCCTAAGGTCTTTCCAGTAATGTGAGTTTAATCCTGTACAAATTTCTCATTTTATGTAAGAATTTTAATCATTTCTTGTCTCTTATTTCAGCCACAATTTATTAGACGCTAAAATAACCAGCGTCCTATCCTCTTGCCATGACCAAGTAATACTCAGCGCAGTTCAAGCCATAATCCAGAACATGATAGCTTGTGAGGACACAAGCCAACAGCAACTCCACTTTTTACAGAGCTGTGGTTTCGGCGGATTGTGGAGATTCGCCGGCCCCTATACCAAGGCAAATAGATTTCATTTAAACAAATAATTTCTGTCCTAGTTAGTTAATGGACTGAATAAATTAAATCCACAGTGTAATCCTACCGCCGAAAGTGCAGAGCTATTTGTCAACTGCTTGGAGGCAATGGTTGAGACTTGTCTGCCAGTTGAAGAAGGTGAAGGCATGACTAACAGCGAGCAAACTTCACGAGACGAAGGCGTTAGCGTAAGCGAAAGCCCATACCCCAGCATGTTGGCTGTTAGTTCTGTTTCGAATATCAATTTGTCCGCTAACAGCTCTAGCAGTTTGAATATGGCCAGTCCGCCAGAGAAGGAGAGCGACTTGCTTAGCACTACGTCACTAGATCGCTACCAGTGAGTTGAATGGTTTTACATAATTCGTGAAGAGGATTGATCCGTTTATTGAAAATTTTTTATCGGCTTTCTTTAGCAAAAGAGGAAGAAAGGGAAGCCTCACACCTGGGATTCTCATTCCCGCAGGTAGCGGCGACGGGGGCGGAGGCATTCCTCTCACCTAGCAATTAGCCCAGAACCCTGGCGGGGAGCAGGGCTCTGAACAAGATAGTCAAAAACTGCAACAGCTGATCAGGTACCTTGTTGTTTTACTATATTCAAGGGGAAAACGAATGGCGTACTCGGTACTCCGCGGAAAAATGCCCACTTTTTTGCTTCAAGTTACAGCATGTTAAAGATGGGCATTTTGTTCGCTTCAGTGTGTTTGAACCAGGACAGCTGGATTTTAATATCATCAGACCATTCCAGCATCTCTTGTGCTCCATAATTAAAACAGAACTTATTTTTTGCTTAGAAATCCGAATATCCTGGTCCCCTGTTACTGCTGTTACATGTCCAGCCAGATAAACCCAGCGCCGTCCACCTCACACTGATAAGCCGATTGGAAACGTCGGCTGACACTAGTTCCGTATTTTTTGTTTTTTTTTATTACAAAAATTCCCGTCTCTTCCTCCGCGTCTGTTTATACGTTTGTAAATATAAATTGAGAGGAGTGGGTTTTATAGATTATGAGTAGCGTCGTTTGATGATGCTAAAAGATGACGAAGCGGAGGAGCGGGGAATTATCTTACAGTTACAGAATCTAAAATATATATTAAAAATTTAAGCTCAGCTTAGACTCTATATAATTTACTGTTTTATTTCCGCAGAAAATTTTTCGTATCAATATTAAACATAGCTTTGAGCCAACTGGTTCTTTACACCTTTCAGTTTTGTTAGTTTAGTTTCGAGAATAGAAATAAAAACAAAAATAACAAAACAAAAATTGATCACCAATTTTTACTACAAGAGTACAAAATAAGAAATGAGACGTCAGACCTCGCGCGTATTTCCTCAACGGCATAGGCATACAGACTATACATATATATTTTTAGTAATAATAAAAAAAAAAATGAAACAAAAAAAAATATATATATAAATAAATGGAAAAGTTAAGCAAGCTACATACGAATAAAGGTGTGCGAAGCTCAAAGCTCAGATCAGCGATTTGAATCAGTGACTTTAGTCTGAATATATAATATAATATATAATGATAATTTTATCGTCACTTTTTAGACTCGTATTATTATTATTATTAATTATTACTAATTATTATTAATTATTATTAATTATTATTTATTATTATTATTATTATTATTATTATCATTATTATTATATTTACTGTTGTCTTTAATGTTCAATATACATACATAGGTATATATTGTAGCAGTGTGTGCTGTTCAGAGAAAAGCTCTTTTCAACTACCGAAACAAATAATTTACACTTTTATTATCTACGATGTTAAACAATAAAAAAAAATAGAAAAACAAAGTTAAAACGGCATACTAATAAATTATTAGGTGATAAATAAATACAGTTTATTTACAAAAGCCTAATTAAACATTGCTGAATAGTTTTCAAGCAGTATTAGTTGCAGTATGAATAAACGTTGATTATAAATTGTTGCTATTGCTAATTTTAGATATTTAATTATTCACGTATTTTATTCGAGCTTTTTACTGGTGATAATTAATCTTTTATAGTTAAAGTATAATAAAGATTTGTTATTATTATTATTATTATTATTATTTTTTTGTCAAAAGCAAAAAATAAAATGATTAGATATACACATGGGTGTATAAAGGTGTGAAGAAATTAGGTATTTGTGGCGACCATTTGAACAACGAGTGAATATTATTTGTACTCTATAGTATAATAATGGGAAATACCGGTTGCGTTTTACCAAAGGGATATATAGTGTAAACAATCAAAGATATATATATATATATATATATATATATATATATATATATATATATATATATATATATATATATATATATATATATATATATATATATATATATATATATATATATATATATATATATATATATATATATATATATATATATATATATATAATATTAGATAGAATATGTATATTACGTATAAATATAAAGAACTAAGCGTAATGTTTGTTTTACATATCACTCGGCTATATCTACATATATTAGCGAGCTAAAAAGGTGTAAAACAATCCGTACGATTATCAAAGAAGATAGATAAAAAGAAAAGAAAGAATAAGATTTAAGAATAAGTAAAGAAGTTAATCCAAAGGTTTTGGATACCGAGGAGTAATTTCAAAGCTCTTTATGTTCGATGATATAACGAAAAATAATGACAAAGAGAAAGTTAAAATTTTCTCTTTATTACTTTTAAATAATTCGAATGAAAGAAAAGGCTCTAAACTATTTTATAACTTGAATAAGAAACTATGTATTTTGTATTTTCTTTTCCAATCTTAAGGTAGTATGAAGGATTACGATCTCTGTTTAAGAATTTTCGTTAATTATTATATCCTCACGGAGCTTTGAAGATTTTTTAATTGAGAAAAAGAGATAAAGAAAAAAAGCGAGTGAGAGATAATGCGAAAAAAAGAGAGAGAAAGAGAGAGAGAGAGAGAGAGAGAGAATTGGTAGGATTTAGTGCAGGGATATTATGGAATAGTAGTTTTTTTTTTTTTGTAAAAACAATCAATGAAATTGTGACAAACGATGATATCGTACGTTGTTGTAAAATTATATTATATTATATACATGAAATAAAATATTACGATGTTAGATGAACATTATATAGGTATATAAAATATATTAGAATATAAACGACCATATACAGATTACACACACACAGGTGCACACATGAAATAATAATTATTGCTGAATATTTTTTATTATATTATAATGAAACTAAATATTATGTATAATTTAATATAAAAACAAGGCAAGCATTTAACGTAATTATATGTATAGGAATATCTAGATATAAATTCTAAAATTTAAATAGATAATTGACTATAATATACAGTCTTATATACATATATTTAGTACGGAATAGTTTTCCTCTGCGTGGGGATTCCATTTCTTTGTATCATACATACATACAATATACATAATTACAATTATTATTACAATTATTATTATTATTATTATTATTATAAATCTGAAAGAAAATTAAATAGTAGAACTAAGTTGGGCCTACGAGTTGCAAAGGCCTTGTGATTAGGTCCGCTTAATCTCTCTCTATAAATGTGATGTATAATTACTATTTATTATTACGTAAGATTATTTTTGGAATATTATTATTATTATTACTATTATTATTATTATTAATCATGTACAATAGAAAAATATTATACTTATTATTATTATTATTATTAGTTATTAAATATTGCAAATTTTTGTTTTTAAGTGAAATTCTACTGGTTATCTTTTTAAGCGTGTAAGATTAAGTTGAACTATACTTATAATATGGGCTAAAATTATACAAAGTGAATATTGTAAATTACATTAATGAAAAAAAAAAAAAAAAACAATAAAAATAATAATGCCTGATATACCTATGAGAGACAATACAATTTTTCTAAAATCAATATTCCTTTTACAATTATTCCTTAATTATTACGCTTCATTGTAAGTTATTTTATATATGGATTAATAATGATTTAATAATCTCAGGCGAGGCGGGAATTTCTTTATTCAAATATAGAACATAGTCGCAGCGGGTTGCGCGTGATAAGGCGTTATATACTTTTCAATATAGGTAGGTATGTAATAGATAAAAAATAAATAAAATTTGATATTCATCAATTGCAATAAAAGAGATGATGGATATTTCATATGAATCTTATTTTTCTTTTCCTTATGTTTATTTTTAATCATATTTTTCTACATCATTTTATTTATATTTTTCTGTACGGTATCTTATATGTATTTCAAACATACATATAATTAATATCATGTATATTTAAATTCGATCGAAGGACTTATAGGTATGTATGTATGTGTACGATGAACATGAACTTCGCCATAATCAGAATCACGAATTAAAAAAGGATGGCTTTATGAATGATTTCGAGATTTGTCGAGATACTTCGAGATTAACGAACTTTTTGAATTTCGGTAAAGCTACGTTCGTTATTATTGTTCAATTATTTGATTGGCCGGGGGTGGTGGCGTGAGGGGGCTCATCGAAACTTCGTTCAGTCTATTCGCGATTCTTAGGACAAAGTTAACGTCTTTTCGGTTAATTGACGATCGCGTCCTCCGCGCCATTCATATTACGTTACAGTAGTTACAAGTTTACAAGTTTAGTATCGGTGTGCATATGTGTGTGTTTTTGTACGAGAAATACTAGAGTCAGTTATTGCTACCTCGGGATGAAATTTTTCTCTTAAATTTTTCTCTTAGTTTGTTTACAATCGGTTCGAATCTTTGACCCCCGTCGTGGCGTCCCTTATTTTATATCATCGATATCATTTTTTACGGGTTAGAAAAGCTGGGGAATTCTGATTACCGATTATCTGAAATTATATGGGGGTTGAGTCGGGTCGAAAAATATACGCGATAGAAAAAAAAACTAATTAGAAAAAGATTGTGAACAAAGAAAAAAAAAATAACATTTTTTGGATTTTATTTTATAATTATTTTCCGGATAAAGCCTATCGCGCATTTGATATCAAAAAAATACTTTGAGTATTAGAAAAAAAAGGTATGCAAAAAAAAAAAAAAAAAAATGATAAAAATTATGTCTTTTTTTCTTTCAAATCTCATATAATAAACCGTTACAGTGTTAGTCGCCTATAAAAAAAAGTAGAACACGCTCTATTTCGAATTTGTTACCGACGCGGTATTCGGTCAGCACGTCAGGATTCTGTTTTATCGACGCGGTATTCGGTCAGCACGTCAGGATTCTATCTTACCGACGCAACTATTTTATAGCTACCTTGTCGACTTGACCAATCCCTGACTTACCCACCCAGCATCTTATGTTCTTTTTTCAAACTAGATATACCGCGCGATGTATTATTACGCTTATACTTATCATTCATACGTATAGGGAATACCTATCTAACGTTTGCAAAGGTGACCGGTTGTTCGTTTGAAATAAGACTAAACTATGCATTTATTATTATATTAAAAAGTATAACAACAGCGGAAAGTTATTTTATATATAGATTCCGTATTATAACCCCGTTCTGTATTAGCGGTGCTACCAGTCCAGTGCAGTGTTTTTCTTTTCAGATCTACTACACACACATATTGGAATATAATATAATTTATAAAGCAGTGTAGTGTTCTTTATAATTCTACCCTCACATATTGGAATATAATATATCGAGCAGTGCAGTGATCTTAAAATCTTACCCCCCTTACACATATTGGTATATAATTTATAGCAGTGAAGTGTTTTTTAAATTTCTTAAAGCTCCGCGTGTTGAAATAAAATATGTATAAGCAGTGAAGTGTATTTTCATAATTTTACCCCCACCAATTAGAATATAATATATAAAGCAGTGCAGTGATCTTAAAATCTTACCCTCCCACACATATTGGTATATAATTTATAGCAGTGAAGTGTTTTTTCAAATTTCTTACAACCCCGCGTGTTGAAATATAATATATATAGCAGTGAAGTGTATTTTCATAATTTTACCCCCACCAATTGGAATATAATATACAAAGCAGTGCAGTGAAAATAAATTCCCCCCCCCCCCCCCCCCCCCCCCCCCCCAGCACATATTGGAATATAATATATATCAGTGAAGCATTTTAAAAATTAAATTTGCAAAAGATCGTTTGGGTAAGTCTTCGCATGCGATATACATTATACTTAATAAATTGTTTATGCCTGAATTAAAAATAAGTTTTTAAACTAATCAATTAATTAATTAGCTAAAAATCTCATTCCTAACTCGTAATTTTCTATGTATTAACGAGACCGACGGGTTGCCTGAAATACGGCGCATACGTATTTCATCCTGCCGTAAATAAAAAGAAAACTTAAATAAAACTAATGAATCCGTCCTTAATATCGATGAATAGTAGTTTCTTTTCTTATTACACGCATATAGGATAGATGATGATTTTTTGTATTTTAAATAATTCAAATTTACGACGTGAATATACACACCACTTTTAGGTTTTAGATTCTTCTCTTGTGTTCTCTTATCGACGGTAGGTTGATCCAACTCGGTAAATCATCTTCTAATTTAACATACAATGGTTATCGTTTCTGACACGAGAGCATGTATCCACAGTCGGTGAACCTCGACTATCGTAAGACAGAGAATCGATCTTACAGTTTACTAAACGCTCTGCTAGATGGTACCAATGTGTTTTTAGAACGAGTATAAGCTCCGGTCTATTTACTCGGTGATTACACATCGTGAAATATATTATTGTTTCTCGCTAACCCGGAGACGGACGAAAATTTTCTCTGAATTCCCCCCATTTTCACAGTATTATATTATTCAATTTATTCCACTTATCGCATCGGATGAAACTCGTCAATTTCCACGTAACATATTACCGACAATTTACATATTACAAATTTGGACAATAATTCTACGAATAATATACGTACCTGTATGAGATTTTATATAGGTGTAGATTATTCTAGAAGTTCTTAATTTCGTCTAACAAGAATTTAAAAGAAAAAGAAAAAAATACACAATTTTTAAACCTATAAGTTTTTGATTTATTTTTTTTTTTTGATTTTTTTTTTACGCGTAGTAAGGAATTAAAAATACAAATTTCGAAATTCTATTCGAATTATTAAAGTTTGTCATAATTTTTATTTTCATATTTTGTTATTATTATGGAGTGTAAACAGTGTTGTTAAAAACATTGCCATTAATAAAAATTGTTATGAACAATTTCAATAATTTCGATGTTATTTAGTACAATAAAAATGTATAAACGAAGGATAATGGTTTATTGCACTTTATTGATCGTGCACGTAAACATATTTATAAATTTTAATTTCATCTCTGTTTACTCGTTTCATTTTTGTACAGTTTCTTCTTTTTCTTCTTATTGAAGTGAAACTTCTTTTCGCAGGGCATTGAAAATTTTCAAGTACAACAAAAAAAAGTTTAAAAATGACACATATATATTACTCTGCAATAAAATATTTACATGTCTCAAGTCTTAATTTTTAAGATCTTGAATAACACCCACACTTTTTTTTCTTTCTTTTCTTCTATTCGCTGCAGTTCGGTAAACAGCATAATATTTTTTTATACTATTTCATTTCTATTTTTGTTAATATATATATGCTATGGTTAAATAAACGAAGCTATATGTATGTATATACGTATGTACAACATACGTGCGTAGATACATATACCTTATACTCAATCATGATAAAAAAATAATAATAATAATAATAATAATAAAATATGTTATTGCTCATTCGGATAATTCTTTTTTATTCTCTATACACGTATAGTATAATATATATATATATATTATACATTAGTATACGTATACGAGGATCGAAAATTCGAGATAGAGAAACTTGAAGATATAAATTATTGATATGAATAAAATAAAAAAATAAAAATAAAATAAAATATATATATGTTAAGAAATAAAAAGCTATAAAACGCGAAAATTAAGTGCGTCACCGCTACCTACTTCCGGTTCATCGATCCTTGGAAAGAGAGAAGTTCAAACTTCCACGCGAGTTATATACATAAGTATATATATATATATATATATATATATATCTATGTATATAATGTATTATTATATGACGAATATGTTATAGTGTAGATGATACAAGTTATACTATACATTAGTTTATCTGTAATATTAGTCACACTGAAGTTAATCAGCTAAAAAGAAATATAAAAAATAAAAGTAGGAGATTTGAAGTTTGAGTTTGAAGAGTTTGAGGAGCAGAGAATATAATATGACAAATATATCCGGTTGTAGATTGAAAACTAAATACACCGCGTTGTATATATATATACAGAATTATGATTGGTTTTAATTTCACAAGCCCGATGATATTTTCAATACTAATAAATATATGAGAAAATTTTTTTTCGACAAAATTTTCAAGGTTGGGGGATAAGAAAAGTTGGCGTTGACGAATTTTTCAGTAAATAATTATACTGCAATATAATGTTGGTAAATTTATATACATATAGATATAATATCTAGAGGAGAATTCAAATGTATATAATATGTACATAAGTAAATAAGAAAAAGAATATAAGAAGAAGAAGAGGAAAAACTGGTGTTTCGTAACATCTGGAATTTTTGACGACGAAGAAGAAGAAGAAGAAAACGTCGACGACGAAGATGTTTGAACGTATATTTCAAGGATACGCCCGAAACTACAGTACATAATATATTATACATATATATGTAGTACTAACACATATGATACAAGCTTAGAAATAATACGTATATCGTATGCATAATTTGACGGGGGTTTTTGTACACCTTCTACACAAACAACGGCGTAGTCGTAGGTCTGGAAAAATGAAAACTAAAAAGAACTAAACGATACGTTATAGTAGTAAATTAATATTATTTTATTTCCTTTTGTCCTTTTTTTTTTTTATTTTTGTTCTTCATTAGTTTTTCTTTCTTTCCTAAATATACCAAATTTATTAATCATCGATGTGTTGATATTTATCGCAATCATACAGCGCGGCGGGGGTATTGGAATTTAAAAATAAAAGAAACGAATTATAAAAAAAAAAAATAAAGAAATAAGAATAAAAGAAAAAAAACTATTTTTATTTTATTTTTATTTTTGGGAGGAAAAGTTTTTTTTTTTGGCCACTTTCCTACGCCGTTGCTGCCGCTGCTAACACATCTCGAATACATATATGTGAATGTATATATATGAATGTATATATGTATATTGTATATAAAGAAAAGAAATATCCCTACGGAGGGTGCAAGCAGTCAGAAGTAAGCGCAGGCAAAGCATGCAGACATGAGAAGATAGACTGACTGGGCTATCTTTATCTTCTTAGGGGTTCGAGGAAGAACACATCCGGCCACACCTAACTATCTCCGTGTCGTCTCATTCTTTCCTCTGAATCCGCTTATGATATACTGCAAATCTATCCTTATATTCTAACAAAAAAACCTAAAAGCAATAGAAAGAAAAAATGAAAACAAAAAAATAAAAAAAAAACAAAAAAAAAAAAAAACAGACCAAGTACCGGTGAAATTTCTTTTACATTTCTTCTTCTTTTTTTTTTTGGTTAAATTATAATTTTTATTAGTAATATATATCTAAATGAGGTCTGTATTATTTAAGTAAGTCTATAGGGAGGGTAAAGCGTTTCGTATACAGATTTATTTATGTATATATATATATATATATATATATTATTTCTATATTTCTAGCGAATTCCTACACGTGTGTGATATGTATATGTATATATGTATATATACTTATTTATATATATATATATATACATATACATATGTATCTAGAGCTTGTAGTAAATATATAAAGTTTAAGAAGAAAATAGTTATGAGCCAATGTAATAACAACAACATAATACTTATATGTAATATAATTGCGAGATCATTTGCCAACATTAAAATTGCACACACACACACACACACCTATAATAGGCATATATATATAGCTAACTACAGCTATACCTATATACCTGTACAAGCTGCAACAGCAGCAGCAGCGGAATGGCAAGCAATCAGTTCACAGCTTAGTTTCTAAAGTAAACAACACCAAACTTATTTGCGTTGTAACTATTTATTTATTTATTTATTTATTCATTCATTTATTAAGACGCAGTTTGCTGCTTTTTTTTGTTTTTTTTTATGTAATACGTCGTGTTCTAAATCGAACGAGAATTAATTAATTTATTAATATCAAAAATTAATACGCTTCTGATTTTTTTCAACAATTTCTTAATCTTTTTTTCTTAGTACAAAAAAAAAAAAAAAAAATAACAAATTTTACTTTTCGTAGAGATATATATCATTTGAAACAAAAATTTTTTTTTTTTCATTAGTGTTATTTCTCCTGATCCCTTCTGAGAATTTACGATTACATACATATATGTGACTATATTATACTATATTATATAGAGCGACAAAGAAAGAGATATTGGATAATAAAATCGAGCACGAGTAACTAATGAATATATACATATATATGTATACCTATGTATAATATAAGAATTTACGCGTTACGTGATATAAAATTTGTTTTTCGTCTTATCCTTGTTGTTTTCATATTACCTTATAATATATGTATGTACTGGAGATATGTACACATATACGTTTTTATAACGTAATAATAAGAAATAACAATGATAATGATAATATAATGATAATGATAAATAGTATAAAAGACTTAAACTTGTCGAACGAGGGGTACAGGTTAAATCAACAAAATAGTCAACAATATTTATTATATGTATACAATTATACCTATAATATATATATATATATATATATGTATGTACTTGAAAATGAAAAAAATCTAAATACCTTATATGACTTGAGACTAAAGACTCAAGACTTGAGACTTAATTCGAAAAATGTAAACGATTTTTTTTTTAAATTTTTTCTTATGTTTTTATTTTTTCTTTCAATATATTTATATGTTTTTTGAATTCTCAAGGATACATAAAAAAACAAAAAAAAATATTTGAATATGATTATTGTGATATTATAATTACACTGACTATAATAAAGACTAGGAGATGGAATTCGAAGTGGATATGGAAAGAAAAAAGCAATAAAAAAAAAAAAATGAATTCTCTTTCGTGTGTCAATAATGATTAAATTTGCACAAAGTCTGGATAAACGATGTGTATAATATGCACGTATGTAAAATAAAAAAAAAAAAAAATTAAAAGGAACAAAAAAAAAACACTTCTTGCATAAATAAGAATATATACATATATACCTATATAATATATATATAAGAAGCTCTAATTATCATCGTTTAAACGGTGTCTGTATATTATAGTACATATAAAATTACCTAAAGCTGTTCAAATAAATAATATTATGTAGATATATAATATACTTACGTATGTATGTATAGTACATATACATATTATAATACGTATACATATACATATATACAAAGTTCTTATTCGAAGATAACGCCTAATTTAATATTAATTTCGAGATACTGAAATTAATTAATAAATTAATTAATATATATATATTATGTGTAGATATATATATATATATATTTTTCTTACTACAACAGCAACTTTTTTTTTCTTTCCACTTCTATAATAATTCTCATTCATATATTTCCTAGTTTGTTACGCATACATAATCGTATGTATATATATATTATCAATATATGTAACACAGCACATATTGCATATACCTATTTACTATAAATACAATATATAATCCATAACCTATGTATAGACGCACGTGAAACGTTATTTTATTTCTTCCACCTATACCTTGAACTGCTTAAAACACTTCAAGGGCTTCTTTCATGTCTGGCTTTGACCCAGAGTGCAGAGAACGAAAATGTGGATTCAGGTGTACATACGTATTATTCTTTTTTTTTCGTTTTTTCTTTTGTTTTTATTTTTATTCAAATTTTCTACGTATATATCGAAATATTGAAAAAATTACTAAATTAGATTATTTATTTTTACACACCCGCTATATACGTGTACCACCTAGCTAACTCTCCGACGTAGCAGGCAACATGGCTTATCTAAATGCAATATAATTCTATACACACTACACACTATAATACATAATACTATACAAGTTTAACCGTTGCAAATTCAGCAGAGCTATTATATTGTGTAATAATATACGTATCTATGTATGTATGTATGTATGTACCTTGTATATACATATATATGTATATATATAATGACTTTTAACTTGAATCAACTCGAACAATCTCTTTGGGGTCTTATACATACATACATACATTTATACATAGGTATATATATTACGAAACTATTTCTCGTACAGTTACGAATATACTGCAACTACGTATCGTAGGTATATGTATATATGTATATACACTGCACCGACGGATTTGCATATATTACATAAAAACATGTATATAGATACGTTCACGGTTTTTTAGTATTATTTTTATATATTTATTTGATTTTATTTTCTTTTAAATATAAAAAGATCATAAACGAAATCGACTATATAGTAATCGGAAGTTACGATATTTCAGTACATATGCGTGTAGAACAAGGACGAAGAAGAAGCGGAGATGGTAAAGTTGCAGATTGATTTAGGGCGCGTCCTTTGAGACTTGTAGTCCGGTGTCCCTATTTGATTTTTTTTTTTTTTTTTTTGATATACCATATCTTGAATGATCGTAATTTGGTTATTGTTTGACTGATTGATTTGGCTTGTGTGAGAAGTATAAAGTACTGAGAATTTGAATAAGACTGGATACTGCAACGACTTCCACGCTGCCTGCATGTTACAACCCCGGTTTTGATCTTACGTCATTCTTCTTTTATACGCCCGCTGAGTCACTCTCACTAGTGTCCACCACCACCGCCTGCATACGAGTTAGTATCTATATGTATATATATGTATAATATATCCTAACATTCTCTCTTTCTACCGCGTTGTACTCTAAAAACCGTTAATAGTTTCCAGCTATATGTATATGTACATACAAAGCTTATATACTGTTTAAGTTTTATTTTATTTAATTTGTGCATTTTTAGTTTTTTAGTTTTTTTTTTTTTGTCTATTCCTCTGTTAACCCGAAATTATTTATTAAATTTGCCTCCATGATAATTCATTTTATGTATACATATGTAAAATGTATATAAGTCTGTCTGTCTGTCTGTCTGTCTGGAGGAAGCCAGTGTAACGCCAACGCCTAATAATATACACGCGTGCCAATCTACAGGTTGATTCAGATTTAGTTTACGAATTTTTTGTTTTCGTAGATTCTTCGCGAGATTTTAAGACTAAATTTCCTTTACCAAAAATTCAAGGGGCTAATAGTTTCCGAGATACGGGATATCTTAGTTAACCAATCACAGAGTGACTAAAACTGACAGAGTCAGGGCTGAATCAAGAGAATAAAATTAATAGAGCCCCTGGGTCTCAGACTGTAAAATTTTATTTCCGTTTTTCCTAGACGACGTCGGTCTATACCCGTCGAAAAACTAAAATAAAATTTTACAAATCGAGACCCAGGGTATTGTTAATTTTATTCTATTGACTCGGCCCTGACTATGTCAGCTCTGTGATTGGTCAACTAAGATATTTCATATCTCGGAAACTATTAAGCCCTCGAATTTTTGGTAAAGGGAATTTAGTATTAAAATATCGCGAGGAATCTATCAAGAAAAAAAAAAAAAAAAAAAATTCGTCCACTCAATCTGAATCACTCTGTATAATAATAATCCTTCTTTATTTAGAACCTTAACAATAACGAGATAGCTAGGTGGCAATGTTCTTTTAATCTTTATTCATGTCGTACAGTTTAGTCTTTCTTTCTTTCTTTCTTTCTTTCTTTCTCTATGTATGAATGTACGTAGGTATATATACAATTATTTACCTCATCTCAACGTTTCGTATATGACTTCAATGCCTGTATTGTAGGTATATAGCTAAAGATGTATTGTATACATATACAATATGTATATAGAATTTCGGCTATATTCAATGATAATTGTGCGAAAGCCTATACACAGTATACTTATGTATAAAGAGACACATCACGTGCGCTCCTAAACGCGTGAGTAGATATATATATATAAGTATTATATATATATATATATATATATATATATATATATATATATATATATATATATATGTATACACTGTAAACTGTACTACAGGAAATATAATATAGATAGATATATATCTAAATCTTTCTACCTATTCAACGAGATTATTAAATAGCCATTTTACACCGAAATCGATAGAATTAAAAGAATATTATAGCGGTTGATACATACATATGTATATTTATCATATAGAAAATTAATCAATATCTATTAGAGTTAGTATTATTGGTGTTTAATTTCCTTTTTTTTTTTTTTTCTTTCTTTCTTCTTTAAGTGAAACCTCTTATGGGGCGTCTCGGTATGGGGGAGTGAAATGGTGATAGCGGGACGGCCGAACGTCACTATAAATATAATATATATGTATACATATATACAGGGCATTCCTTGCCGATGACAAAAAAAGTATAGGACATTCCTTGCCAATGACAAAAAAAATAAAGAAAAATAATAAAAAAATTGTAAATATACCCAGATCGAATTGGGATGAAACGAACTGTATAAAATTGTTGTTTGCTAATATATGGGACGTTCCTTGCCAATAACAAAGAAAAATTAGAAATATGCCTCGATCGAATTGGGATAAAGTGCACCATGTAAAATTGTTGTTTGTCAATATATAGGGCGTTCCTTGCCAATAACAAAGTAAAATTATGAATATGCCCAGATCGAATTGAGATGAACTGCACTATGTACAATTGTTGTTTGTGTTAATATATAGGGCGATTCTTGCCAATGGCAATAAAAAAAATTAAAAAAATAAAACAAGAAAAAAAAATCATTTTTATTGATTTATTTCTTTATTTGTCATTTTATTACACTGCGGTAAAATACATGCATGTATGTAAGTACATAATACCGCGCGGGTTAAACCGCTGTTATGCAATCGATAACTACGTCTTGGTTCTTGGCCGACATTGTGTCGTATACTGTTGCACTGCTGCACTGTTGGAGTTGCTGTTGCTCTTGCTGTTGCTGTTGCTGTTGCTCTTGCGGGTACCGGTGCATTGCATAACCGCATGACTGACTTACTAACTGACTGACTGAGTGAGTGAGTGAGTGAGTGAGTTAGTTAGTGAGTGACGCGCTCATACCAACGTATATGTACCTATAGCTAAAGTCTTTACGAACTATACCGTACTATTGCTACTACCTATATTATACATACAGGGTGTCCTGTAGTCATATAATGAAAATTCTCGAATCATTGAATTCTCATAGAATTTGATACCATCTGAATAATAAAAAAAAAAAAAAAATCCTAGAAATCTGAGATAATTTTATAATTTTTTTCAAACTTGATCCTAAATTTTTATAAAATTGTAATGAAATTTTTGAAAATTTTTCTCCACAAGCGAATTAATGCTTCTAGCTTTGGGAGGTTATTTTTCTTTGTAATTTTGCAATTCTTGAAATTTAACACTATATCCATTTATCATAAATATCTCGATAAATATCATTTTAGTACCTATAATGTTGGTATAAATTATATGTAGTTGTAATTCTCAATCTGCATTATTATATTGTATCTTTCACGGCGTTGCAGCAGCAGCAGCAGCATAAAGGATTATAAGATGACCTTTAACACCATATTGCACCAACGAACAACGTATACCGTATCGTTGAGAATAATTTGTTGAGCAACGTAACGCACATATTATATACATATATATGTATATATATATATATACTTATTATTATATATTATATTCAAGGACAATACGTCTATATTATCGGTCTTTAAACGAAAGTTCAAACTAAAAGTACATAGATAATTATACTATACCGATTATAGATTATAAGGTACACTACCTACATATATTATAAATAGAAATATATATATATATATATTTATTACTCTAATATAATCAAAAATCGATTATTTGATATTATTATTCAAATAGTTTTTTCAGCAAGATGAAATAAGATGCCTGTTAAAATATGTCCCCTTCGCTTATCGCAATTTTACTTATTTTCTATTTGCAGAGAAATGTTCTCGATTTTTATATTATCTCAAAAACTATAACCTACTTGAATAGTTTCCGCATATGGTTAATTTTGTTCAAAATTTAACGTTCTAAAAAAAAAAAAAAAAAGATATATATCTTGATCTTTTTCGATAAATCTAATCGTTTTCAACTTATTCATAGTTTATTAAAATCTTTATTATAACATGAATAGAATTTCGAAACAGCTAGATTCGTCGAAAAATATCAAGACACTAACTTTTTTTTTTTTTTTTAAAGCGTTAAATTTTGAACAAAAGTAACTGTGTCGAAACTTATCAAGTATAAGGAATTAGTAGTTGAGATATACCTATATGTATATATAAAAATTGAAAAGTTTTACGAGAATATTTCCGGATTATATTTTTAACACCGACAAATATTATTTGCAACTAAAATTGAATTTGTGACTTTGTAATTTTAATTTCCTTTGTGATCCTAATGTAACTATTACACATATATACATGTATATTATACATACATACATACATACCTGAACATATTATTTCACTAAAATGAAATTGAATAACGTATTTCATCGACCTTACATATACAAACCTGCGTCATATTGTTTTACGTCATTCGATTTATTTCATCGTTCCCATAGTCCATAGTCCAATAACGTATACGTTGTATTTTATAACAATTGGTATAGTTAAATTAATGAGATTTAATGGGAATGGGAATGGGAATGGGGATCGGGGATGAAGATATGGGGATGGTTTCTGTTCAATTTGTGACGTACTGTTTTACCCTGGTGCGGTTAGAGCGTTTCGTTCACGTGACTACGAAGCCACTGAACGCGAATCTCCGTGTACATATCTACCTATACATATGTATATATGTATTGTATGTATATATACCTGACGATGATCACGTAATAAATAAATTGAAGCAACGTGACCGGGCCTCGTGACTATATACCTACTGGTCTATATAAGCGATATTATTTAATTTTGCTTTTTTTTTTTGTTTTTTTCGAGGGAGGGGGGGGGCGGGGGGGACCAAAAAAATACATAAAAATAAAAATACTGTCACTAATTATCTAAGAACAAAGTAAGTTTATATATATATACATATGTATACATACACATATGTACAAGTATTGGTTATTATAGAGGTAAAAAAAAAAAAAGATATGATAACGTGATAGAATGAATAGAAAAAAAAAATAATAATAATTTAATAAAGGTGTAGCTGTATAGGTGAAATTAATGTGAATATATATATATACAAGAGTTGATAGATATATAAACAGAGGTAGAAAGAGATAGGGATAGAGATAGAGATAGGAGATAGAGATGGAAGGAAAAAAAGGAAAAAGGAAAATCGATACGACCAGACAGCAGACAGCAGTATTATACAAAGCAACAACCTGATGCTGCTATTGCTGCTGTAGAGACCAGACCAGACCAGACCAGACCAGACCAGACCAGACCAGGACCTTTCTCAATGCGTAGAAGGTTCTCGACGTGACGTTCCTCTTCTCCCAACAACGGCGCATTATAGCTGTTATATTATTGAAAAAAAAAAGAAAAATGAATAAATAAATAGATAAATAAAAATCTTGGAATTTTTTTCGGGGAATGAATGAAGTTTATAGATGAAAGAAATTTTTTTTTTTTCCTTTAAGAAATTTTAAAATGAGTAATAAATAAAATAATAAATTACAGCAATTATAAGATTACTCAGCGATATACACTAGTAGGTATACGTAATTCGCACATTTGGCGCCCAACATACGAGCTTACGGCTAGTATGTACACACATTTATACAGATGTGCGAATTGCAGATGGTAAAAAGTTTTTTAAACTTCTCCGTGGAGTGTTGAAAAAATCGTAAAGAATTTTTCGAGACAGTTATTTTATGGCCTGAAATCTCTCATCTTCGAAATAGTTTCTTTAAACTTTATTAGGTGATTTTTAATTCACGGTGTTATTCAACTTTGAATCAAGTCATACGTATAGGCATCGTGTATCCCGTGTGTGTACATGACTTTATTCAAAGTTGAATAACTCCGTGAAATAAAAATCGCTTAAAATAGTTAAAAGAACAATTTTGAAGAAGAGATTTCAGGCTAAAAAATGATTATATCAAAAATTTTCAGCAATTTTTTTTTTTTTTTTTTAACGCTCTACAGATAACTTTGAAAAGTTTTGTTATCTCCGTGTTTCGTAACACTGCGCTTGAACCTACGCCACGAGGTCAGAAATAACCTTAAAAAATAAAATAAAATAAAAAAATGTCAAAGAATTATCTTGAAAATGAAATTCTCAATTTTCAAAATACTTTATCGAATGATTTTATTCGACTTTTTTTTCCCTAAATTATGTGTTTCAATAATAAATAAATAAATGAATTAAAAAAAATAAGAGTATATGTATAGGTATATAAAAAGTATATAGTTATATAAAAAAAAAAAATAGTATACAAGAATAATGAATTAGCTAATCGCGTTGTAATACTGAAAGGAGGGAACGAGACGACAAGACATGAATGCGACTAGATCATGTGTCAGCGTTCAACGTGCTGGCAATTATAGGTTCATGGTCCCTCTCGGCACACAGCTCAGCCTCAGCCTCAGCCTCAGCCTCAGCCTCAGCTCAGCTCACAATCAGCTTAGCTCATTGCGATCGTGTTGCATCGCGTCGTTGTTGCGCGACTAACGTAGTCTCGTCTACTATAATACTACTACACGACGACCAGGGCTAATACATATTAGTAATAAACATATACACACAAATATATGTAAAACAAGTTAGCTAGTTTCATATACATATATGTATGTATATATATATATATATATATAAATATATTACCATTGGGTGCAAAAATTGTTATGTAACAAACTGTGTACATATGTATAATATATAAATATCTATATGAGTATACATATCACAATTCCTTACGCGTCTAGTATAGAGTCCTGCATACATATATGCTTATATTTTTCTAATAGTAGAAGTATAGTAAAAAAAAAAAAAAAAAAAAAATAAAAACAACAAGAAAAGAAAAGTTAAATCTGAGGAGGAGAGAAGAAGCTTACCCTCTCGAGGAAACGGATAGGATGAGAGGAGAGGGTGGCTTGCATGCATGCATGCGTACATATGCATGCATCCAGCAGGAAGACGCGCGCCGTATTTCCGGTCTTCATATATATGTATATATATATTTACAGTGTACACCATATATCTATATCTATTTACCTATACCTACAGAAAAATATATATATATGTATATATGAGACGACTATTTTTAACATTCGTTAATTTACGACAGTGAAACAAGGAACGTATGGGGGAATTTAAGTCTATACGACATATGCGGTTTACTAGGCGCCTGTAATTATCCCTGCACGTATTATAGTATGTATGTATGAAATACGTATGTACACTATACATATATCCAGAGACATTTATACGGAAGGAAGAAAAAGTGTTTTTTATTTTTTTTGTTTTTTTTTTTGTTGCTCATCGATATTTTTTTCATCTTCTTTTTTTCCCCTAACTTTTTCTTCAAAGGCATACGTATATTTATATGTATATAATTTTTTATTGATTTCCTTTTCAAAATTTCAATAAACAAAAAAAAAACCTCAAAAAACTAGAGAAATAAAAAACAAAAACGAGATGAAGATATGATGATAGAAGAATATTAATATTATATGTGTATATAATATCTAGATATGTATGTTTAAAAATATTTAACAATTATTTTAAATCAAGTCATTTATAATTAATTAATTAATTAGCTTGTTTGTGTTCTTTTGTTTTTTGTTTCTATTTAATTATTTTACTTTATCTTTTTATTTATATTATTGTTTTTAATTTTTTATTATTTTTATCTGAAATTTAACCCGGTTATTTCTATAATCCATCCCACGTATACATATGTATGTACTATAATACACGTATATTATATTTATATTATATATATATAGTACGAGTGTGTTATGATCATTTTTCGATTACAGATAAAACAATATGATACACATATGATATACATACATATAATATCTATAATACGAGTATAATATACACATATATATATACGTTACGTGTATAAATATTTACGTATTTTTTTTTTTTTTTTTTGTATATATACAATTCGCGGTATAAAATTATTTAGTGCGAAGTTCCAAAAATTATATTGATTGCGCAAAATGTCTCGTTGACCGGGGTCTATACACACACACACACACACACACACAGAAACGCACACACGTACATAAATATGACGAAATATATATCTATAGACATACGTGTGCTCCAATTTCTTTCCTTCATTATCATCATCATTATCATTATTATTATTGTTATTATTATTATTATAAACGATAATGATAATATTCGATCTTTATTTATTTTATTATTCAGTTATTACGACGAGACGAAAAATGATAAGGTATATTATTATATTATAGTATCTATACACATATATGCGTATGTATAGTATTTTTAAATATGTATTATAAAACAAGTTAATATATTATAGTAATTTTTTTTTCTTTTTTTTTTCCAACTTTGGTACTTCGTAATTGCTTAATTTGTAATTATTTATCATTATATTGCGTCATACATCGTATCTTTGAAAAAACTAAAAACAAAAATAATTAAAAAAATAAAAAATGGACAAAAAATCTGTTCCTCTTAAATTGATATTTAATCATTATTAATAAACATCAACATATATAAATATAGTTTTTTTTTTTTTTTTTTTCTTATTTTATTTACGTATTAATTTATTTCTTATAGACAATCATTTAGTTTTGGTTTATATTTTTCGCTCCGAGGGCATATATTATTATACATATTGGGAAATGTTCTATTGTATGTATGTATGTACATATAGAAAATCGAAATTTACTACAAGAATATTTCCCATGCATATTATTTAAATGAAAAAATAAGAAAAATCTCGATAAACAATCTTTAAATATTAAAATTTATAGCTAAAAAATTTTCAAAGCTTGTTATTTGATCATAAAGAAATTTTTTTTCGAAAGAGAAAAATTTATTCGCTTTATTTTGGCCCACCCTATAATATCTAATCTTTAGCAGACAGTTTTGAATAATAATAATAATAATAATAATGATAATAATGATACATAAAAAAAAAAAAAAAAAAAACGTAAATTTATTTATCATCTGTACCCGATTTATATATATATATATATATATCATAATATATAGATATAGGTATGTATATCTATAGGTATTATACATATATAGGTATATACATATAATTACATAATTGTTTATTAACTTATGGATAAATTACGTCGTATGTTATTTTTTATTATATTTAGTATATTTTTTATAATATATAATATATTTAGTACATAGGTATTTATGTATATGATGGGTATGTCTACCTACTTATCTATAAGCTAGTATATATATATCTGTATACCTATCTAACTATACCCACGGTTGCATAACGCGTCAAGTATTTCAAATATTTCTAGTCAATGGCGAGGTAGACGAGTTTTAGTTATTATGTAGTTGGTTAGGTTACCGAGCGAGCGAGCGAGTGAGTGAGTGACTCAGTCAGTTAGGATCGTATCAATGATATTATATTATACGTAGGTATACGTCTGCCGTTTTATAATATTGTATAAGCGTCATTTTAAATTTTTGAATTTTTTTTTCTTTTTTCAAAAATCGACTAAAACTGGCTCATGAGATGGCGCTTGAAAAATCCATTTTAGCAACAAAAAAAAAAAAAAACGAGGATAATAATAATAATAATAATAATAATAATAATAATAATAATAATAAACAAAATTTTTAGACAAAAAGATTATACAGGATGAACCGTGGTCCGTAAACAACGCATCGGAACGCAACGTACGTAACGTATTATAGTAATACGTATACACGTGTACTAACATGTATGGATATACGGCGCCGTATACGTATGCAGTTCGATAGACGCTGGCTGATTCCATAGCTATAATACGTGACGACGAAACCGAGATATATATATAGTTTTATATAGATATATAGATAGATAGATATATGTACATATATATATATATATATGTGTGTATGTATAGTCGGGAGTTAAAAATAATAATTGTCGCTAGCTAGCCAGTCGTCGGCGTAGTCATGTTGCGTAGGTCGTGAGCGCCCAAATACATATTATACTGTATATGTATATGTATATAATAAAGTCTACTACGTAGTCGTTGACGGCGTCGTGGCGTTCTCGAATATGTATGCAATACGTATATATATGTATATATGTATGTATGTATCTACGTTTATATGTATATACATATATGTATTATTGCATAAGCCTTTAAAACCACGTCTCTTTGATTGTCATCGTTGTTATCGTTGTTAATGTTTCCGATTTTTATTTTTATTTTTATTTTCTGTTTTTATTTTTTCTTATTATTATAAATTTATTTGATCGATTTGAAATAAATATTAAACCAAAATAAACAGATAAAAATCATGAATAATCGACGAAAAATAATAATAATTATTATTATTATTATTATTAATATTTTATTAAATAAAAATTAACACAAAGAGAATGACAAAAAAATTGATACATAAATGTAAAAAAAAAAAAAAAAACGATTATTATTCACCCTTTCATCGTCTGCACAACAGTTGACAATATTTAACGAAAAAATTTAAAAAAAAAAAAATGAGAAAAGAAAGAAGTAAGAAAAGAAAGAAAAAAAAATAGAAGAAACAATTAACGAGTAAATTTTCTCTTTCTTTTTCTTCTTCTTATTCTTCGCATATGCAGTCTCTGAATATAGGGTAGACTGCATGGATGCGAAACACATATTATACATACTATAATATATATATATTATACACATTTGAATAAATAAACTTTGTCTGCGCGGAAAGGAAAAAAAAAATCAATAAAAAAACTTCACGATCTAAAGAGAAAGAAAAAAAAGAAATAATAATTCTAATAATAATAATTTAATAAACATATGTTATGTAGGTATACGTTATATGGATGGGTATGTATTATGTGTATATATATATATATTGTATGTACGTACCTACATACCTACGACGCCGTACCTCATGGCTAAACAGGTAGATAAGTAAATTATATACATAAATATATATATATATATATATATATTAAACCTATGTGTATACATGTATATGGTATAATATATAAAATTGTTATCGTTTTATATATTTTGACCGACAAAGGACAAAGTAATATCTGCGATACTGCGTCATCCGTCGTATAGCCGCTGTGTTTTTCGCTAATGTATGTATATATGTATACAGTAAAACGTACTATATACATACATACGTACGTACGTACGTACGTATCCCCATCTACGTACCTTATATACACGCCAATACATATAATATTCGTCAAGTTTGTGTTGTATTCGTGTATAGAGGGTAAGAGGTGTAAAATATATGGAAAAGAGGGAGGGTTCGAGAGTCTGTGTTTGGAGGGAAGGTGGACGGAGAGAGACAGAGTCAGAGTCACCTTGTAGATTGCGTTAGGTTCATTCGGAATTGCGTTTTTCGTTCAACACACGAACGTCGGTATAACGATTTTATACTTTATACATAATACACATATGCACCCATCGGTATGGAATAGCCGTAGTATAATAACGATGCGCACGAATTATGACGATCAACGACTGTGCCCAAACAATGGAAAATAAAAAATATAAAAAAAAAAAAAAAACATTAAAAAAAACTATAAACGAAACAGAAAAACAAAAATACTATTTATGTATATATATACATATACGTGTGTCAAGGGTGGTTAAAGAACAAAAGAAAATAAATATAAAAAAGAGAAACCAAAAAATAAAAATATTACAATATTATTAATAACGAATTTTCTAACTTTTTCGAACTGTAGCAGCAGGCAGACAAGCACGACCTCTCTTAATGTAATGTAATGTAATGTAATGTAATAGATATGTACGTACTATAACGTGTAAGGCATATAAATTACAAAAAAAAAAAAAGAATCGAAAAACACAAAAAATGAAGAAATTTTTTTTAATTATATTCGTTTTTTTATTTTTTATTTTTTATTTCACGGTTATAACACGCGAATACGGCGTGTTAATCATATCGAGATACGTGCTTTGAGTAACGTTCGTACCGTTAGGTTAGGTCAGGTCTACAAATTTAGCATGTTACGTAATATTAAAAAAGGCTAAAAGAGAGAAGAAGAAGAAGAAGAAGAAGAAGAAGAAGACGACTTTATGGGAGGTTTGAGGAGGGGATAGGAGCTGAAGGTGAGGAGAAAAGAGATGAGAGGATTAAAAAAATAAAATTAAAATTAAAATTAAAATAAAATAAAAATAAAATAAAGAGATAAAGAGAGACGAAGTGTATACATACAGTGGCACTGCCTCGAAACATTCGCGCGATAGGTCGCGGTTCTGTATTATATTTATTATACCTGTATATGTATGTGTATGTATGTATGTATGTATGATGGGTGTGTTAAAAAGCCGAAAACAAACATTTTAAAATATAATTATATATGTATGTATATTATATGGATATCCAATCGCGAGAATATATAATATGCGCCTCAATTTAATAATCAGATCAATACATATACATATGTTACATATGTATAACAATTTAATACGATATTATATATATCGAAGTTATTGCATATATGCGTTTATAATTTTTTTTTTTTTTTTATTCTTTTAGGGGAACTTTTTTTGGCATATAACAGAAAAAAAAAAAAAAAAACTAAAATTGAATAACGAATTGAAAACTGAAAGATATATATGTATAAACAGGAACTTTGTTAATCCCGTCTTTGTTAATAAATATCCTCGAAGAATTTCGGCGACTTGCCGAGAACAAAAAAAGAACAAAAAAAAAAAAAAAAAAACCGAAAATCCGTAAACTTGAGACTGCATTATAATAGTCTCGTCAATAATGAGAACAATGAACATCGATAATAGTCTAAACAGAATTGAAAAAAAAAAAGAAAAAACAAATAAAGAAAATACAAATACAAAAGAGAATTTCAATGTTTAAATATACAATAAACACGAAAAAAATCGGGAAATAAAATAACAAAAGTTAACTCGCTAAAAATAACATCACTAAACTTGAACTCTTCGTCCAGGCCAGACAGTCCACGATCTGAAAACAAAAAAATAAAAAACAAAACAAAAATAAAAAGAACAAAAGCAAAATCTCCATCCGAGGTATCGAACCTATATGGTATAATACTTATACATAAATACAACGCTCACCTAAATACATAAACAAAAAAATTTGTTAAACGTATGAGTAAGGATAGTCGTCGAAGTGTCAGCGTCCGGGACAATAGCCTGTAAAGTCTAGTAAACAGATAGTCTAATAAACCAAGGTCTGAATCGAAGGAAAAAAAATAAAAAATATATAAAAAAAAAACTTTAAAAATGGTTACAAAATTGATTTTTATCTTCGTCTTATACACCCAAGAATATTATACGTAGATTTTTAGCATCAAATATGCCCTAGGAAATGATAAAAATTGATGAATATTATAAAGACTATAATTTTTTTTTTTTTTTTTTTTACGATATTATCTCAGAAACGGTAAGAAATTTGTTAAAAAAAAAAAACAAAAAAAGTTTCGTATATAAGAGTTGTTGTAGAGCTTGAAATTTTGCGTTGCAAAAAAAAAATATAATCGTAATTTAATTTTCGTCAAGTATATTTATATACGAAGTGATAACAAATTTATGTATTTAATGAAAAATTAGCAAAATTTGTTGTCACTTCTTATAAATACTGAACGAAAATATTAAACTACTGATCACATTTTTTATAGCAAAATTTCAAGCTCTACAATTTTTCTTATAACGAAACATTTTTTTATTTTTTTTTTTTTTTTGACGACAGATAATTTCGAAAAAAATTGAAAATTTTCATCAATTTTCACGATATGTAATTCCCGGATCTTTCGATTACAACTATAGTCATATAATATAATTTAATGTAGTAACAGGTCTCGACCACGATGGGTCGTTATAGCAGGAAGATATGTCAGCGCAAGAGACAGACAGAGAGAGAAAGAGATAGAGAGATAAAGAAAGAAAGAAAGAAAGAAGGAGATGGTATAGCAATGCGATCATGACGTTGCCTTGCCGGTTCGCGACTGATGGAACGTCTACGTAGCCGGCTTTGTTGTCTCATACGATTAGCAAATAACCCGACTCTAGTAGGCGGTGAGTTGGAGGAACAGTAACAGCAACAGCAGCAGCATATGTATTCAGACATCGAATATTATATACATATGTATACATACACACATAACATATATCTGTATATATATAAAATTACATCCACATACGTAAGATTTATATTATATATATTATATATATATACATATATACTCATAATACCAACATATATGCATCGTAGTGACGGCTCGTCAACCTTGCCCCGACCTCCAGCAATAAGCAAACGAGTGAGTGAGTGAGCGAGTATAAGCACTGGGGTCTGGGCTGAACTGGGCAGGGCAGGCCCGAGGTAGTATCAGGCGTTTCGTGAGAGCGAGAGAGCGAACGAGTGAAGCGACTGAGTGTATACACAAAACATCTGCGGGAGTTCTTGACCAGCCGTAATGTCGAAATACGTATACCGTGTCCCGACACGGCCCCCGCGTTCACATATATGCATACATATATAATATATATACTTTATATACGTTACGTTTATGCATGTATGCATGTTTATGTGGGTGTATGAGTATAAACACAGAAAATTAGCAATAGAGAGTGTGTAGGTATAATACGCGGGGTATGGACGGGGGCACGCACAGTCAAGGTCAAGATAAGATTTTTATACTCACATATATACATACACAATATATATATATATATATATATATATATATATATATATATATGTACATACATAAGATTATTATAGAATATTGCAGACCGTATATACGTATATATTTTATTTATTTATTTATTTATTTATTTCTATAGATATTCATCATAAACTGCAAACTGCATACTGTAATCAAAAATTCAAAAAAATTTTTTGATTTCATACTCTCTCCTACCTTTTTAGAATCTTCTTTTTTTTTTTCTTATTTGACGTATAGTTTTCTCCTTTCTAACTGTATGTATACGTATAATTTTTTTTTCATCAATTTGTCATTTCGTTTTTTTTTTTATACGTTTAGTATCTATAATAAATTTTACGAAATAGAAAGACAGAGGATTGAACTATTTCTTCCTATTTCTTATATTATACACAAGATATGTACATTATACATACATAAATAGATGCATATGTATATGAATAGTAAAAACGTCGTAGTAGTAGCTGGTGGTTTAAACTAAAATATCTTTCATCCTCCTCCTCCTCCTCCTCCTCCTCCTCCTTCCGATCCCCCGTCCGCGTCCGTCTAGTATACATATGTTGATCAGTTATATACCCGGACCTCTGTTATGTAATCGATAAAATGGCAAGGTCAGTTACACTCGGCAACAGCCAGTCAGCCAGTAAACGAATCGTTCTACACACACACATACACACACTTGCAAAAAATGAAAAAAAAAATAAAAAATAAGTAAATAAAAACCTTTTTTCTTTTCTTTCTCTTTTTCATTTTTCGTTCATACTCACACATCAATAATTCGTCAAGATAATTACGAACGAATTAACTCTATACGTATCGTATATATGATGGGTATATACATATGTATGTATATATATATATAACATCAATGATATTTACATGCACAAGTGTGTTGCAATTTAATGTTGCATTTAATGTATATATATGTTAGATTATATTGAAAAAAATATACATATATACTGTACATAGGTTTGCGTACATTATGTACAGAGATATGGGTATAGGTATATACCGTATACTGATAGAATCTTTATATATATGTATATACATATATCGCAGTTGCCACGTGCACATTTATCACCGTGCGCGATTTAATTAAACAAGTTGCATAATAGACGATGACGATATCCGCAATGGGTATATGTGTGTGTATGTATACCTACTATACGTAGATACTCATTACGATTGCAAGTTTTCGTAGAACGTAGCATAAGAAAACCCCAAAAAATAAAAAAAAAAAAAAAAAATCCATTTTAAATTAATACAAAATGATGGTAACAAAAAAAAAAAAATAAAAATTTGACTACGAATTTTTGGAAAAAAAAAAATAAATAAAAATTGTATTGTTTCGAAAGAAAAGATGAAGATGAAAAAGAAAAAAAAAAGAAAATAGGACACAGCTGGTGGTACTCAAGTAAACGCAAATAAGAATATAAGAAAAGAGACAACTTCATTGGTTGGTTAGTTGGTTCATGTTATTCTCCGAATTGTTTATTCGGCTGAAGTCGGGACTTCGCAGTGAGTCTAGACAATGTATATACGCGCGAAATAATATTATACCCATACATTTTTATATTATATATATCTATATGTATATAGGTAACACGTATATATGCGCATCGTACGTTGTTGTACCTTAATCTAGTTTGACCAAAAATTTTTCTGACGATAAAGACGTTGTTGTTATGTTTTTGTTTTTTTTTTTTTTTTTAAATCTAATTTCAACGGGAAAACAAACAAAAAAAGAAGATAAACAAAAGAGAGAGAGAGAGAGAGAGAGAGGCTCTTCTTACAAAATTCGTTAATATAATAATAAAAATAATGAGGAAAAAAACAATTCTTTGAATAAAAAAAAATTAAAAAAAATTTCTTCAAAAATTGATCGAAAATTATTGTCGAAGAAATATATTCGAGGCTTGGATAGTTTTCGAATGGTATAACTACGTCGGAGTTTACCGTGACGAAACACCGATTTTAAATTAAAACAGTATAATAACGGTTTGTTAGGATTTAGTGAAGGACGCCGTCGATAGTCGGCGCTCTGTTCGACGATTTCAATTGGTGATGATATTGAACTCGTATTAATTCGGAAACTGTGATACATATACGATATTTTCTCACTGGTTTATTAAAATCGTTGTAGTAGTGGTAGTAGTTTTTTTTTTTTGTTTTTTCGTTTTTGTTTTTTTTTTTTTTTACAGAGAATCCAACCGCACCTTATTGAGTTAATCTCTTTTAATTATTTATTCATGATTAGTTAATAATAATTAATAATATAATTGCAACATATTATGATTATGACAATAGAAAATGTTGAACAAAAGAAAAACCTTCGATCTCAGACCTTTGATTTTAATTAAGCTGATCACAAATCGGGTCAAATTGATCCAAGAAAATTTTTTAAACGGTTGCCACGTGAAAACTATCCGTTCGATTGATACCGAAAAAATACTGGGAAATACTTTGAACATTCTAGAACGTTAAGTAAAAATCGTTATAACAAAATTCAAATGTCAACATGTTGAGAAAAAAAAAAATCGTAAAGTGTTCAACGCGTAAAAAAGACACTAAAAAAAAAAAAAAATCCTAACTTTTGGAATTTTTAATATTTTTAAGTAAAATTATAATTAGGATACTCTCGAGATATGGTACTTTTGGGAAAAAAAATAATAGTTCCGAAAAAGGTATTTATTCTGGGACAAAAAATAAATAAAAAAAACAAAAACGATATTTACCTTAAAAGTTCAAGCTCGGTTAATTTTGACCCGCGATAACTACGAAAGGTTAATATTATTATACACATATACTTAAAAGTATGTGTAGGTATGTTCGATATCGCTTTCGTTGTTTCCAAACGTTTTTATATAAGTATAGGTAGATACACGAGCGTGTGTATCGCGTACACGTGTACGTATACATATAAATATACATATATCCACGTATCTATACCTCGTATTACACCTATACCTATACCTACACATATATCTATATGTATACATAATTGTGTTAAAAATCGATTGCGTCACATTGCGCAATAAGATGTAATCTCAGGTCTGTGCTGCCGCTCGCGTTGCCACTACGTCGCACTATTTTCATTCATTTTATTTTCTCTCTCTCTCTCTCTCTCTCTCTCTCGCTCTGTATTTCTTATTTTTTTTTTTGTTTTTGCAATTTATTTTTTATTTTATTTTTTTATGTTTCCTTAAATTTTCAGATGAGAGAAAGAAAGAGAGAGAGAGAGTTGTCAAACAGTATATACATTATATGTATTTGGTACCGATATACATACTGTACATACATATTATGTGTATATATATACCATTTGCTGCGATTTGATGCTGCTGATGCTGATTCTGATGCTGTTGCTGATGCTGATGCTGATGCTGATGCACTGTTATAATATGCGTTGCGGCGTGTTTTGTTTTCCTATATGTATTTATATGTACACATGGGTGTATTTTCTGACCCTGGATATATACTGTGCAGAGCGTCGGAGTTCGATGTCCCCTGTAACAGCAACAAGGTCACGCGTGATGCAATATTGCCTCACACAGGATTTCCACATAGCTTCGATCTATGTGTTGGTATATATGTATATATATATATACATACATAATCTACATATATATATATATATATATACATATCTTTTTCTATTTATCTATTTCTCTCTCTCCTTTTTCAATATACGTATATATATATAAATATATATGTATTTGCACGCGTATATATGTCCGGTATATACAAATAAATATATATATATATATATATATAGTATATTATATATATGTATATACCTATAATATACCTAGTTGAAACAGGTAAAAATAATTGTTCGATAAAAGAGTAAGGAGAGAAAAATCTCTCCCTTCCACCCTTCCTAACAAAAGAAAGAAAGAAAATTACAAATGATAATTGAAATCGAGAAATTTTCCATTATTATTATTATTATTATTATTATTATTATTATTATCATCATTACTATTTTCGTCTGGTTTCTTCCTATGTAAATGTTTTGTTTTTTTTTTATATATTATTTCTTGGCATCAACTAACTAACAGCCGTATTACGCGTAGATATTATACATATACATATATATATATATACATACATATATAAAAATAATTTGTTATCGCGAATCATCGTCGTTGTCGTCGTTGTGTTACGGTTAGTCATAATTATTACATCGCGGGAATTGGTATGATTCATTCCGGAATTTTTTATTTTTTTTTTTTTGTGAATACGCATCTTATTTGAGTTATAATAATACGTAGAATCATCTACATAGTATTACCAAAAAAAAAAAAAGTTATTTTATATGTATTACATTGGTAGGTATATATATACAATGGGTATACATATTATGAATCATAGGATAGAAATTTGAGAAAATACTATGAGCAAGTCTTCGCGTGATGCGTTGTCGACTACATAAAACTTACGTATACGACGACTCAACGGTATTACATATATACGTATATATTTATTTATATGTATCTAAGTATCTATCGCTTTTTCAATCCGTCGTATGTAGGTATATAATCCATCTATATATATATATTAAAAAAAGAATTGAGGTCAAAAAGTATTTGATTTATTGCAAAAAAGAAGAAAAAAAAATAATGAAATTATATTTATAACATTATGTATATAGGTATATACGTATATATATATATATAATATATTTATGTATAATAATATCTGTATAAAAGTACAGAAATATCATAATACGTTGGTATATGTATGTACATAAAACATACTTAAGCATAAGAGGATATTACGTTTTCTTTTTAATTACTTCATTAATTAATTAATTATTATACATATAACACAGACACGTACATGTTACAGTGCATTATACCTATATAATGAATTAACATCAGCAATAGCACCAACACAAGTACCCAGCACTATACTAATTGTTAGATAAAAATCTGATGTAAGATATACGTAATAATACTATAGCTACGTCTTGGTAATTGGATAATAAATAATATGAAAGAAATTCATATACATATATACATTATAGTACTGTTTTTATTTATTTTTATTTATCTTAAGTTTTTCGATTTATTCTTATTCAAACTCTGTTTAACACTTCGTTGTCATCTGCATTTCCGAAAAGTTACGAACTTCTCACATTCGGTCAATTATTAGGTCAGTCGATTTTCAAAACCATCCGTCCGATTGGGATCAAGAATTAAATTATCGAACATACTTTGAACATTGTCAAATATGTCCAGCAAATAAAAAAAATCTTCATCGTAGGGCAAATAACGATAGATCATACTTATGCGATACCAAAGTTGGGCGCCAAATTAATTTTACCCAGGTTGACAACGAAGGATTAATAAATATATTGTCTTTTTTTTTTTTTTTACTTAAACAGAATAAAATCAAGAATAAAAAATAGAAAATAAATGAATAAATAAATTAGAACCATTTTTCGATTTTTATGTAACGTAAATTAAATTTATACAGCTATACATATACACTTATTATGTACATGAGGAATTTGTAAAAAAAAAAAAAAAAGTTTTAAACAAATTTAAAAATGGCAAGGTCAAACCCCTGGTCAAATTCACATTGAATTTCCCATACGTATGTCATAGGTTATGAATATCATGCGTTCGGTTATTTTATCCATGACACGTGAGCCTATCTGTATAATAATGTCTAACCGCCTGCTATATAACTACAGCTATATACCCGCTTGCACGATCAGGGAACGTGAGTGTTATACAATTAAGTTACGCGTTTTCTGGGGTGGATATTTACTGTATAGATATATACATATTTTACACATGTACAGTACAGGTATGTATCGCAGACACATTATATAAGAAGCTATTGGATGGATAATATTCTAAGAGGTTGATCATCGAGTCTAAATTTTTCTTATTCGATTAATACCTACGTGTAAAAATTGTTTTTTTTTTTTTTTTTTTTACTGGTAGTCTAAATCGCTGTTAGACTTAAATTACACGATGAATATATATTTTAACATACAGATTGATTTCTATCCTTCCTACAACTAAAGTTTATGACATGATACATAGTGGGATTACGTTTTTATGATTTCTATTGTGATTATCTCTGAAACTATTGAGTTTATCGAAAAATGTCAAAAGATCTTTTTTATAGTTCATAAAATTTTCTCGAAAAAATCTCTCTTGTAAAATTACTCTGAACCTCTTTGTTTCGGAGATATTTTGAAAATAATTTACGAATACGTTTCATAAACGTAATATATATTTTCTAAAAGCCAGTTGTTGGAAGAAAAAAGAAAGAAAAAAATAAATAAAATTGTCGAAAATATGCGCAAGAAGGGCCGGGCAGGTTATAAATATATATAACGTACATATCTCTGTATGTATTGCTAGTAAAAAACGATTTTTTTACCATTTTTGTCTGGCACAGTGCAATGCTGCTGCTACTTCTGCTTCTGCAGCAACCGAGAAGAGAGGTTCGAGTGATTTATACCTACGTCTGACTGTACGACGTGTTATGCAGTATATGTATGTATATGCATATGCACAAAATAATTTTTCTATGTATAGGTATAACGAATAACGAATAACGAATAACGTATATAACGTATAATATATATTCGAGTCAAAATCTCGGCGTCTGAAGCAAGTGCAACGGCGAAACTTTATTTTTATACCCTTCACATAGGGTACGTATATGTATGTATTTTTGTATGTATGTATGTATGGATGTGTCTACTACCCACCACACGTCTTTATAATTACTCGGAAATGCAAGCTACATAGCCAACAGCTATAGAAACTGTGTAACTGCACCGAGGAACCACAGTCAGGGACGCGCCAGTTGCAGTCGCGCACACAAGCACTTTTTCAAATTATTTTTAAACCCAAAGTTTCACGTCTTACACCTTATACGATATATATATGTACGTATGTACATACATACATACCTATACTATATACACGTTACGTCGGAGCACAAGAATCTCTTTAGTCATTTTATGCCGCGTAGAGATATTTCGTTTTTTTATTTTTTTTTTTTTCACGTTTCCGATGTATAAACAAAAAGAGGATCCAAAGAAAGAAAGATAGAAGAGGATGGGTCTCTGTCTTTCTATTTTTCTGTCTACAAGACAAACTCGAAGTTGACCTTTCCCTGATCTCATCTCGCGGTGCCTCTATGGAAAAATCCGACAACCAACGCCAATCAATTTCTTTCAAACTCTGAACATTGCAACTTTAGTACGAAATATTTTCTCATATACATATATTATCTCTATTGCAATTTTGTTTTGTGAAATATCAGCCTGATGATATCAAAATATAATATTATAAAGATTTTTCTTTTTTAATTTATAGGTATGTATTTATTTATGTATGTATGTGTGTACATATTATATTCATTGTCTGTTATGTAATAGCGTGATATGTACATATACATATAAAAATACAACGCCGACGTGTCTGTATTATATACATATATACTTATCTATTTATCTCTCTATCGTATCTATTTACTATAATCTGCAAATACATATATGTATATAACTACATATAACTTACGTATATACATATATACATAAACTATAATGTATAATTAAATATATATATAGTATAATATCGTTACAAAATTGTTATACAATTTGCATTTACACGGCCAATGAGTATTTGTGTCTAGGCCTAACTTCGTACTGGTAATAATAATGTTAGTAAGTAGTAGGAGTAGTAGCGATGTTAGTGGTAGTAGGTAGTAGTCGTCCTTATTACTTTATACGGGGGTCGATTATTTGAAAGAGAAACGAAATAAATAAATAAAATTATGATTAACAACAAAACAAAAAAAAAAAAAAAACGGGGGGAGAAACAAAAAAAATTTCAGCAAATACAAGAGCCTTTATATAAATTAATTTTGTGACAGACGTAGCTCAAGTAATTTCTATATTATAGTTTTAATTTCTAGTTCTATTTTTGAATTTTTTTTTTTTCAAATCTTTTTCTCCTTTTCCTTCTTCTTCTTCTTCGTTTTTTTCTATCTTTCTTTCTTTCTCTCAAGTCACGGATCAAGAGAGCTGAATTTTTACGTCCAGTTATTAGGTTGGATAACAGTTAAGTAAGAGCTCTACCATTGCTGCTGCTGCTGTTGCTGTTGCCTCTGCCTCTACCTCTGCCTCTACCTCCGCTAATGGCATATGCTAACGCTAACGCTTATATACAGCTATAAACTGAAATTTCAAACTTTTATCCTCACACTATGTAATAATAACAATAATAATATTAATAATAATGTTTGTTAAATTAATTAATGAATAAATTAAATCAATGAAAGTATCGTATATTATATATATGTATATATATATATTATATATATGTATATATATATATATATATATATATATATATGTATATTAGACCGTTTCAAAAAAATCGACTATTTTTCATTTTCAAAGAGTAACTCAAAAATATTGTTCCAAATGACGAAAAAAAAAATGCTGTCAAAGTTTGAACTCTTAATATTAATATTAAGAGGTGCCTCATCGCGATTTTCTATTTCCAATTTAAATAACATGGGGAAATTTTTTTTTAAACTTTGGAATTCTATAACTCGTCAACGCATTAGTGTACTGATAAGACCAGAACATATTTTTGTAGTGAATTGAACGCTCTGAAAAAAAGGTCTCTTGTTCTTTTTCGATAAATCTAGCTATTTCCAAGTTGGTGTATTGGTTATTAATGGTAATTAATCATGACGAACTTGGAAACAGTTGGATTCATCGAAAAAGACCAAGAGACCTTTTTTTTAGAGCGTACAATTTTGAACAACAGCATTCATGCAGAATCTTTCTAAGTAGATTAATTTTCAAGATATAAAAATCGAAAAGTTCCACAAGACCACTTCCCATCTTATTTAAATGGGAAATAGAAAATCGCGATGAGGCACCTCTTAATATTATTATTAAGAGCTCAAACTTTGACAACATTTTTTTTCATCATTTGGAACAATATTTTTGACTAACTCTTTGAAAATGAAAAATAATCGATTTTTTTGAAACGGTCTAATGTATATAATATGTAGAAACGAAATGAAAAATAGGAAAATTAAAGAGACCTACATATACATATATTATCGTTGTGGAAAATAACGCGTTGAAGTATTATAGTTATATAGGTATCTCAGTTAAGGGATATAGTATATCTCATATATATGTATGTATGTATATATATATAGTATAGAAACGGTATATTATGAGATAATATATATAATTGTATATTATAATGAGGTAGTAGTAGGAGTTTAAAAAGAACCATGAAGCTGGCCTCACCTTTGCTCTAGAATTCTATAATCTAGATTCAAGATTCTAGATTCTAGATTCTAGATCGTTGAAATGCTGTAATGAGATTTAGGTCAGCAACTGATATACTCGCGGATCCGGAGCTGCGCAGCAGCAGCAGCAGCAGCAGCAGCAACGGCAACATCAACATCATGTATTACGATTATGATATTTGTTCCTTATGATGAGGTTTTTTTTTTTTTTTTTTTTTTTTTAACTGAATTATTTGACAAAATTCTAAATAATTTTTAAATAATACGAAATTGAAAGAAAGGAAGAAACAAATAAATATAAAAAAAGTATCGAAAAATGTGAATAAATTTGAAAAAATTTTTAATGACATAATTATTATTTATTATATCATTTTTTCTAGTGAATATTACGAAACGATGAATGCGGGCCTTTTTCGTATATATGGGTATTGTAATAGGTATATGTATATATATTTAGATATCCACCTATATAAGGCGGCGATACGAATCGTGCATTATTATAAAATTCATATCTATATATGTAGATATGTAACATTATATATCTATATTTATTATCTCTATATTTACCTTACACTACATCATGATACATGCATACATACATATACATAATATATAATATACCGTACCGTAAAGTAAATTCCAAATGAAGGTTAAACGTCTCGTTAATATATCTCGCGGACATGAATCGTACGGATGTATACATATAGGTGTTTGTGTGGAACGTATAACACTTATAGCCGTAAGCCATAAAGAGAGTGAGAGAGAGAGAGGTTATTAAAATTGTCGTCTCATCGTTTGATACCAATTTTATAATATAATTTATTAATTAATATTTAAAAACCCAACTCGAAAACGCAGCTCGATGTATAAATCGTTAGCACCATAATATATTCCATGTATAATATATAAATATATATATACATCCATATACATATACATATATGTATTGATTTTGAATTTTTTTCTTCTCTTCATTTTTACTCTTTCCCCTCAATCAACGCGATTACCTGAGGAGAACGGATACATTTACCACTGGTATATACCTATAATGTATACGTATATCTGTATACGGTATATCTACGTATATAATAATTCTCAGTATTTCTCAAGTCTGTTTATAATCTTCCGTTAAGCGTCCGTCCGTCTGTACATACGTACGTACGTACACGTTGTCGTCTTGGTCCCAGTTTATACGTATAGACTACAACACATATCATATACACATAAGTTTGTAATACCATGACTAGTATGTCTGTCTATCTATCTATCTATCTATCTATCTGTCTGTCTATCGATTACTTCATCGTGCGCGGTTCTCGTAAGTATGTATGTATGTACATACATAGGTGTATATCTATAGTTGCGTCATTATACAACTGCCATACCGCTGTGCCACTGCTGCAGCTAGTTAGCATATATACATATAGCTATGATATAAAATATATTCAACGAATTTTCAAATAATTGTCATGTGAAAAAAAATTATCCATCCGATTGGGATCAAATAATTATCGAATATATTTGGAAACATTGTCGAATATGTGTAGCAACAGTTGTTACATATGTATATTATAAGAAATCGAATGATAATAATGTCTGACAAAAAAAAAAAAATCTTCATCGTAGGTCAAATAACGATAGATAATTTATCCGGTTCCAAAGTTGGGCGCCAAATTAATTTTAACCCAAGGTGATAACGAAGGGTTGAATAATATTTTCGTATTATTTTTATTTAAACAAAATAAAATTAGTTATTCATAAATGGATATATACAATGCGTATTACCTACCTGTAACATACATACATATACAGGTATAAGTATGTACAGATATATGTACATATTGATTGATAATATGTATAAAATATAAGTATACAAGTGAAGTTGTATGAATTATTCATTGAAAGAATACGGTAAATTCTATTTATAAATGATATCATATCATCATATATCTCATCGTATACAAAAATATACTTATATACCCATATATATATATATATTGATAAGTGTGAATCACTATTCTTTCGTCTCGTGTTCGGGAGAATTGATAGACGGATTACGTTACCCCTGGATCACCAAGCGGCAAGGAGAATAACAGGAGTAACAACAGCAGCAGTAGCCAGAGTGCAAAATCGAATGAAAAACTTCTACCATGACCCAGTGGCCCAGATTTGCTCAGAAATCGATTAAGCAATGTACACGTAATGCATTAATAAAACACCATTACCAACCATCTCGTCGTCGTTAAATTATACTAGTGTATATTATATATACCTATATATATTTACCTATACATAACATATATATATATACAAGTTTTTAATAACAAATGAAAAAAAAGACGAAAATTATTTCTTGAAATTTTTATTTCACAAAAAATACATATATAGTATAGAAAATATTTAAAGAAGAAAAAAAAAAAAAAAAAACTAACCCAATAGCGTAACAATTCTTTCATAATATATATAATATAAATTTCTGTTTATATAATTTATGGGTCACCGGTTAAAAATGTACAATTTCTTCCACACACCGCGTGGCGTATACCTCAAGCTACGACGATCCTTCGACGGCATTGAGCCATACTCTATACACGTATAATTCGAGGTCACGTTGTTAATATAAGTTTATTATTATTATCGCTATAATCATTATCATATTATTAATTTTCTTCTCTTCTTGTCGTTATGGATTTTATTTTTGTTTCTATTTCATTACACTAAATTCTATCATGTATCTATATCTACATATAATCTTGAGAAAATTAATCATTTTTGAATTTTGAAAATCTATATTCGGTATATCATACGTGAAGGAACTAATTCCCCGTTAAATAACAATAACAAAAACAACACAACAATAATAATAATAATAATAATAATAATATCAACAACAAAACAGTAATTAGAAAAAATGTCTGTAATATAGCGCGAAGGTTGATCGTAATTCTTGGTCGTATAGCGGTACAATTATAAGCTTGGTTATATAGTCATGGATTTCTCTAACCATGGTTATAAATTCTGTTGAGCAAGGTCAAGTTGTCAGGGTAGACGACGACGGCGAAGCGATCTCTCTCTATACCTGTCTATGTAGTAGCTATATACTAAAATGCACGTATGTTATACTGTACGCATCCTCAGTAATTCAGATTGTGTGCAAAAAATTTTGTTGGATAGATTCCTCTCGAAATTTTAAGACTAAATTCCTTTTACCAAAAATTCGTGGGGCTAATAGTTTCCGAGTTACGGAATATCTTAGTTCACCAATCACAAAGCTGACAAAGTCAGGGCCGAGTGAATAGAATAAAATTACCAGTGCCCATGGGTCTTAGACTGTAAATTTTTATTTCCGTTTTTCTTAGACGACGTCGACATATACCCGTCGAAAAACTAAAATAAAATTTTACAAGCTGAGACCCATAGGCACTGTTAATTTTATTCTATTCACTCGGCCCTGACTTTGTCAGGTTCTGTGATTGGTCAACTAAGATAGTCCATATCTTGGAAACTATTAGTCTCTCGAATTTTTGGTAAAGGGAATTTAGTTTTAGAATGTCTCGAAGAATCTGTTCACAAAATTTCATACCCCTAAATTTGGATCACCCGGTATAATATTGTAGTGTATGAGACTACTAGACAACAACTAGAGCAAACAGTATCACTGTACACTTATAAAACGAAAAGAGATGAAACTATACGAACAAGGAATAGCCTAGTTAGAATTAATCCGTAACAATTCTCTCTATGATCTTCTATTTTATTATAAATTCTCTCGATTTCCTCATCTCTTTGAGTTTTATAGATATAAGTTTCTATATACTAGCGTTGTGTAGTCGGAAGTCCTTGGTACTGACAAGGTATTATGTAAAAGTACGGGAAGCTATTTGTAATTCATTGTATCACCTCTCAACTCCTATATATATACTTCCATGAGTATTACCTTTGAAACTATAAACTAACTAACTAACTAACTAACTGCCTACCTACTTCTGGATAAAAGAAAAAAAGAAAAAGAAAAAACCATCACGTATAAGGAACTAAACTCAGTCTTCCTGCATTATATTATTCATTGTATACATATATGTATACAATTGCAGCAGTCTTATTAAGATCCGGTAAAGTCCTTAGATATAAAGACCGATGTATTATATTCATTCCAATGACGATCGTAAATAAATTTATAAATTACTGTCTCAATTTTTTTTCTCTTTATATCCATCAAGGTTTTCAATTTTTAATTATTCTTTATCGCCTTGTAATAGACGAGAACCTATACGGTTATCTGTACATAAAAAAGTATTGTCATTATTTTCGCTATATAGATATACACGTAATTTCCTACAAATCTTATTACATACATATATAAGGTCGAAATAAATAGATCGAAGGTCTGAACCTTCGATAAATTCATTCAACTGTCCCACAATCGGAACTATAATTGTCTTTAAATAAAAATAATAATAATAATCATCAAAAAAAAAAAAAAAGTACCGTTATTTTACTCGTCGATTTTCATAATCCCCCCCCCCCCCCCCCCCCTTTTTTTTTTCTTTTTGGTATTTTCGAAATTTTGAAATCTTGAATTTTTTATTAATTTGTTTCCTTTTGTTTTTTTTTTTTATTTTCAATTTTATTTCTGTTCCTTGATCAAGCTGGTGAAATCTGGCCTTAGTGCGACCGACCGGCATTGCGGTACGGTACGGTGTGGTGCGGTGCGGTGTGTCCCGGCGCAGCAGCGTTGTACACCTAGATTATGTAACGGCAGTTAACTGTAAATATTTACCGGAACGATAGCTATAGGTATACTCCTCTCCCCTTACACCTCCTATAATACTGTACATGTATAGGTTATAATACCGGGCAACGTTCAAACGTTCGCAAACGCGAGTCCGTTGTCGTGCACCACGCGGACTTTATATATATATACATATACCTACGAAAGAACGGAGAGAGAACGGTGGTTCGGAAAGTGGACCAACCTCCGAAGCCGGTGGCCGTGTTAAAAATATAAAAGTGGTACAAGTTCCTCCCCACTTTACTTATATATCCCTACAATAAACCGTATATATTGTAGTTATATAGATATGGAAAATATGTAGGTGGTTTGGTAGGTAAGTAGAGGTAGGTATGTACGATTTACGTATAATACCATTACCATATATATATACAACAATCTCCGATATATTAAACGACGATTTTTTAAAAATTGGGTTAAAAATCGCTAAATTAAAAGATTCCAGGTCAAAATATATACACTCGAATTTTATTTTTAATATATTCATTTATTTTTTTTGCAAATTCTTCGACCTTGTTTCATCAATTTTAATCACCATTTTTACCTTTTTTTTTTTTTTTTTTTATGGGTCTCGTTTTTCTTTTTCTGATCATAGGTGCAGCAATAGTAAAAGAATTTTATATATGCTGACATTTAAGAATATCAACATCTTAGCAATATAACAGCTGCTGCTGCTTCGCAGACCTACTCGCAACCTTACGATCAGCTAAATCTCTCTTTCTCTATCTCGTATTTAATAAATGTGTTATTTACATTCTGAAGATTTAATTGTATACCAGATAAGGATCTCTTACACAATTACCATGGAGTCTCGAACGACCTGAAGACCGTAATCATCAGCCGGTATAAGTGTCCCACCTACGCGATTTACCGTCTTGATTTATATACGACAGGAAAAAATATAACGGAATTTAATTTATACATATATATATATGTATATAGTTATTGTATTATATATGTATATATTGTATAACGACGAGATAATAAACTCGTTTGATATATAAACGAAACAATTCGATTTATCAATAAATCAAGATCACGGTCAAACCGTCAGCTAACATCCGGATGACAATATGGCAAAATCTCATTCCTATAAGTGACGACGATCTTATTTCTCGATTTACAGCTACATTATTATCCCAAATTTATCGATCTTTACTTTTTGCCCTTGTGTCAGCGGTTGGATATACAAAACCGTTCGATTTTTTCAAAATCATATCACACCGAGGCGGATATGATATTCCAAAGTCGTGAGGTGGAGGGATCCGCCATTATAGGTTAGAAAATTTTCAATCGTCTAGTTAGCAGTTTGTACGTGTCTTGTAAACTGTTGTTAAAAAAAAAAATATTTTAACCGAACGTAGGTACGTTTGTTCTTTTAAGTTTAGAATTAGGATTCTAGGACAATGTTACGTCACTGTAGAGAAAACAATTAGTCGTATTCACATCTACATATCCCCCGTAAATATATATACATATACTAACTATCTAGAATTTTTTAAGCGTTGAACAAAGAGACCAACGACGTTCGTTCGTCACTCCGCTAGTCTGGGTCAACGGTTCTTTAAATAATTTAAACCAACTTCCAGCCGGAGTTAGGTAGTTAGTTAGTTAGTTGGTTAGTTAGTTAACCATAAAGCCTGCAGCCCTGAACAACGGCACATTCAATCCACCACTCCTTTTTCGTCACTTTTCACGTGGGCCGTGAAAACCGAAAAGTATATTATACATGTAGATGCCGATAGATTGTTCTGTGTATAGAATCTCGGTACGATTACATCGATTCATTAACATAGAAAAGAAAAACAATAAAAAGAAAAAAGACTCTGTCGTTGTTAGATTTCAGAATCTAAAGACTCGACGTCTCATTATATGAAAAAAAGAAAAGAAAAGAAGATAAAAGAAGAAAAAAAAATATATATATATATATAGGTATATATACTATTTGAATAATTTTTTGGTCAAGGTTAGGTAGCGGCACATTTAAGAAACAGGAGCTCTCCTCGCGTGGTTTATTAAATATGTATATGTATATATTATACATATATACGTGACAGTTACGTGGGGTTTGTAAGAGAGTACCGTAACGGTTACATGTGCACTTTCATGTCACTCCTTCCTTGTCCTCCTTAAATGTTCTCTCCCCCCCCTCTTTGTAGACTGCTGCTCTTTTAATCCTATAGCGTAAATTTCTTATCATCGATACATGTATACCATATATATATAAACGATCGTGACGTTTAAACGGAGTGTGAAAAATACTCTTTCACTCAACGTATTGCGGTGTTGGGTATAACTTCCCTATACTCTCTTCTTTTCTCTTCTCTCTTCTCTCTTCTCTCGGAGAGATTGCAGAATTTATGAGTATAGGTGTACGTATATATATATATATATATATATATATACTTGAATGTAGGCATATAACGAGAGACTACGAGAAAGTTTATACAGCTACTGCACTCAGAAGTCTCTAAGTATACCTGTAATCATGTAAGTTGTGGAAATGGAAGTGGAAGTGGAAGTGGAAGTGGAAGTGGTGGTGAAACGATCCCCGCAAACTAACCAAACCCGAGCCCAACATGGACTATGGCTTTGGCATCGACATCGGCATCGTTCTTTTGCCCCGCTTTGATATTACATGAAACGACTTTCGCATTGAACTTGTAGCCCAGGACATTCAAGGATACATACCTAACCTATACACCTATACTTATACACTTACACATATCTGTGCCACTGCACGATATTATACATACGTATATGTATATAGCCCGCCGGAAGGCACGCACTCAATTTCCGTAAGCAAAAAAAATATATAAAAATAAATAATAATAATGAAAAAAAAAAAAAAACTGAAACGAGGAAATGAGAGAAGATAAAAGAAACCACTGTGTATCATTCGACGAACGACTTTGAACTCATTTTCAATAAAGTTACAGTATTAAAAATGTCGTTATTTTTTTTTTTTTTTTTTTTTTGAAGTGAATACTTTTTTTTTACGACAAATGAACAGGCGTTACGGTCGCGTATGTATCTTACCTTACGTCTTAAGTCTTAAGTATTGGGTTTTAAATCTTAAGTCTTAAGTTTTACAAGTCTTGTTATTTATCGGTTTACCTACCTTTACAGATATATCCTCTTTATAGGTATGTATGTATCTATCTCTAGCCCTGCAAGAACTAGCTTGCTTATTGCTATATTGTATATACCTATGTATGTACATATGTATCAGTACAGTTTACTACTTATACTCCTCGTTATCCTATGGTATTTCGTAACAGTAATTCTATCCGAACAAGCAACACTATATCTACAGCTATACTTATATCTGTATGTATACATTATATACCTATATATATATATATATACAGCTATTTACTGGAAAAGTAAACTACATAGCGGGATTCTTTAACGCCAATAATCATTCTGCAGTTAGAAATTCGTTATATGGTGTATTATGGGTAGGTATATACAAATATGTATATATATAATATGTTATAGTCCAAATTACAAAAATCGCAAAATAAAAAAAATCAACTTTGCTACATTTTTTTTCATTCTTTTTTTTTTTTTGGTTTTCCATTTCCTCACTTTTTTTCGTCTCGATATATTTATATTTGGTACAAAATAAAATAAAAACAGAAATTATTATATTTTGTTGTTGTCTTTCTTAAAAAGGAACAAAAAAATAAATAAATAAATAAAATAATAAAATAAAAACCATAAATTTCTCTCCACGATGCTGTATTAGTAGTAGGTATATATATATATATATATAGAGAAAATTTTCACCTATCAGGATATATACCTATATATAGCTGCAAATGAATGAAAGCTGCAGTGTTGCTTTTTTTTTTTTTTTTTTGCCTTTCTTTTCCATTTTTTTTCTTTTTGTTTATTGGGTTCAACTATTACAGGCGATACAGGAGAGAACGGTTGTATACAGTTTATTTATATATATATATTATATACATTTCTCCCGTTTTTACCACATTTTTAATTTTTTTTTTTTCTAATTTATCATTATTTAATTTTCATTATTTGATTTTATTTTCATCTCGTTTTATTCTATTTCACTTTAACTTTATAAATATATATATATGTATGTATATGTATATAATATTATATACCTTGTATACGTGGGAATCGAAGCGAGTGGAAGATTACCACCGCTCGGCGGTACGACATGGCTGCTAGCGCTGGCTCTAGGCTAGGCTGTTATAATCGAGGCTGACTACTACTCTCCTGTCAGCAGACTTTCTCTTAAAGAACTGTAATAAACTGGGTATTAGGTGTAACGGGTTGACCTAGTCTTATCTAATTTTCTAAAATTACTTAAAACTTTCTTCTTCTTTCTACTACTCCCCCCCCCCCCCCCCCCCCCTTCCCTCCCTCCTTCACCATCTATTACTCTACGCTCTAACCTTTAACTTTTTTTTCCTTCTTATTTCTCTAATTGCTCATTAATAATAATAATAATTATTGTTATTATTATTATTATTAATATTATTTGAGGGTTTCAAAAGTAAAGTCAATTTATTTTTTATTTTTCCCATAACGTGAAAAATGTTGAAACGAGGTAAAAAAAAAAAAATCGAAACTTCCCCAAAAATTAATCTTGAAAGGTGATATGAACATAGAGCTGAACCGATTTCTATAAATTTTGACTAATTAAAATCGTGGGTTATTTCACTATAATTTTTCCATAAAAAAAAAAAAAAAAGAAAAAAAAAAGTCATTGGAAATTTTTTTTGTTTTCAGTTTTTTTTTGTTGAAAAATATTTCTTTTTAAATAATAATAATAAATAAATATCTTCCATTTCTTTTTTTTCCTTTCTCTCGTAGCAGTGTTTTTGTCTTTCTATCAAATGACAAAAGTTATTAGAAAAAAAAAAAAAATGTCGACCTTTATTTATTTTTCTAGTTTTTTTATGTTTTCCCTAAATTCTAAATTCAATAAGATTGATTTAATAAAAGTCGATATAATATAGATCATTATAATTTCATTCTGGTATATATAGATTTTGTGAAATATATAGTTTATTGTGTACATAATATTATAAGTAGGATGAAAGAGAAGTGTATGTACATATAGAAAAAGGGAGGAGTGTGAAAGAAAACTAGGTCTGAATAAAGAAAAAGAAAAGAGAAGGAAACAAAAAAAAAAAAAAAATAAGAGAAAAAAAAATGTTTTTACCGTAACAAAACGATGCAGCAGCCAAGTAACAGCAACACCAGCACAACCAACTACTACGATGCTCCTATATACGAGGAGCCGCTTGGGCTATAGAACCAACGACGTTCCAAGGTGAAAGTGATAACCACATTTACTGACCTACATTACTCTCTGGGTGTTCGTCTTGCCGATCACCACGCGGGGCTGGGTTGTGCTTCTTTAGTTAGTTCGTTCCCGTCTCATCCTCTTCTCTTCTCTTCTCTTCCTACACCGACTAGGTATACATATACATATGTATATGTAGATCGGATTGTGTATATATATATACGTGTGCAATATTTGTTTTTCTTCGTTTTTTTTTTTCTTCTTATTCTTCTCTTTCTTTTATTCTTTTTTATTTTTTGTGCAAAAAGAGCTCTGCGCCATTTTTTTTTTTTTTTTTAACTACATTTTTATTTCTGTTTTTTTTTTTTGTTTTTTAAGCTTGACCCAAAAAGTACGAAGCTCCTAAGTCGTTTGTTCTATTATTATAACCAGTCGCGAAAGTAGGTGGTGTATAGGTAGGCAGTCAGTCAAGAGTCAGTCTATATGTTTTACTTTGGCTATACATACATACATATATATATATAATAAATTAAATCTTTTTAATATACAAGAATTAAAAAAAAATTTATCAAACATTTTGTCAAATTCTATCTTTTTGTTTTTTTTTTGTTTATCGAAAATCAATTTGATATATATAACATCGAAAATATATATAACGTTCCTTAAGTATATAAAATAAAACAAAAAATGTAAAAAAAAAATAATAAAAATCTGTGTGTAGCAAACTTCTCACTTAAGACTTAAGACATTTCGTTAAAATTGAAAATTTTCGGGTACCCTGTCCGAAAGAAGTTTGAATTAAAATTCATTTGATTTTATTAATTTAAAATAATTAATTAATAAATTAACTAATTAATTAATCAATTAAATTATTCTTTTTATTATTTCTTCTGCTGATTTCACCATCCACCGATCAAAATTATCACCATAGCTGGCTATAATGTGTATATAAATATATACATACATATCGTACGTATATGTAAAAATATATACGACGGTACATTGAACCCTGCAGTAGAAATTATTCGAGGTCGAGATGTAGGTATAAGGAAAGAAGAGAATTTCTACCGTATATACATACATATATATATATATATAATTAAGGTATACTTATATGTATCTGTCTATATATGTATACATATTATTATGCACACGTATAGGTATATATATATATATATATATATATATATATATGTCTATACCAAATGGGTTAAAAAGTCTGTGTGAAACTTTCTCCGTTGCTTATATATATGTATGTATATATATTATATGTGTGCAGTATGTGTATCTATGTATATGTATATTACACATAATTTTCTACCACCACATATAGACCTCTGTGATTGTACATATATATATAAAAAAGTGTTTCGACCTCTGCTTGGTGATCACGTGGGGGGGGGGGGGGGGGGGGGGGGGGGGAGTCGGTTGGTCAATTTGATCGTGAAAAATATAAATACGTACATAATGTAAGATTATACTAATCACACTTGTATCTAAAAGAATTTTTTTAATTTTTTTTTCTAATGCAATTTGCAAAATTATTACCTCGGATTTGACAAAATAGTAAAATAAAAGAAAAAATCATAAAATCGTAACAATGAAATAAAAAACAAAATAAAAAAAAGGAGAGAAAATTTGGAGAATTTTTCAAACCAGACGAACTAGTTTTTATTTTTATTTTTTTGTGTTTCCAAGTGACATAAAATCTGATAATAGAGACTTGAAATTAGTATTTTTATATTTTGACTTGACCTAGAATATATATACGAGTCTATATCTTATGTATATACACTTATGTATATGTACACATATATAGTGTGCTAGTTATTTAGTAGATGAAAATATAGTTAAATATATATAAGTTTGTATATCTACTATGTATATAAATATATATGTATACTTGAGCCTTATGTATGTACATATATATATACATACCTATGAAACTATTAGTCGAAGAAGATAACATTATATACATATAAGACATTCTATGAGTATTCATTGACTAAAAATTTAATCAAAAAACGAAAATTTTTTTTTTTACATATTATAAATATATACATATATAATTATATATGTATATATGTACATATAAAATAGTGAAAATGGGACAGAAGATGAAAACTAGGTCATATGGTATAATTAATTGTATCTATATATGTATCTATGTATATATATAGTATATATAGTATATATAGCATAGTGAAAAAAACTGTCTAACCCTTCGTTATGACCGCGGGTCAAAATGACACCCGAGGTTCAACTTTGAAGATGAATACCTTTTTTTTTTTTTTTTTTTTTTTTTTGGAATGCACACACTACAGTACTATTTTTTTTTTCTCCTAAAAGTACGATATCTCACGAGTATTATAACCATAATTTTACTTAAAAATATTAAAAATGCAAAAAGTTATGATTTTTTTTTTTTAAAAGTGTCTTTCTTGAACGTTTTACGATTTATTTTTATTTTTATTTTTTTTTTGAACATGTTCACATTTGATTTTTGATATACCGATTTTTACTGCTTGTTCTAAAATGTTCAAAGTATATTCAAGTATTTTTTCAGTCTCGATCGGATTGATAGTTTTTTTGGCTTGGGACAATTTGACCTGGTTTGTTACTTACCAGCTCGATTGAAATTCTAGGTCTATATGTATAGTCGCGCGTACGTATCTTATATCTTACCTAATATTTATTTTCAAGTAAATTGCGTTTAAATGTATATATATACTTATATATTTCAATATATGTATAACATATAGGTAAAATTTAGAATTCTCTTTTCTTCTTCGTCGTCGTCGTCGTCGTCGACGATGTTACACGTGTAACTTTTAACCAATATGTATATAGTCTTTGGCCTAGAGTATATGTACCTATCTATACATATATGTACATTAACTATGTTCAGGTGGATCGGTGGATCGTTTAACCCAAAAAGCAAGAAAAGCTTGAAAACAAAAATAAAAATTCACTAAAACAGTACGTGTAGATTGAAATTTTGTATTTTCAAAAATTTATACAAAAAGAAATAGAAAATTTTCTCCATTTTCGATTTTCTTTTTGCCCTCTTTACTGTTTCCTTATCTTTGCTCTCGAAAAATCTCAAAAGGAAACAAAAAATATTATTATTGTTTGGATTTCTCGAAATAAATTGACCCTCCCCCCCACCCCAAAAAAAAAACGTAAAGATGTTAGAGATTTTTGTATTTTTTTTTTTTAAACCAAAAAAAATTAAAAAAAAAAATCAAATTTATTTATACATCAGACGTTAGACGAAATCGTTTTATGTACTGCAATGTGATAATAAGTAGACCTTGCGGTAATGTATGCGCGTTGTGTGTGTATATACATATATATATATATATATACATATATACTATACATAAAAAAAGTTTGGAGGCGGCGTGAGCGTGAGCGTGAACATGAGCATGAACAGGAGGTGCTGAGACTTGACCTGAATATCGTATCTATGTAGAGGAGGTTGAGAATGAGGAGGAAGAGGAGTAGGAGGAGATGATCAGTGAGCCAGGAGAGAAGAGTCGTCGGTAATAAGTTGACTATTTTTATTTATTTTATTCTTTTCTTCATTCGTTATATTTTCTTACATTTTTTATTTTTTATTTTTTTTTTTTTCTTCTGTTTTGTTTTGTCGTAAATCATACTCCCCTCTTTCTCTCCGAAACGAAACGAAACGAAACGGAACGGAACGGAACGGAACTAGGAGAAATTTGTCTGATCCGTTTAGAGCAAACTAAAAAATAAATGATAAAAAAATGAAAAATGTAGAAAATTTATAAAGTTCCTTTCACCGTGAACCACCGCGACCAAGTCTGCCTATAAGTACCTAACAGTAGGCATATATACATATACTTACCGTGCGGTTCTCGACTTTAACAAATGATGACAAATGACGATGATATACATATACTATATATATATTTATTTTTATCATACAAATATACATATACATAGGTAAATGAACCATGTCACACGGATTAGGTACACACACACACACATACATACATATATGCATATACGTAAGATGCGTAATAATCGAATAAACAGAACAAACAAAAAAAAAATGAAGAAATTTTATTTATTTTATTGCGTTACATGGTGTATATATGTATAATATGCATAACGGTATAAACCCGGGCCACTATGGGTATTAATCATATTACATTAGTCATTTACACATCATCGATGATATATAAATTATTATTATTAATATACAATAGGAAAAAGAAATTAACTGTACGTGTAACGTATTGCGCACGCTAGAAGTGAAACTTAAGACTTAAGACTTAAGACTTAAGACTCAAGACTTAAGATTCAAAACTTAAGACTCAAGACTCAAGACATAAGAATTAAGACTTAAGAATTAAGACTTAAGAATTAAGACTTAAGACTTAAAACTTGAGATATGTCGTTTTATAAAATTTCAAAAATCAAACCTCACACATAACAATATTAAAACTATTCATATATCTTATTTTTATATGCATTCGTATAAGTATAGGTACTAAAATTTATTGTCATTGTTCGTTCTTTCTCTCTCTCTATTTCTCTTTCTGTAGCTGCAACACATATACCTGTAGATACATACTAAACGTTATAGTTGCGGCCTAGCTTTCTACACACAGTTGTAAAGATATCCGGTAGCGTAATATACATATAGGTGTATATATATACATATACGTATATACGTATATACCTAGTTTCAGAATTATTATGTATAGTTAAGAGATTTCTCAGAATATCAAGGTTATACACCTTGTATCATGTATATAACATCGTATAATCCCATAACAGCAAACAGTAACGCCTTAACTAAGATCTGTAGATATACAGTATAACCAAATAACAGGTCAAAGAAAAAGTTCTTCTTATATTCTTTTGAATTTTATATATACAAATATATATATATATATTTTTTTTTAAAATTGTCCTGCAAATAAAAATCAAAATAGAAAAAAAAATTAAACAAAAAAATTAATTCTTCTATTTAAATTGGCTATAGTTTGTTTCTGTTTCTTGTTTATTGGTTATTTTTGAGGCAAGAGAAAGTATATACTTAGCATAAGTATGTATATATATACATGTATATGTATGTATAATATATACCTACGGGATGGATAAATATTCCTATAAACATAAGAGTATAAAATCATAGAAGCGGAACTTGAGAGTCTCGTTGACTCTGACTCTGACTCTGACTCTGACATAATTTGATGACCGTATATAATTAATATACGCGTGCTTATAGCTGAGAGAAGAGATAGCTGGCTAGCTGGCTACTGGCTGCACCCATAAAGCCAGAAAAAAAAAAAAAAAAAAAAATAGAAAATAAAAAATAAATAAAAATACCAAAAGAGTCGTAGTAGTAGTCGGACGACACGTGTGGCAATGAACTTACCGAATGTCCCGTGCGATGACTTACTACTGACTGCTTCACTTCGTTTTACGGAAGGAAATTTTTGGTTTTTGGGATTATCACATTTTTCGGCATTATCAGGACAATTTTCCAGGTATTTTTTTTATCAATTTTCACCATTTTTGATCCTGATAATTTACTTCTAATATTTTTTGATGTAAAATAAATTTGATATCAAGTTTACAGTCTCATTCAAATTTTTGAGATTCAGACCTTATGGTTTACTGGACTAAATTAATAAAAGATCGAAATAATTTACTTAAAAAGAGAAAACGAATACCTATAGTCAAAAATAAAAATCACTGTAACAACCCGAGTCCGAGATAAGTCTCTTATAATTCCAACATCATATATATCTATATTGTATTTACAGAATCGTTTGTCGAAGTAAAAAAAAAAACTTTCGAAGCCATTGAACCTTTATAATACCTATATTCGCGTACACATTACGTTTACTCGTTCACGCTTACGTTCACTGCCCCGCGCTCTCTCACACACACACACACACAAGTCATCAAAATTACGCATATATGTATACATGTATGTACATACATATAGACATAAATTATAGATATATATGTGTGTAAGGAATCTACATGTATGTATACGACTCTTGGCTTTGGCTTTGGCTTTGGCTTTGGCTTTGACTGTCTGATTTTGCCATTGCAACGCTCTCTCTCTCTCTCTCTCTCCATCAGGTTCACGGCTATGCCATATGTGCTCGATGCTATATTACACTCTGTTCTCTCTGTGTTCTGTAGTATGTACCTTATACTACTGCTGCTTCCCATACCACCCACCTACCTAACTACCTACTTATAATATTCAGGTTCATGGACTCTCTCTCCTTCTCCCTTTACTCTCTCTATATTTAACCACATCCATATCTCTCTATATATATCCAAAGTATTAGCTCAAAAAAATGACCACTACATCATCACTGTAATCACACATCTGATAATGAAAAATTACGTAATGAAATTTATAGTTTCCCATTAAAAAAAAAAAAAAAACTAAATTGGCCTTGATATCCTCTTGAACCATCAACTTACAAGAAAGTAAATATCACCGGTATAATCTCTCCCTTTTAAAACCGAAAAAATTTTATTTGAAAAATTTTTTGATTTGTTTAAAATTTGTCGAATTATTCAATTGTTTAAGTTAAAATAGGACACCCTGTATATTTGATAGGTAATAGGTATATTATATACATACGGATTTATTTATACCTATCTAATGTATGTACATACAGCTATGTAATATGCACACTATACGTACATACGTTCGTACGTGGATAATAGAGAGCAGCAGTAACAGTGATCTAACTGTAAGAGAAGTTTCTTATGTTGCAGTATGGCGAGTGCTGCTTTCTCCTCAAAGTGTTAAGGTATAGATAGATAGATAGATGGATAGATAGATACTCTTTCTCTCCTTTTCCTATCCTTTCCCAACTCTTAACTTTAAACTTAAACTTAACTTAAATTAACTTTCAACTTCTTCCATAACTTGTACGCGTAATTGCTGCAGTATAAGCAGTAGCACAACATATAGTATTAGCAACGATCGTTTTTAACTCGGTATACACACACACACATATGGTCTTTATATACAGCCATTTACGTATAGGTATACGTATGGATATCTAACAGAGTCTAGACTAGGCTATATACTTCCAGGTATACTAGGTCGACAGACTAGTCGATTTACCATATAAATATATATATATATATATATTTTTTTTTTCTACCGGATGTTAAGGTCCGTCCCTACAGCAGAGAGTTATGTAGTTATACATACATAGGTACAATTATACGTGACTATTAAACTGGGCAAAAAAAGGAAAAACAATACCCGAAATCGTGAAATTAACCATAAATTGAATTTTGATATCTAATAACTTTTGAACGAGTGGGTTTATCGTGTGATATAAAAATATACATATGCATGCGAGTCTTAAGTCTTAAGTATTAAGTTTTAAGTTTAAGTTTCAGGTCTTAGGTCCTAAACCCTAAGTCTTAAGTTTAAGTTTTAGGTCTTAAGTCTTGAGTTTTAGGTCTTAAGTCTTAAGTTTTAGGTCTTAAGTCCTAAGTCTTAAGTTCTAAGTCTTAATTAAAAATAAAAAAACAATCATCGATTGTTTATCTATCACTTTTTTATCCTCCATCTTTTTTCATTACTTTTTTTTCCCCCCAACCATATCGTTTATAAAGAATAATATTTTATTGTCTGGGTTTTATTTTTTGATTTTCTTTCTACTACTTTTCATTTAATTCTTATCATTCTTTTTTTGGTTTCTTTCCTTTTCTTTTCATATTAGTATATACATATAAACTAAATTTACCAACGTGTTATTTACCTACTTTTTAATATTTTATTCATTCGATTTAAATTTCGATTTATTTCATTCTCCATTTTTAAATAATATACCTATAAGATAGCACATAGTATCTATATCATTATAGATATATAATATACTATGTATACATATAAATGTGTATAGATAAATGCAACAGCGGACTAACTGTGCACGCGATGTGCAACAGCAGCAGCAACAGCAGCAGAAGCACTTTCATCAGACTTTCTGCGCTTTCCATTAACTAGGAGAAAGAAAAAAAAAAGAAAAGAAATGACAAAAAAAAAAAAAAAAAAAAAAAAACCACCAACCCACCTAGATACTGTGCTGGATCTTGCAGAATTATTTATAATACACATAGTAGGTATGTAACGTGTGTATATATCTGTAGAATAGAAACAAAAAAAAATAAAATCTTCATTTCTTTTTTTGAATAAAAAATAAGGTCTCCATATTTTTTTTTTTTTTTTTACTGTTCGTATTTTGTTTATCAAGATTTTCTCACTTTCTTAACCTTTCTGTTTTCTTTTTCATATTCAGTAGAAGTGAAACTTCTTACTTAAGACTTAAGACTTGAAACTTAAAACTTAAGACTTAAGACTTAGATGTAAATGTATATTTTGTACAGGGATATGTCAATCCTACAATTTTCATAGCACTTGATAAATTTTTGGTACCCTGCCCAAAAGAATTTTTATTTAAAAAACCAGAAATCCAAAAAAGAAATTTCACGTATGACATCGACTGTATAATCCATGTATAGATATACATACCCAGGGTCTCTTAATTCGGACATTGAACAATAGTTCGCAAACTGTCTGGGCTTTTCAGGAAACATCCAATTAGGGTGAGTGCAGTAGCAGCAGCTCGTAGAGGGATCTGCAGCAATTGGTGATGACCCACCACCATCACCATTATTATCCTCTAAACAATTTCAAGCTATCACGTTAGTCTGGTAGTTCTCTCGATCATCCAAATCAACGATTAATAATACCTAGAGCGGGGCAAAACGGGACATAAGATCGGGATGTATTGATAAGGCGAAATGGGACGCCAATAAAATGATATTAAAAAAAATTGTCTTTCTTTAACAGAATATTTCAACTGAATAATTGATAATATTTCACATTTTTGAAACACCATTTCAAATGTTTGATGATGCATAACGTGGTGCTCTTCCCTCTAACTAGATTTTTTTTCAATTTTTTATATTATGAATCAAATCAATCGCAGTTTGTTCAAGAACGTTTAACTTAATACTTATGATATGTGTATGTATATATATAATCACGTTTAGAATTACGATTTTAAACTTTATACTCATGGATGTAGAAAGAAAGTTGCGATATCTATACAGCTATAATTTATTTATCTCGTGTACATAAACAGCTCGTCGTTGCTTATAAAAAGATCAGGTTTTCGCAACTAGAAATTCCCATTCACACACAATCAATCAGATATATACATATGTATATACAATATTCTCGCTGCGCTTGCACTTCCATTACGCACCTTTTCATTCTTTCCTCATTTTTATTTTTATTTAGTTCATTCATTTTATATACCACAAACGTTTGTCCCATTTTTTCCTTATATAATATATTTATAAATCAACTTTTACATATTTACTGTAACTTCATAACATATTATATATATATATATCTACTATAATATTATTATGCATATACATCACCTGATGCAACGTTCATTTTTCCTCTCTGAAATTATTATACACGAAACAAGGTTTCGTGTTCAATTTAATCAATTCACTACACACACACACACACACACACATTATTATAATCATCGTCGTCACCATAGTCGTCAAATATCCTCAATAATATTTATCATTTACAAATCACAGTCTCTATAACTGTTAGATATATAGGGAATACATAGCTCTATGTTATGCAGTTTAATTCGTATATATATATACACACATACGAGTCATATATTATTAAACAATTAATCACCAAGCTATGCGATCATAATTCTGTTAATTATGTACATAACAATCGTCACGTAGCATCGTCAGATATTCCAGGTGCAGTTTAGATTCAAAATTGAATGTCTTAATGAGAATTATATCAATCTATGTGTTACATACCATATATAGTACGAGGGAGGGAATAAATATGATAAATAATAAATTCTGTTTAAAGAATGTTGATAAAATTAATAGTCCAGTATTTTATTTTGTTTTTTTAGTATCTCATCATTTTTGTTGAAGAAACTAAATTTTTTTACAAAAAGAAAAAACGAAAAAAACGTATGAAATCTTTTCGATATAGATTCCTCGATAGATTCTAAGACTAAATTCCCTTTACCAAAAATTCGAGAGACTAATAGTTTCCGAGTTACGGAATATATTAGTTCACCAATCACAGAGCCTGACAGAGTCAGGTCCGAGTCAATAGACTAAAATTAACAGTGCCCATGGTTCTCAGCGTGTAAAATTTTATTTTCGTTTTTCGACGAGTATATATCGACTCCGCTTAAGAAAAACGGAAATAAAATTTTACAGTCTAAAACCCAGGGGCACTGTTAATTTTATTCTATTGACTCGGTCCTGACTATGTCAGCTCTGTGATTGGTCAACTAAGATATTCCATATCTCGTAAACTATAAGTCCCACAAATTTTTGGTAAAGAGAATTTAGTTTTAAAATCTCACGAGGAATCTATCCACAAAATTTCGTACACTCAACCTGAAAATCACCCTGTATAATTCACAAAGAGAATTGATTGATTAATCAATGATTACTTTTTTTTTCTCTCTCTCTTCATATTTTCTCTCATCATATCTAATTTTATTATTATTGAATCGTCGTTGATTCACGTTCATTAATTTGTTGACGTCTGTTTAATAAAATCCTTCGGTAAGTATACATACCCGTATACCTATATATACTTAGACATACACATACACGAGATAGGTAGGTATAATCGTTATAGTCGTCAGCCTTTGTGTCACTTCCTCAACGACTGCCACCGACTCCACGATTTCCACTGCTGTAATTATTATCAGATATTATATACACACATACATATGAATATATACTTATATGTATATAGCTATATACTATACGTATACATATATACATAAATATGACTCAATATTAATTAATATCGCAAGGATTTCCGTTTTGCACCTCATGCCGTTTATTATACATTATATATGTATGTATACACAATATAGGTATTCTTTTGTAAAATTTAAATAAAAACACACGATTATTAACACACTGCCTGCCTTGACTGCAGTCCATCATAATCATCGTAATCATCATTCGTTTATAAATTATAATGCGTATTTGGAAAAACTTCAAGATAAAACTGCATGTATATACATATATGTATATATACGTGTTGAGTTGCACATTCGCCAATCCGCTAATGTCTCTACATATATATCCATACCTATAATATACGTAATACCTTTTGGAATATTTTGCGACTAAAATTATTTGTCCTCGGTGTATTATAATTAGATAAATATAAAGCACAATGCCTCGTTGGCTCCTATACATAATAAGACTGCAGTGGCTCCTCATCTTAATATATTATGTATATATATATACAAAAGAAAATATAATACCTAAATGAAAAAATACAATTTATTATCTATATGTAGAAGAATTATAATTTTTCAAATATGTATATAATAATATCAATCGAATCGATTTCAGAATGTATTTAAGGTGTATATGTACATACATTGCAAAGTATAATAATAGAAGTGAATTTAAGAATAGATAAGAATTGAGAAGACTTAACGCATGGAGGATATAATTAAGGTAAGGACATATCGCATTCTGTTTCCTTTTATGTCGTGCGTACGTACGTGCATGCGTGCGTTGATGGGATGTTCATACATACATACATACATACATACATGCGCATACCTGTATGCAATGGCCTTTATAGTGTATTTATGTAACAATAAAATTAGACTTGGTGCTAATGTTACCGATGCTGCTGTTGCAGATGAGATGAGAAGAGAAGAGAAAAGAAGAGAAGAGAAGAGAGAATAGAGTAGCAATTCTTTCGTTAGAATTAGGTGTAGAGGTATACGGTATATATGTATATGTCTGTAAGTATGCAAAGACGTCTGGTGACATCGAGAGAGATGTTCAAAATTACCTACTACCATCAGCAACTGTGATGCGGTATAAAAGAAGAATAAGAATAAGAATAAGAATAAGAATAAGAAGAAGAAGAGTCTGATCAGTAGAGTAGTGGGACATGATGATCGGACGGTGTCGATTTGCTTGCATAGGATAAATACGTGCGTGCGTGCGTGAATGCAATGCTTTTAATTAGAATGAAAAATAAATGAAATTAGAGTTTATTTTCAGAAGGTATAGAGAGCTGCTGATTCCGATCCGATCAAAAATAAATTGGAAGATAAAAATAAAAAAAAAAAAAAAGAAGAAAATTCAACGATATAGGGAAAATAAAATGAATGAAATAAAATTAAATGACGGAATGAAAAATCGCAGACCGATGAAATCATTTTTATAATTTATATGTATATATATATATATATTGCGATATATCTAATTGATATAAATAAACATGTAAATAGATACATGATACATGTATATATAATATATGTACATTATATAATCTTTCCCCGGTTATCTATTTTTTTTTTATCTTCTTCTGCTTCTTATTAATAATGTTTTTTTTTTTAGTTTTCCCGAAGTGAATCAGAATTTTTTTTTTCTCTTCAATCACTACTGAACTACGTATGGTAGGAAAATTTTTCAACTTTCAACTTTAAATAATAATAATAATAATAATAATAATAATAATATGATGTTTGTACGTATTTACTTTATAGTTACGTATGGAACAAAAATATTCAAGGACCAGATCCCTATATAATGTGTATATATATATATATATATTATGTACCAAGTTGGCATGCAATGACCCATCAAAATTGCGCAATAATTATATAATTACACAACATTAATGTGTACATCTTAATAATTGATATTGAATCAAAGGCAACGTAAGTATATGAATGACGTAGGCATTACCTATAATACATATTATACATACATTACGTTATATTATTATCCAATAGTTAAATGACGTATACATATACATATATACATATAAATATATTAGAGTAATTCCCTCGACTAGTAAATACGTCATCGACGTAATCTATATACGTAATTACCCAGGCGCGGCCTCAGGCTCATTCAATTCTATAATAACCATAACCATAATTTTTTTTCTTTCATTATTTTTTGTTATTATTTCTCATTTTCTTTTTAGGTTTTCATTCTTGTTTTTCCATAAAATTTTTTCAGAAATAATTCTTCTAAAATTTTTCTTCTCTTTATTTCTTAATTATCTTTGTCTTCTCATATTTTTCTTTCTTCACTTAACAAAGGCCTTTCTTTCTTTTTTTATTTCTTCTTCTGTTTTTTTTTTTTATCAACGACGACGACGACGACTTTATAAATATATACACGACGAGAAAAGAAAAAGAAGAAGAAGAAGAAGAAGAAGAATATTGAGGAGAAGGTTGAGGAGGAGGTGCGAGCCCTTGAAATATCTGAAAATGAATAATGCCTGTGGAAACCTTCACAACAGTGTGCAGCAGCATCAGTAACAGTCTTAGTAACTAACTTGTAACTGATAGTAGCTGGTATATAAGTACTGTGATATGTATATGTACATATATAGGCACATATACATATGTATATGTATATACGTGTACTTCTGATCCGTGCACGGAGAGCACGGAGAGGTACTTCAAGGTCGTCCTTGACTGGAATTATTATCCGCTTGTGACGTCACCCTGCAGTACTCGTGTGTATGTATGTCCCTATATAATGTACATATGTATAATACGTACACCTTAGAGCCATCGATTATTATACATACTTTTGTACTCGAACATAGGTAATTATACTTCCTTTTTTTTTTCTTTTTTTTTTCTTTTTTATTGAAGTGAATAGTTATTTTAAGTCTTAAGTCTTAAGTCTTACGTCTTAAGTCTTGGATTTTTGTATTTTTCATTTTAAAGTATGTATTCACTTCAGACGTGTGAATGTACCCACACATACTTTTATTTATTTTTTCTCTTCATTTTTCATTTTATTTATTACATATATATATATATATATATATATATATGTACATAGGTATATGGATTTATATACTTACCGCATTAATCTATCCTACATTCACTTTTGAGTAGATAATTAATTAATCATTGACTTAATCATAACCGTTACAAATTAATATCAAAACTAACCGCAAAATTATAAAACTCCATGTATATACGTATGTATGTATGTATGTATTTTTTATACATATGCATAAAAGTAAATTATAACATACGAGTATGACCTCAAAGAAGGAAAAAAAAAAAGAAAATCATTATCAAACAACGTTACGTTATAGTATAGTATAATCTACGCACACGGTTACGACCACACACACACACACACACACACGTATCTATAATTGTACGGATATATAATCATTAAATAATTCTTCGTTTTTGAAACAAAAATGGAAAAAAAATTGTTTCACCTGAATATTCTTCTTATCCTTTACCTTTACCTTTTACCTTTCTTAAACTTTAACACCTACACACACAGCTTACATAAAATAAAAGAAATGAAGGAGAAGAAAAAAAAAAAAAGAACGAAATACAGAAAATGAAAATATGGATAAAAATGAAAAACGATATATACATATGTACATAAGGATAAATGAATATAGTAAAATATAAGCTATAAAATAAAATAAAATCATATAATATAAGATGATATGTATAATTGTAATTATTCTGCTGCAACTATAATACATACCCTACTGTGTGGCGTAGTGTAGTGTAGTGTAGTGTAGTGTAGTGTAGTGTAGTGTATAATACTGGTACTGTAATGCACCGCACGCCAACAACAGCAGACCGATAAGACGTTACAGAAATAGCAAGTTGAATGGCCTACTCTCTCTCTCTCTCTCTCTCTCTCTACTCTCTTTCTCTTTTTCTCTCTTATTCTCTCTCCCTCTCTCTCTCTCTCTCTCTCTGTCTCTCATTTGCAGCGTGTATCTATCTATCTATCGGACTGTATGCTGCTGCTGCTGCTGCTGCAGCAGCAGCAGTCGGTCGTTTAAGGTTGTATTATACTTGCGCTATACGAGGACTTGCGTATGATGCAGTGAAATAAAAAATAGAGAAATAGAAAGAGAGAGTGGCTTTGTTAAAAAATCTTATAAAAATTTCTAAACGAAAATAAAAAAAAAATAAATAAAAAAGAAAATCCATGAATCAAAAAAAAAAAAAACAGAAAATTGCAAATATTTCTCATTTCGTTTTCTGAATCAGAATGGAGATATAAAATGTTATTCCTTATACCGTCATGTATATATACATATATATATATATATATATATATATATACCTATATCCGCCCCCTAGCTCTGAAGCATGATCAGGATTGCAGATTTCATAATATGTAGTACCTATAATATGTATCATACATAAACCTATACATACATGTACCGTATATACAGCTATAACAAGTAGAGTATATATGTATTATGCATATATATATAGGAACGTGGTGATATGCATAAGAGGGTGATAAGGAGAGTAGTAGGAGGTCTGAATCCGCGGGAACAAAGGTTGCAACAAAAAGCCTGTTTCGCGATACATATACATATATACCATATACCTATATTATTACTATATAACATATATTTTACATACACAGAAACGAGTGCGCGTACATATTGAATACCTACATACCCATACGCATGTATTGTATCAGCGGTAAGAGTGCAGCAACAGCAACAGCATCAGCATCAAATCCGGCGTCGCGCGGCGCTAAAAGCATAAAGAGCGAGCGAGCGAGCGAGGGGGCCTTGGACGATCTCTGTCCTTGACTTGGCACGATTACCCCAGCAGCTCGAGAGGTGTGACGTCATTCCGCATAACTCGCCTAATTGCATCGTTGCCGCTGCAGTTTTCTCCCTCTCCCCCATCTCCCCCTTCTCCTCGTCCTCCTACTCCTACTCCTACTCCACCCTCTCCGACGACGACGTAGGACTGCATCGCGTTTTTCGTCCTTTTCTCTTTTATATATACATATATATATATATATATATCTTTCTCTCTCCTAAATCCTCTATAGATTCTCCCCTCTGCGTGTCCCTTCTTCAGGCCATTCGCGCCGTTCGTTTACTGCCTATATACACGTGTATATCTATATATGTTTGTATGTATGTACTGTACGTACGTGTAAACAGTTTTCTCCCACGCGAAGGCAACAACGAAAGGGGACGATAGAGAAAAGAGAAAGAGAAAGAAAGATAGAAGATGAAAAAAAAAAAAGAAGAAAAGACAACAACAATATCTAGAGAAATTGAAAAGGGGAGTGAAACCTCCTCACACAACTCCATCATGATCACGAACAACGATCACGATCACGAGGCAAATTCGTGACAAACAACATACACAATTTTTATATAATATATATGTATGTATACATATATGGTTAATTATTATTGTTTTTTTTTTGTTTTTTTTTGTTTTATTTTAATTTTATTTTATACGTTTATTTCTGAGCTATTTATTCTTTCTTGTAATATTTTTGTTGTTGTTGTTGGTGTTCCACGATTTACAAAACTAATCTAAGTGTATATGAGTAAAAAAAACCAATATACATATGCATATGAGGATACTCCTTTTCTTTGTTTTTAAAATTTTGTATTATATGCGATCATAAAAGAAAGAGGGACGGGGGAGAGGGAGAGGAAGAGGGTGCAAAACGGGTACCTAAAAATAGTAAATTGGTGATGAAAAGAGCACCGTTCTAAGTTTCTTGAAGACTTGTTTCAGCCTTAAGTCTTAAGTTTTGAGTCTCAAGTCTTAAATCTTAAGCGAGAAGTTTCACAGTTTCTGTTTTTAATTTTAACTTTTTTTTTTTTTTTTTTTACCCTTTGGCTTGATATGCCTCGACACGATAAGACTTTGTTATATAGGTATATCGTTTTGTTTCTCACAAAGAGTCATTCTTACTTTTTATTTTATAGCTACACCCCTTTTATTCATAAAATCAGGCGATTTTTAAAAAATTTTATATCTTTTAGGTATATAATATCTATATAACGATGTAGAGACGAAATAGTGGCGAAAAGCGAAGACCAACCTCGATATTTCGGAGTCTATGACTCCTCCTCGTAGCTTTAACTTAAGCTTTTAACTTCAGCTCGATGGATTTATTCTTCTTAAGGAAGAAAAAAAAGAAAAAAAAAAAATTGTAACCATATCCAGATCGAATTGGTATTAAATGCACTTTATAAAAATACGCTTTTGTCAATATATATATAGGGCAATTCTTGGTAATGACAATAAAAGAATTTTTTTTAAAAATATATATCCTGCAATTTTGTTCGAGCATATATATCTCGGTATATGGAAGAAGTTTAATTTCAATCGTGGGTCCTGACGACATACTATCTTTTCTTTTTTTTTTTATTTCTTGTGTATTACACGCTTCGTTTATTAATCCAATATTATCGTATAAAAAAAAAACTAATATAAAAATTTTATTTAATTTTTAGTTAATTAAATCGATTTTCATCTTAGGTATACATATACATATATAATACCCTTCATGGTTCTAGAAAGCGATAATAATATTCCGAAAAAAAAAAATTAAAAAATTAAAAAAAAATTAAATAAAAAGATAATCAAGTACGTATGTCTGTCCTGTTTGTCTTCGAACTGTTTTCATTGTCTCGAATAAAGGAACATATAGATGCCAGCCAGGCTGGCCACAGGCAGGCAGACTGCCCAGGCAGAGGCAGACTTCGTCATCACGTGTTGCAGTGGTCGAGGGTTAAGGTGACCTTGGGTCTTTTGGAGTTGAATGGTCGATGTTGCAGACTTTCAGCAACAGCCAACAACAGCGGGAGCTGTAGTAGTAGAAGTAGTAGTAGTAGAAGAGTTGCAACCTTATTGTGTGCACTTCTGTGTTTGTGTATATATATATAGTTTTTTTTTTTGTATATTATATATTTAACAAGATGATGATACTTATTCTCCAACAAAACAAAAAAATTTTTCAAAAAATGAAAAAGTAAAAAACATTTTTAATAGATACAATATTTTATATATTACATTATATGCATATACCTATGTATGTAATATCCATCTAAGTATATATGTATATATATATATATATATATATACATCGTTTTATGCACGTAAGTATATATCGCGTCGAGAGAATCGAGCGAGTCGAGAGTCGCGTGACCCTGGCTTACAAACTAATCGGTAGATACCCTCCCTGATCCCTTTATATTCGTTTAAGTAGATCAAAGAGCTAACTAAATGCAACAGGCACGGTATTTATTGTGTATACATATCCTATATTCTTTTGATAATGTATATGTATTATAATATCATCTTGTTACACTCTGTATTACACTCAACTATTTTTATATATCTCACGAACTAATCTATTTGAGAGAAAATTTATATAGGTAATTTTGTTTAGAATTGAACGCTCTAAAAAAAAGATGTCTTTGTCTTCTTCGATGAATCCAACCGTTATCAAGTTATTCATAGTTTATTAAAATTTTTATGAAAAATCGTTGTTTTAACACGAATAACTTGGAAACTATTAGATTTATCGAAAAATATTAAGATATCTTTTTTTTTTTAGAGTATTTAATTTTGAACAAAAGTAGATATTCAGAATCTTTCTAAGCGTATTAGTTCTCGAGATATAAAAAATCGAAAAGTAGATACCACGAGATCATTTTCTATGTATATATTTTAGATGGAAACATAAATAATAGCAATTAGATTTTTTGTTTTTTGTTCTCTTTCTTGAGGGTCGTTATGTAGATTATAAAGAACAAGTTCTTGCTAGTAACTATATTGAAAAAAAAAAAAAATAGAAAAATAAGAAATGGTCAGTTTATTTGGCCCACCCTAATACGTATATGCGTACATACTGACCTTAATTTTCTCTCTGCAGTTATAAAGCTGTTACATATGCTCGTTCTGATTGTCTCGATCTCACACATATACGTATATATGTACACCTATCACATACATAGACATATGTATTTTTATGTATGTACATACATACGTACATACGTAGGTATAATGTAAGTACCTACTTGGCGAATAAATCAGGACAATTTAATTAATTCAGCAGTGATATCTATATACTAGCTGACTGACCTATATATATTAGACTGGGCCAAAAAAATCGACTATTTTTTTTTTTCTTTTTTAAATTATATCGAAAATATTGTTTAGGGTGACAGAAAAAAAAATTATTGCGAGAATTTGAGTCCTTAATATTAATATTATGAGGTCTATCATCGCAATTTTAGATTTTTTTTTCCTGACCGGGTTTTTGTCTCAGAACTCCCAAACCATTGAGTTAAACAAAATTGACTCGGATATATTTTTTGAAGGAAATTGAATGCTCTAGAAAAAAGGTCTGATTGAAATTTTCCGTCAGATGAACCGTTTCCTTACAATCATGTCCTAAAAATTTGTATAGTTTTACAATTTGATCTTTCAACTTTGGAAGGTCAAATTGTAAAACTATACAAATTTTTAGGACATGATTGTAAGGAAACGGTTCATCTGACGGAAAATTTCAATCAGACCTTTTTTCTAGAGCATTCGATTTCCTTCAAAAAATATCTTCGAGTCAATTTTTTTTAACTCAATGGTTTGGGAGTTCTGAGACAAAAACCCGCTCAGGAAAAAAAAAATCTAAAATTACGACGATAGACCTCTTAATATTAATATTATGGACTCAAATACTCGCAATAATTTTTTTTTTTCGTCAAAAATCAAAAAATGAAAAATAAAATAATAAGATAAAGAATCGCGAAAAAATATATGTTCAGATTATTACAAAGGTATATACATATAATAATATACAATTGAAAATAATCTCTTTCTTCATATTTGCACAAAGATTATTATTAGTATATTTCGTTCGAAGAAAAAGTAAATTTGTTAACTCATAAAGCCATTCTCTACCGTGCAGGATATCGCTGTAGTTAAAATATCTCTTTCTCCCTCTCTCTCTCTTTCTTTCTTTCTCTTTACGGCGCGTGATATTTTCGGATTAGCAAGCCAAAAATGCAGTCCGGGGACTGCACGAGCTGCAGCAGCAGCAGCAGCAATGGAGGGTTAAACGAAACACTAACTTCTCAATTCTGACTCATAAACCGGACGTTGAACGTCGTTCGTCGAGGTCTGAAACAAATTCCAAAAATTTCAATGACGAATCTCTCTGTTTCTCTCTCTCTCTCTCTCTCTTTCTCGAAATTTCATTCTCTTTTTCTATTCAACAATTTTAAAACCTGACAAAGAATGACAATCAGAAAAACAACGAAAATAAGAAAAAGAAGAATAAAAATAAGAAATTTTCCACTCCTCTCAAAATTTCTTTTTTCTTTTATATTTTTCATTTTCTTTTATTTTATCTCCCTCAAATACCAATAACAATAATAATAATAACGTCAAAATTTACTCGAATTTAATTGAAGCGAGAAACAAAGAGAAAATAAAAATAACAAAAAAACCAAAATTTGCTAAAAATAAAAACATAAAATAAAATATATTTCTCGTTTTTCTATGTATTCATGTATATATATGTACATGTATATCGGTACTGCAGCCGTTTAAGGGGGGAACGTGACTCCGAGTGCATCGGCAAACGGACGGACGCGGGGGCAGCGGGCCGCAGCAACTTCGGGGTCGAAGTGAAGGAGGTAGGTAAGGGCGGGAGGGAGAGAGGAAGGGAGTGAGTTTAAAGAGGGCGACATCGCATCGGTGCGAGGCCAGCCAGCCAGCCAGCCAGCCAGCCGTCGTCGCTGCGTCGTGCCGTGCCGCGCCACGCTATGCGATGCGATGCGATGCAATGCGATTCGATGCCACGCCACGCCAGGCCGGCGCACCGCGCCGCTTTAACGTCGCGTCGCTCTGCCTTGAACCTCCGCCGGTGCATTGGCCGTCGCTCAAGGGCGTCCGCCCGACTCTGACTCTCCCTCCGACTTCTGTAGTCTGTCCCCCGCAGTCAGACTCTCCCTCTCTTAAACTTCCAGCTCTCTGAAACTCTCCCTCAACCTTTAACTCCCCCGCATACCCCAACCCTCGACCGACCTCGACGAGACTAGGGATCGAAGGAAGAGTTAAACAACCGTCGTCGCCCCTGAAAAACCAAGACGGCGGGGTTACTACCCCGATGAAAGAATATTTTTTCTTTTTCTTTTTTTTTTTGTTGGAATTTTGAAGTGAAACTCTTTTTGTTTTTTTTTTTTTGTTTTTATCGATGAACTATTGTACGACTAATTGTTTCAAAAAACCAAAAATCAAATTTAGAATATCGATTATAATTTTGAAAGAAAATAGTTTAAAAAAATTATAAGAAAAACTACGACTCATATATACGATGAGTATTCGTATTTATGGTTATACTAACACGTATTACGTTTGTGCGAATAAACTACGATGTGCGCCTGGTGCACTAGACCAACTAGATATATAATATACCTTGCTTGGGCTATATAACAGTAATCTATGACACAAGAAGAAGAATAAGAGAATATAAGACGGTGAGAAACAGCAATAAGAAGAAGAGGAAATAGGAGGGTAGAAGTAGAAGTAGAAGTAGAAGAAGACGAAGACGAAGAAGAAAGAGGTGTATATATATATAGTAACTAGTTGCATCATATTGCATTCCCTACTTCTGCTGCTGCTGCCGAACAGTAGCTATACCCACATAACTAGTACATGACTATTATCTATACACATAAATATACAAATACTTAAAATATACTCTCGCAACGTGTTATGAAAATTTGGATAGATAGTGAACACGATGGAGCTCGTCCTGGTCACTCGAATAAAAAAATTTATAGAGATTCTGAATCAGTATAAACGTGACTATCGTTCGGTCTATTATAAATAAAAAAATTTAAAAATTGTCCAAATGGTAGCATGTCAAAAAAAAGTATTTTTGTTTTGCCTTTTTTTATTATAAAAATCGATGTAAGAATCGGTATTTGTTGAACATCGATTTAAGCGTAGATCAAACGATAGAGAGACATCTCTTCTACCTGTACATACTTTATTCAAGTCAATCGGATCATTGGCTATCGAGATATCGTGTTCACCGTTTTGAGATAAACGATCTTAAAGTTTGAAATATGGATATCAGTGATGACGCGCTGCTCCACTTAAACATTTATAGCATCGTCAGTTTTTGGAATTTTTTCATCGCATAGGGCTTAAAATATTCGGAAAATATGTAGCTTCAAAATTATTGAAAAACATAAAACGATATTTTTACATCTGCGAGGTTAGAAACTCCTCTTAACGAACTACACACTCGACATTTAAAAAACTCGACATTCTATAAATTTAATCCACGTAAAAATTTTCTTTATAGATTCTCGCTGGTGCATAAATACGAAATTATAGGACGTCGTCGTCGACGTTACATACACACGGGGGTCGGACCGGGGTTCTAAGTTAGGTTAGGTTCGTTGGGTTTAACTGGTGGCGGTGACCGAGTAACCTTGCACAGGTCTCTCTTGCTGTTATACATATATAGTTGTTACAACACATATAGAGAAGAGAGGCTATTTACTCGCTCGCTCGCTCAGTGCACTAAGCCGCGAGTTGCAGCAGCATGGAGGATAGTCGATCTGAATGTATGAAGCCGAACAGCAAACAGCAATGGTGAAAAGAGGAAAGAGGAGGAAAAGAAATATGGAGATAAAAAAAAAAGGAAATATATTTACAAATAAGAGAATAAGAGAGAAAGAAGAAATAAAAAAAAGGGTATAAAATGGCCAACCTCCCTCCCTCCCTCCCTCCCTCCCTCTCTTGTCGCTTTTATCCTTCGACCCTCGGCACCTACAACTCTACATTATATTATATACACACTTTATCTACCATATTATGTATCAGCTCGTTTAACTCATTCTCCCCTCTTATTCCCGTTCTTCGTTCTTCATTCTCCTCCTCCTCCTCCTCCTCCTCCTTCTCTTACTTCTTCTTCTTCTTCTTCTTCTCCTTCTCTTAATCCATCGCGAACAGCCGACGTTAAATTCTCTTTGTGTCTTGTTTGTTATTATTATAATTATCATTATCGTTATCATTATCATACCTATGTGTTATATAAATTTAACCTTTTTCTACAACGGTTTTCATGATACGATACAATGCGATGCGATGATGGGGCACGGTGCATTCAGTGTTGCATATAATACGATTATAGATATGCTATATATGTATGTATATGCACATTACCACACATATAAATCTCTAATTGTAATACTATTTTACACAACAGTAAACACAACTTTATAAATACCTACTCTTCTTTTATTTCGATAAATTATAAATAAATTTAAAAAAAAAAAAATTAAAACTTTACGTGTAGTCTATTACACACGCCAGAAGTGAAACTTTTCACTCAAGACTTAAGACTTTATAATTATTACAAAGGATATGAATTCATAGTTGTATGCGTGTATCTTCGATCCATTTTTTTCATACTTTTATTAAACATTGGAAAAAATAATTATAATATAATAATAATAAGAATGATTATTATTATTATTATTATTATTATAATTATTTCATACATACATAATTCTGTACACCTTCTATATATCCCATACCTACGTCCATATTCCTATTTTTGAATACGAACTAAACGAACAAAGATGTTATGTAGAAAAGAGCTGCTTGCTTGCTTGCTGCTGGCTAACACTGCAGGTTTTCGAAGTTCTTACATGCGCGAGGATGAGAACAACGACCGTGTTTCAGGGTTAGGAAACTGTACAAGGGCGATTTACTCCTTCTCTTTCTCACTCTTTCTTTCTATATTTATTTATTTCTCTCTTTCTTTCTCCCCCCCCCCCCCCCCCCCCCCCCCTCTCCCCTCGTTCTGCAGTATATCGGTATAAATACACACATATAGATATTCTTTCGATCTTTATTTCTTTTCTTTCATTTTCGTTTTCTGTTTTATTTATTTTTTTATTTTTCTTCTTTTTTTTTATTTTCTGTTTCATCTGCTATTTCTTCTTAGTCGTTCTTCTTATTCTTCTTCTTCTTCTTTATCTCTCTTATGCACACTGCTCAGGCTTTGAACACTGGCAATGTAACACGTTTACAATTCATTGGACTGTACCGGATTGGTATATCTATAAAATGTGAAATACATATGTATATATGTATATATGTATGTATAGTATGTCTAATATGTATGTGAGAAATTTTTCGAAAATGAATAAAAATGAATAATAATAATAATAATAATAATAATATTTTTTTTTCACTCCTTTTTCAAATTCTTGACAATCATTAATATCAGTCATCGATGTTACTGTTCAACGTACGTATATTGCACAATCTTAATTTTCTGACTTTCTCACTTGTTTTTTGTTTTTTTTTTTTTTTTTTCTTGTTCTTTTTATCTTTATCTTTCTTTCTTCCTCGTACTTATACTTACTTACTTTCTTACTCTTATGTGATATACCTTTTATATATATATATATATATATATATACACGATGTTCGGTAATCATGTTGCAACCGATGAAACGTGACTCCTTTTCTTACGTTGTGACGAAGACGGTAGAGCGAGCGAGAATCGAGTCAGGAGATAAAAATGCGAAATTTTATACAGTCTCAATTGTTATATAAATTTTCAATGACCATCTTCAAAATGTGATTCTTAACTTTTTTTTTAGCGATTTTTTTTCACTGAGTTATTCAATTTTTAGTCAACTCATGCGTATAGACACTGTACAGAGTCGATAATTTTGTATGCAGTTTTCGTTTTAAAGATGAATTATTATTATTACGTACGTATATGTATATACACAATATTTTTGAATTTTGATATGTGAAAAAATACAAAAAACTAATAAATGACACATAAAAAAAAAAAATAAATAAATAAAAAAATAAAAAGAAAAAGAAGACAAACAACAAAACAATTATTCAATTCTAAAAACAAACAAAAAAAATATATATATATATATATCATACCTACTCTTTTCTCAATAATAAACGAGGCGCGTCATAATAGCGGACGTTGTCGCACACACACACATTACATTGCATTATACATAAATACATATAATATCACAAATTCGTATACATACGTAAATTTATATAAGTATTGTATGTGTGTGTATATATGTATATATGATATACGGTGCAACGTACGGATGCATATGCACAAACAGAGGCACGGCGGTGTGGCGGGGGTGCAGCGCGGTTCGGCGCGGCGTGGCGGTTAACAACGTCGTCGCGGCGACGATCAAGGTCGAGAACTAGTAGTAATGTCCCGATGCCCGCTATGCAGGACAAATTTAACAGCGAACCGCACCACTGCACCACAGGGCACCCCGACAGCCAAATCGACGAGTGCGGTACGATACGGAATTACTGATTTCGTATTTTATACGTGACGACGGTGCTAACTAACTAACTGATTTATTAATTAATTAATTAATTAATTAATTAATTAAGTAACTTGCACTCGTATTTTGCACTTGCACTTGCGCTTGCACTTGAACTTGAACTTTATGCAGAGATAATAGTAAACGGTTTAGAAATTGATGAAAAAAATGAAAAATTAATATATAAAAAAATTGTCGAAATCATGAGTCTGATGACGTATAAGAGTTCTCAAAATTTCTGTATTTTTTTTTAACATTTTTTATTTATTAATTTTTTTTTTTTCCCTTGTTTCTTTGTCCGGAATTCAAAAACATATATTGATTCATTTAAATATCAAACTTGTTTCTTTCTATGTAAACCAATCTTTTTTTTCTTCTTCTTCTTCTTCTTCTTCTTCTTCTTTTATAAATAAGTCGAAAAATATGTAAATGCAATTTTTGTTTTGTTTTTTTTGTCAAAATATTGACAATCGCGAGATACTATAAAACATGGTAATTACAAAAATAAGAAAATATTTCGAAAAATTTGTCATGTATCTACCTAAATATATTATCTAAAAAAAAAATTTTTTGTGAGGGATTAAAAATTTGGAAGAAAACAAAATAAAAATTCTCAAAATTAATCCTATAACTCAATACACTGTACATATATACGTTTGTATGTAAAAATTTCAATCGAATCAATTAAATCCATGTCTAATATAATATTTAAGTATACTTTATACCACCTCATAAAGAAATCTGATAACAAAGAACGGACGATTACCGCGGTTATGGTTTTTCCTGCAGCTATCATATGCATGGCTGATGCAGTTATGCAATTAAAATTTTACTCACTATTGTTATTATTTATATTATTTTTTTTTTAAGTGAATTATTCTTTTATACGATAATGGATAGGCGTTAGGCGGTCGCATATATGTTAATTATCTTACCTTAAGTCTTAAGTCTTGAGTTTTACGTCTTAAGTCTTGAATCTTAAGTCTTAAGTCTTGAGTTTTACGTCTTAAGTCTTGAATCATAAGTCTTAAGTCTTGAGTTTTACGTCTTCAGTCTTGAATCTTAAGTCTTAAGTCTTGAGTTTTACGTCTTAAGTCTTAAGTCTTAGATTTTTTTTCATTTTCAAGTATTAACTTCAGACGTGTGTACCCATTATTATTATTTTATTTTTATTTTTTTCTCTTGTTTCTCTTCTTCTTCTTCTAATAATTGTAAGAGGTCGTTAACTTATATTGTTACTGACTCTATACATTATACCTATATTATACGGTTTGCGAAACGTTCGTGCTGTTGAATATATGAATTTAAAAAATCAGCATTTATTATCATTATCGAATGACTTTTTTTCTACACTGAAGGCAGGTGCAATGCAATACATATACACAATACATATACACGATGCAATTCAATGCGATGCAACACAATATAGTGCAGTGTAGTAACAAATTTAATATAATAAATTGCAACGTAGATTCTAAATAATATATAATGATGAAATACGATTTATATATGTATATATGTACATATAATTATATATATATATATATATACCTATGTATAATCCAAAAGTAGCCTTTAAGTTCGGTGTAAGAGATTGATTTCTCGGTAAAATAAATCGCTAGCTGTATGTAGTAGGTAGATAAAAAACCATCTTTTTTTTTTTTTGTTTTTTGTCTCTCTCGCGAAAGAAAAATTATAAACTGAAGTACAATAAGAAATACTAAAACAAAGAAAGACAAAATTATAATAATGTCTTCTGGGTAAAGAGGGTATACTATAAATATATGGGAATAAAATTCGGGGGAAATGAAAAAGAAAAAAAATTATTCTTAAAAAATTAGGAAAAAAAAAAAATATTTTTTCCTTGTTTCTTTATTTTTTGAATTTTTTTTTACAACTGAATAAATAATACTCGATCGCTGATCAACCGATGGACTAATATATAGGTACATATATACATATATTGGTATATATATATTAATAACTAGCCAATTAATTTGCGTACGTATATACCTAAGCGATTAAAAAATACATAATATTATCGTCAACATCATATATCCCGTCATTATAAATATTTTTCTTGTTCTCCTCTTTTACGTACGTTGTTAAAATAATATATTTTTCATTATATATACGAACTGTTTTCGAGTTGAAAAATAAAACAAAAAAAAATTCTTCTTTTTCTTTTTTACAATTTACGTTTATTTCTTTTCGGATAAAAGAATTCTTTTGTAAGTTTTTTCAGAATCATACGTGTATATACGTTCGTATATCTACTTTTTACGTACCTATCGTTACAGTTTTTCAATAATTTATAGTATTTTTTAATTAATTTATTTATTTATTTATTTTTATATCGTTTCGTTTCGTTGTACGAAAAATAAATAAATAAATAAATATATATAACTGTACATTATTATATGGACGATATACAGTGGAAACAGCAGTACAGAATCGCGGGTAAACTTGTATGTAGAAGAGTGCATTGCGGTGGCAACGACACCCTAAAATTTCAAGTATACATCAGAAATAGAAATTTTCTTCATTTTTTTTTTCTTTCTTTCTTTCTTCTTATTTTTATTTTTACATTATTTTTTGTTTTACTTATTTTTCATCGCTTAGGTATATACATATACATTCGCTCTTAAGTTGGCGAAACAAAACCACGCCCGGCGTTAGTCGTATATTATAAACGTACAACGTACATACATACGTATATGTATATATAACTTTACTGCATCTTGATGCATTATGAATCTACAATATACATAAAACAAAATATATGTATTTCTCGCTTCTTTCATTATAAAAAAAAAAAAAACAAAAAAAAACAAAATACAAAAATAATAATATCTAGATGTTGCTAATTTCAATAATTCCAAAAATTCAAAATTTTCAAATTATACATATATTGTGATATATACATACCTATATACATTTATATTATATGGAGAAAAAAAAAAAGAAAAAAAAAAAACGTTAAAAAAATATATAACCTCTTTATTTATTTATTTATTTATGTTGTTACGTTGTTTGTTTTTTTTATTTCTTTTTTTATTCCTCTCTCTCACTCTCTCTCTTTTGTTGTTGTTGTTTTCCTCTTTACTCTGCGGCTAATTACGTCGACGATTTCACTCAACTGTGAGATAAATGTAATATATATTATATACATATCATACATACATATATGTATGTGTCTGTACATAAACATATATACATTTATAACTACGATGACGATTCGTGGCGGCGGCGTCGTCGTCGTCGGCTGGCGTTGTTATATTTGCGGGGTCGATATACGAAAATCCTTGACAACGAACTTGCTTTATGCCGCTGCACTTGGTGTTTGCAACAGCAACTGCAGCAACGCAGCATGACAGTGTCGCGGTTCTATCTTGGTTGATGTTGCAACAACCAATTCTCAAACTCTGTTTCATTTATATTGCGAGTAGGTAGTTATATACGTATATGTATATATACATATATACATATACGTGCAGTAGTAGATGACTACTGCAATCATATGTGCAGACAGAAAACAAAATATATCCACACATTATGCTTTATTAAAAATATATCATACCGGGATACGTTTCGCGGAATAACACCATATATGAATATATCTACAACCTATATATGTATTAAGTTTTAACTCTTAAGTCTTAACTTTTAAGTCTTAAATCTTAACTCTTAATTCTTAAGTCTTAAGCCTCAACTTAAGTCTTAAATCTTAACTCTTAATTCTTAAGTCTTAAGTCTTAAATCTTCAGTCTTAACTCTTAAGTCTTAAGTCTTAAGTCTAAAGTCTTAAGTTTTAGTTTTTTATTTTTTTCAAATACAAGACCCGAATCTGTAATAAAAAAAAACTATCGATTTTCATTAAAAAAAAAAAAAACCAAAATTGATTTTAAAGTAACGTTGATACTTGTACTTTGAAAAAGAAAAAAAATTCAAAACATGTCACCTTTTAAACCATGAAACTATAATATCTGTAAACATTTTTTTTTTTTTTAATCTCATTTCGTTTGAGAGAAAATTACCCGCGGTCACTATAAATGCTCCACCCTTTACTCATATACATCTTTATCTATAGATATGTATATACCTACCCTTTATGACGATTTCATCGTATCTTTTCCCCCTTCGATTCTATGTAATTATTGTTTACTTAAGAATTAATAATATAATGGCTATGTACCTAAAGTGACCAAACGAAATTCTTAAATACCTATATACATAATAATAAAACGATATATAGAGATATTAATTAATCAATTGGTATTCGTTCGCCCGCAAAATATCCCCTCGTACAATATTATAGGTATATAGGTACTACGTATGTATGTATATACACCCAAATAGTAATAATAATAATAATGTAGATTATTATTATAATTATGATATTAATTACATACGCTGCAGGGGTATGTATATAGGTGAGTATATATACTGTATTCCTGTACCTATATACTTATTGTATATTTAGGTAGGTATAATGTATATAATATGTATTATATAGGTATATATGTATTAGTGTACAGGTATTTGGTAGAAAAGCGATATAGAATCGCAAAATTGCATAATGACGATTAGCGACGACCCCTCACGTCGCGTCGCGGTTGTGGTCGTGGTGGTGGTGGTGGTGAGACACGGGCCACGATATTCTGAGTCACGTGCAGCCCCTGTCACGTGGATAAACTACGTCATCCAATATGCTTACTCCATCCCATTTCCATCCCCATTGCCATTGCCATTACCATTGCCACGTCACAATGTTCAAATAAATTTCTTTGTAAAAATTAGGGTTGTTTGAAAAAAAATAAATAAATAAATAAAAAAAAGAATCAGATTTGTTTTATTATTACTTTTTTCATTACCTATATATACGTGAAAAATTTTAATACATGTTGGATAAAATAAAAAAAAATAAAAAAAAAATCAGGTGTTTATCATAGTCAAACATGTTGGATAAAATCGTATATTTCACGTAATAATTACAAAATTGGTTATTATTTAAAGAAAAAATAAAAAAAAATTTTTTTTTTTTTTTTGTCATTGCTAAGAAATGCAGATACCTTTATACTTATTGAACTTTCCAATCTTAGAACACATTATGAAAGGTTAAAATTTCATACGGATCAAATTTTTTTGACGTTCTTTTTATTATTTTTTTTTGTTGATAATTGGTGGACTTGCCCATACTTATACATATATGTATATGTATATGTGTATATATATATAAAAGTATATACATACACACACTCACATACACTACATGTATGTGCAATTAAGTACATTCTAGATTCCAGGAGAAAGTTCTTTCTCTCTTTCTGTCTCCCTCATTCTTTCTCTCTTCAATTATATACCTATACCACACACATACATACATACATATATATAATACATATACATACGTAACTAGTCGCGATATTATCAAACATGTAGAAAATTGTTCTGTTTTTTTTTTTTTTTATTTATTGCTTTTTTTAACGTCTTTTTTAATTTTCATCACCTATATATCTAATATATATATGTATCTATATGTATATATATATACAAAAAACAAAGTATTGGTTTCAGCAAAAAAGTAACTTTTGCTAATTTCAACAAATCCTTAATTCTTACGTTTTCAATCCCTCAACTGAAATCCGGAATACAGATTTCTTTTTTTCAAAAAATATAAACTCGCAGGATTATTTCTAAAAATAATGGTTCGATAGAAAAATTTGAAATTTTACAGGACTTTACATTCGAATGATGGGAATATGAAAAAAAAATTGGCATATCTCGTTTCAAATCCGAACCTTCGTTCGTTCCTTCTTTTATTTATATACATGTGTGTGTGTGTGTAAAATTGTAATATCAATGTTTCTATTCGTACATATAAACTTCTATATCACAGACACGCACACACACACGCATGCATATCTAGATAGATAGATAGATACGTATGCGAAACGAGGGTTGCTGACCACAGTGTCAGTGGCCTTGCAGCTTTCTGCGACCTACTTTCACGGCTTCTCTTCTCCTCTCTTCTCTACTATATATTATACATATATGTATAATCTTCTCTATTTATGTATAACCTGCGACAAAACTAACTCTGTATATACATACCCAATTCTATGTACATATCGATATCTATATATTTACAAATACGTATACAGGGTAAAGAATAAGAGAAATATTGATTAATTAATTAATTTAAAAAACGAGAAAAAAAATTAAATTAATTTTTATCTTTTATATACATAATAAATATATTTATATACATATACTTAATTACATACAGGTATATTAATTTTCGAGATAAGAGAAGAGAAGAGAAGAAGGAGAGGAGAGGATAATATAAACTTTCGAATGCACTTGACGGTGTTACCTACCAGCTTGAATATTATACAGTTTGTATGTATTGTCGTTGGTCTTTGATAAACGGCATGGTATATATATAATACCACCACAACTGTATACCTACGTTCTTTGGTATAGGTATAGGTATAGGTATAAGAAGCAACAGGCATCACCAATACAGGCAACGGGCAACGGGAACTTTCTTCGTGAAAGCAGGCGGACTTGATACTTATACTTATATATACTATTAGTTTATCTTACTCGGCTAACATATATAGGTAGGTGTACTTCAGGTCGTCTAACTTACAACTACATTTCGTAACATACATGTATAAGAATAAAATAAAATTCAAGTATTTTGGAAATTTTTTAACTTTTTTTTTTTTCTAATTTTTGCGAAAAATTATACTTCATATGTTAGAATTGAAATTGTATAATTTGGGTTCATCGCTCGTTTGCAATAATGTCACAGTATATATATATATATATGTATATAAATTGTAATATATACTAGTAGGTATGTATAATAAATATATACAAATTTTAATGTGCACGAATATCGATTACAAAACTCTTTACTACTGCAGAAAAAGAATATAAATAGAAGAAAGAGAGAAAGAAAAAATTTGCCATGAACATATATATACCTATATTATAGTCAGCGAAATATTTAACACTGTTTAAAAAAAAATTTTGCATCAACTGCAATTTTCGATACCGTATACAACAATTCCGTGCGATGTATGTATATCTATAATGTATATATATATGTATATAAATTATATACTTATTATATACCTATAAAAACGTTGTGTTAAAATTTTATAAGGGTCAATGACTTTCTCTGGTTACAAATATTACTGCATGTATGTATGTATGTACATACTGATCTGGCTATACGGTATGGATATCCGTTTGCTAGTATAAAGAAAATAAAAGAAAAAATAAAGGAAATAAAGAAAAAAAAAACCAAAAAAAAAAAGTAAAAATATTAAACGCTCGTAATTTTCGAAAAACAAAAAAAAAAAAATAGAAACCCAATTTCGTTGAATTGTCTTGTACAATTTTTCTAATAATTCCGTTTTTTTTTTTTTTTTTTGGACGTTCCCATTTTGACACACACACACACAGACACACATATTTCGTTCTTCTGTATTCAGTTTTTTCCCACTGTAAAATTTTTGTCTTACTATGTACATATGTATACTGTAAATAAAATTTGTTCTAGATTTATCCAATAGAAATTTATAACAGTATCAAAAAAAGACTATCAAATGGATGACGATGTGATGTGATACACAAACTATTTACTATATATACTATATATACATGTATATAGAGTACCGCGAGATATGCCCTCGAAGTTCAGGAAAGCGTGGCCAAAGAGCTATACGATCTGTATCTATATATAGGTATATATATATATACTCGCGATTATACAGCTAAGATACTATAAAGAATATAAAAATAAAAAATAAAAAAAAATTAATAAAAAGAAGTCGAGTTTGATGATCAATCTTGTGATTATTTATTTCCTTTCTTTACATTGATTATAATATAAATTGTATATAAAAACAGAAGAAAAAAAAAAAAAAAAAAACATTTTTGAAGAAATATATTTCTCGATTATATCGTACGCACTACACACTGGCTGTACGTGAAAAGCCTGTACCTTTATGCCTGTATACTAGTTAGGTTATAAAAAAGTTCGAATTTTCATAGCTTATATTTTTCTTTATTTTTCTCCCTCTCTCTTTCTCTCTCTCTCTCTCTCTTTAAAATAAATAAGTAAATAAATAAATAAATAAGGGAAAGAATTTTATTGTTTTTTTATTTTTGAATTTTTGTACGTATATCTTTTCAAAAAATTTCAGACTTTCTCTGAGCTTGTACCCTCTATACTGTATATAATAAATTAAAAATATATTTTTAAATCACGCAGGTTATAGATAGGCAGGTGTGTATGTATGTACATACCATCGTGACCACGCTCGAGAGGTCCTTTATAGATTAGGGTAGGTCACGAGCATAGGAGAATCTCATCGTCGTCGAGAGTTTCCAAGATATATACATATACATACAAATATATTTATGTATATATATATGTATGCACATGTATGTATACCTACGTAGACTGCAGACATCCGCTAAGTGAAAGTAGGCAATGTAGTTGGTTAGGAAGGGCGTTGGTAGGTAGGTAGGTAGGAGAAAGAAAGAAAGAGAGAGAGAAGGGTGCAGAAAGTGGCATGAATGGTGGGACCCTGAAAGTGTCTAACGATATAACCATTAAATAAATAAATACATTATTAATTGAAATAATATAAGAAAATTATTATAGGTATTTTTAAGGATGAAAAATAAAGAAAGAAAGAAAAGATTGAAAAATAAAATAAACTAGTATATGTATATAATATGACCTATAAATAGATGGCGACTCTCTCTCGCTTACGGGGACGAGTTATACCCGTTACATTCTTCGGTTTCCCCCCCCCCCACTGCACGCTATAAGAACCTACCCCACCTCTTCTCGTAATAGCGTAAAACTAACCATTATAGTTATAATATAGTAAATCGTTATAATTCTATTGTATATTAAAAATTTATACAGGCTAAGAAAATTAACACTTCAAAATAATTATTACGTTATTAATTGCATTTTACTTTTTACTTTTTTCTTTAATTAGGTATTATTAGATTTTATCAGATATTATTAAAAATTTTCTGACAACTTCCCCCATTCATTAAAAAAAAAAAAACAAAATCATAAAGTTAGACAAATTTTTGGAAATTAGCGTTATTTATTTTTATATATTTTTATATATGTATATGTATATATTATTTATACAAATTTGTAAATTTTTATAACGTATATAGAACACAACGGTGGCGTTGGTGGCGGTGGCGGTGGCGGTGGCGGTGGCGGCGTAATAACGTGATTAACATAAGCGGAATCGCAAGTGAGTTAAGTAGCGTAATCTATGGTCGTTGAAACCCCGGGTTCAATGTCCACTACTTTCTCTGGCCCACTCGTGTCGCGGATTCGACCGCGGGTTGACTTCGATTCATTAATTTTTAGTTGTTATTTTTCTTCTTCGTATTCTTTTTCTTTTTTTTTTTCTCTTTTTTTTGTTCTTCACACCTCTTTCTCCATTTTTTTTTTTTTTTTTTTTACTTCTTACAATTTTTTAATATGTTCCGTTTCCTTTCCTTTCCTTTCTTTTTTTGTTTTTTTTTTTCTTTTTCTCTTCCGTTTCTGCTTTGTTTTCTTCAATATTATTCACAATCATTTTATTATAGAACAGAGAACAAAACAGAAAAGAAAAAAGGAAACAAATAAAAATTTAATAATAAATAAAAGACAAATTCAAAAATAAATAAATAATTTTGTATAGGTATTTTTAAAAATCAAAAAAAAAATAATAATAATAACTCCATTTACCTATATATATAATCAGTATATTATATATATATATATACATATTGTATAGAGTATATTAATATACGTATATTATGGACCGGGATAATACGCCGCGGTCGCTGCAACAGCAACAGCAAACTGCAGCAGCAGGATATGCGGGCGGCGCCGATATCGTCTTCCGGACATCCTGGGTGCATCTAGTCGCGCTACTATATACCTCCCTGCGGTACAAATACATATATACATATACATAGTATACATATCTAATATATACTTATTTATATTACATATATATATCTACATATATATATATATATATATATATATATATATACATATATATATATGTATATATATATATATTAAAGAAGTGCGACAAGAGTATATAGAGAGAGAGTCGTTAACCCTAGAAATGCAGGCGTTGAACGAACGAGTTTCAGATAAAACCCCGACCTTCCGGCCTGCACCACCAACTTCGTCATTATTATTATATTTATTATTAATATTTTATTTAAAATATATATATACTTTTTATTTTTATTTTCTGGTAATTTTCGATAAAAATTTTCTATATCTTTTATTCATTTTTCTGTGAAATCTCGACGGTATGTACACCTCGACGTCGACGATTCTGTATGAAATAGAGAAAATCTTCATCTCCTGTGAATATATACGTATGTATGTACATATACGAGTGACGAGTACATCCTGGCGCTGTGGTGCAGTTATAAAAGCACAACAGGAAATGACACAGACATCTTATGCCCGTTGCCTTCGGTACATATATACAAATTATACATATATATTGTACATATTATAGGTATGTATATACATATATATGTAAAGTTACGGAAATTCGTCAGCCTCCCTTATATATACCTAGGTATAACATATATATTATATATCGCGTTATTAATGTCGGATAAGGTTGTAAACGTCAAAAATGTGATTTTAATACCAGAAGGTCGTATAATCCGCCTTTTTTCTTCTCTTCGTTCTATCTTTTCTCAAATCTATTTAACGCGTTTCCAACAATTCCAAAACGATTACGAGAAAATAAAAAAACAATAAAAAATAACAGATACGATGTCTTCTGACTTCAATTTTCGAAATTCTCTCTCTCTCCCTCTACATATTTTTCATACCGTTCTTACCAAATTCCGAATCTCGGCATGTCTATAATACGCGACCTCCCGCAATCATTGCGGGGATAGTATTCGGTAGCGAATTACCAAGAGCAAGTTCGCGCGGATACGGTACGATCGTCGTCGTCAACGTAAGAGAGCTGACAGAGAGGCAGGACAGGTAGTCGGCAATGAGAGAGGTAAAGGCGAGCAACCAACCAAGCGAGCAAGCAAGCAAGCAGCCGGCTCCTCTTAGCACGGCCCGGTCTGGCTGGCCCGCGCTCGCGCGGTGAACGTTACAGGTTAACGGTGTCCTGCCCCCGATTCTCGCCATTATGAAACTATATTATGACAGGAGATCCCTCTGCGTATACCCTACCTACCTACCTACCTACCTACCCACGTACCGTACGTTCAGAGAGTCTCGATCGTCGTCGTCGAGAGGAGGTTTTTCCGTTCAAACTGACGGTAACAACGACGTGTCTATCGATAGAGATTAGAATTTTTTTAAATGAAACTTTTTATTGAAAGCTTCGATATATGAGGGAGTGAAATGTTGGGAACGTGACGGGAGAGCGTCAGTTCGTCACGCGAGTCTTACTATAAATATAATATGTATATAGGGCATTCCTTGCCAATGACGAAAGAAAAAATTGTAACCATACCCAGATCGAATTAGGAGGAAATGCAATTTATAAAAAATGTTTCATAAATATATATAGGGCATGCCTTGCCAATGACAAGCAAAAATCAAAAACTGTAACCATACCCGGATCGAATTAGGAGGAAATGCAATTTATAAAAAATCATAAATGTATATAGGGCATTCCTTGCCAATGACAAAAAAAAAAAAAAAATCAAAAATTGTAATCATACCCAGATCGAATTAGGAGGAAATACAATTTATAAAAAATTATAAATGTATATAGGGCATTCCTTGCCAATGACAAAAAAAAAATCAAAAATCGTAACTATACCCAGATCGAATTAGGACTAAATGCAATTTATAAAAAATGTTTCATAAATATATATAGGGCATTTTTTGGCAATGACAAAAAAAAAATTTTTTTTATACACAGTATTGTTATTATTATTATTAATATGTTAGATAAAATTTAATAGAATTGAAACAGTTTAGATTATTTATTTTTTATATTTTTCTGTAACCCATTCGGGGTACCAATTATACGCTGTCTTCTACTATAAATTTTTTTTTATTAAAAATACGTCACTGGTCCAGCAGCGTTCAGCGACGGCACACTTACACACTTTATTTTCTTTCCCGTCCCACTCTTTGCGGGACCGTTCCTTATTCCGTTCCCTTCTTTCATTCTTGTTGAACATAATATATATATATTCTATACAATGACTAACGATTAATTTTATAACAAAATTCTTATACGGATATGTTACAAACGTTGCCAAATAACTATACATATACAGTGCAATGACACATGATACGATGACGAATATATATATATATATATATATATATATATATATATATATATATATATATATATATATATATATATATATATATATATATATATATATATATATATATATATATATATACGTCGATGACTGACAATTGGCTTACGAAGTGTACGAGGATATATGTCGTGTGTGCAAAATTGAAAAAAAAAATTATATATATAATTGCGCAATACTTTCGCAAAGTCAATGACTCCGGAATTCTTTTATATATATACTATATACATATACAGGTATATAGGTATGTATAGATTATTATATACATATGTATATGTATGCTGATACTTGGAGTAATAATTAAAAAGATTTATTATTACAATTAGATTTTGAAATCTATATAAAACCCTACGTGTATCTACATCCCATGCCTACCTACCTACCTACATACATACATATAATATTATGTATATACGTAATAAGAAAGTGTTCCAAAGTACCGTAATACAGAATAAGAAGAAGAGATTTCGGCATCTCTTCTTCTCTTTTTCTTTTTCCCTCCTTTCTCTCTTTCTCTTTTTCTCTCTCCACCTTTTTTTTTTCTTTTTCTTTTTTTATTGAATCGTAAGCTTATATATATATATATATATATATATAGTCGCAGTCATAATACCGTTTTTCTTTTATATTCGAGAAAAACTATACGAAAGAGAAAAAAAAAAAAAAAAATTAAAAATAAAAAGTAAAAAAAAAAAAAAAAATCAAATCAAAAAACACTCGAGAAGAAAAGAAAATACAAAAAATAAAAAATAATAATAATAATAATAGCTGAACGAAGAGAAAAGAGGAACTTTTTTTTTTTTTCTTTCTTTCTTTCTTTTCATCTATATCGATCTATCTATCCTATATATAGTATATACACCGTTATATACATATATGTATACATAGGTATGTGTAATACTAGATACTATCGTGTTACACCACACTCCTTCGACAAATCGACCCACATCCTCCTCCTCCTCCTCCTCCTCCTTCTTCTCCTCTTTTCTCTCTCTCTTTCTCTCTCTCTCTCTTATTCACTCACAACCTTTCTTTGCCCGGATTTCAAACTTTCATTCTTTCCGCTCAAGTTCCGGTGCGAGATATCTATAGATACTATACTTATAGATATGTATACATAGATAGATGACTATATATATATAATTTATTGAAGGTATATGTAAAAAATAAAAAATAGAAAAAAAAAATAAATAAAAAATACCCCGTTACTAGAAAAAAAAAAAAATTGTTTAATTTAACTTTTCTTATTTTTACAATTAAATATTTTTTTTTTCAACACATTTTGAAATGATTCTTATTACTATAAAAATGTGAAGAAAAAAAAAAAAAAAAATAATAAATAATAAAAACCATGCGATTATTAAGATAAAACTATAAAAAAATCGCTCGAGTTAACGTCTTTCGGAAATTTTCATTCGTTTACCGTTTTTCATTTTTATTTTTATTTATTTATTTTTTTCTTTCCATGTAATTTTCATTCAATAAAAGATTTTCGGATAATAGATGATGAAAATGAATAAGGGTAGTATAACTGTACATCATTGATATGTATGTAGAATGGTATTATGTATTCTGAGTGTAGATATATAGGTTATATACCCTATGTATATAATGTACATACATACAGGTATAAAAATAATAATAATAATAATAAGTATTTTCTATTGAGAAGATGCATACCTACATATATATATATATATAAGAACACGATCGGTATTCGGTATTATAATATATCTGTATTATGTATGGACGTACACATAACGTACCTGCGTCAATGGTTCCTGTATAATACATATACATAAATGTACAAAAGAAAAAAGACAAAAAAAAAAATAAAAAATTGGAGAAAAACGTACCGCGATCAAACTCGATCGAGGTCATGTATATAAATTCGATCTATCCACATATATGTATATATATATAATATGTATATATCTATATACATATAATATTATCTACTTATACCCGATTTGTAAGTAAATCTGAAAAAAAAATAAATAAAAAATCTGGAAAATATAATTTTCGAAATTTATTAATTTTTTTTTTCTAATTCCGCTTACGTAATAATACATATTATATAGATAAAGTCCTTGACGATTCTTTTATTTTTTTTTTCCTAAATTTTTTCTTCTTTTATTCATTTCTTTTCATTTTTCCTCCGTAGATTTCGTGGAAAAATCATAATCTCGTCATCATTATTTGGTCAACTTTCATAACTATGCATATACATGTGATACATACATACACACATACATACATATAGCTACTATACAATATATACATATATAGAGTACAGTTTGAGAACAAGACTTCGACCGACTCCTCAAGAGTCTCAGCTTGTAGGTATATTAGTATTAAGGTCGTATGATTTCTCTCTAGCTTTCCCGTCCACCAGGATTATTATCATCGTCATTCATCATTATTATTATTATTATTATTATTATTAAAATTTTATTATTTATCCTTACATTGACGTCACGGTCAGAACATATACATATATATATATATACATGCATACCTATCTATATCTGCTGTATGTCCAAACGTAGATATAATGTGTGTACCTATAATTTGTACATACGTGTATATATCCCCAATAAGAAAGAGAATAAAAAAAAAAAAAATGAAAGAAATTGCAAAATTTTTAAAATTGAAAAATGAAAGAAAAGAAAAAAAAAAACGAAAATTATGTATATTTAAAAAAATTTCCAAATATTTGTTTATATATATATATATATATATATATATATATATATATATATATATATATATATATATATATATATATATATATATATATATATATATAATTTGAATATTTTAGTGAAAATAGGTTATAGGTCTGCATATAGATATATAGAAATATATATTTATATTATATATTATATATGGAAGTACATGAATTGGCAAATCTATTTATTGGCGATCTGGCGAAGGTGACCCTGAGGGCTTTGCCCCGGGTTCTGCCTCTGACCTTGGGGTTGGCGGTTGACCCTGTACGTGGCCCTCTACCTCTGTCTCTGACACTGACTCTGACTCTGACTTGTTCCATGCATGCATGCATTCATGTAAGTATATGTAGATGACAAGGTCACTTTTGTTCGATGGAGGGAAGAAAATATGTATGTAACGATATACCCACAGGTATATTTATATATATATTATATATTATATATATATATACTATACATACATGCATATGCAACGTCGCGTTCGTCTGACTATGCGGTGCATCGTTGCAACAACGATATTCGTGATCTCATACATGGCGCGGATAGGAGTTTCTGTTTAACGATAATTATATACGCATGTATATATACCTGAATTTATATATATATAATATACATGAGTGTGTATATAAGAGTATAATATAAAATATAATAAAAGCGATAGAAAAATTATCAAAAAAGTTTTAACTAATTTTTTTGTTTTTAAAAAAAATGGAGAATTATCTTTAATTTTTTTTTTTTTGTTTTCAATTAATTTCCCATAATTGATTATTTTTTCATTTTCTATATACACACATATACATACATGGAATCACGTGAAACTGTATACACGGTCGTATCCGCGCATGCGTCGAATGATACAAATTTTATTAGGTTAGCCAACTCGTTGTAAAATCTCCTTAGAATTCTTGTTGATTTCTTACATTGTCGAACTCTGCATTACTCTAGGGATTTTTTAACCTAACGAGTTTTGGTTATTACCATAAAATTTGTACGTATATTATTCGGTGCTCGGGTGGCTACGATTGTATAGTTTCACGTGATTTTGATTATATTTATACGCTTATTAAGATTCAATTCTTCTTATCACACTTATTATAATTAAAATTAACATCTGCAGTCTCTTCTTCTTCTACTTCTTCTTCTTCATAGATGTATACAATATATATTATGTGTACACACACACACACACATAAATGTGTATAGTTATAATTATAGTAAAACAACGATAAGGAAAATGTGTGTCATTAACCTATAATAATGAATAATAATAATTTAAATTCATTTTCTATAAGTAGTGGTAATAGTACAGTAACAATAATGAATAAAATGGGAGAGAGGAAGGGATGGAGGAGGGGGAAAGAAAGGAATAAAAAAAATCTATCGACGACTTATAACTTAAATACTGCAGTCGGTCGTCGACATTACATCTGTTGTACATACATACGTACAGTATACTGCAGTATATAATATATTGTGATCTAAATATATATATATACATACTATATGATAATAATTAACTATGCAAGATATATATATATATATATATACACATTGCATATTACATATGTATATACGTGATTAGAAAAAATAAACAAAATCAAAAATCAAAAATATCAAAGGAAATAGACAAAATGAGAAATCGTTCATCTAAATTTTAATTTTTATTTAATTTTTTGGGATCTCATTTGTATTTGGTTTTTGATTTTTTCTTGAATTTTACAAAATTTTTGTTCATTTCGACAGAAGAAACAAAAAAAAAAAAAAAACATACCAAAAAATAAGAAAAACAGAAACTTATTTTCTATCTTTATTGTTTTTGTATTTATTTATTTATTTATATATATTTTTTTATTTTTTTCGGCTTGTGAGGTTGTTGTTGTTATTATTCTCTTCTATTACGTCAGTGGAACTTGCGCTGCAACGGGCGCATTATACCATGTCATATATCGTTGCGCTGTAAAGTGGGTATAGGTATTAGGTATATATATACACGTGTTTACCTATACCCATATACATATTATTATACGTATACATACATACCGTTTGGTTAAAAGAAATTACAGCCAGATTATGAAAATTACTTTACCTTACCTTGCCTTGCCTTTGCATGGCTTGGCTTACCTTACCTTACCTTACCTACTTGCGGCTCTCGCGAAGATACATGGGTAGGTAGGTAGGTAGTTAGGTAGGTATAGGTACTTTCATCGAGACGGGTGAAAGCAATATGAAAGTGCTTGATTGCAAAGTAGAAAGGTGAAATGTACGATAAAAAGACTTACTTATACTTTATACTTGTATAATACATGTATATAATATATATACTTATATACGTATAGTATATATATATATATATATATACACATACGCGTCTCTATGCAACTACATTATACCCAACACATAACCGTCTTACGTATATCTGTTGGCATGTGCCATTAGGTGGTTTATAGACTCTACATACCTACATGAAGTTAAATACAAACATTTTCTACAGACATGTATATATGTATGTATATAATATAATAATACCTACATATATACATACATACATACATACATCGAATGTTTTCCATTTTCACGTAGGTATAGCGTAATTTTAACTACGTATATACATATAATTATTTATTTATTTAATTTCTTCTTTTTCAAAATCAATATTACAAATCCAAGAAAATTTATAGAAAAATAATATCCCTCGAAAATTGAAACTGCGAATAAACGATGCAAAAAAAAACAATAAATAAATAAATAAATAATAATAGACAGTAAAGTTATAGTATAAAAATATAATATCGCAATATTTTAAAACTCGTATAATTGTGCAATTTTATTTATTTACAATAGTTAATGGAGGCTGAATTTAATACTGTTTAAAGTTTAACTATGTAGTGAAAAACAAGATCGGTAAGAGAGGCCAATGTAACCGTCTAAATGTAATTGAACAGGCCTTTTACGTATATATACGTATATATGTAAATTTTTATAAAGAATAACAAAAATCTTAGTTGGCAAAAACAAGAGGTTATAGTACCTAAATGAAAGTAGATGTATCTACGTTCTCGTTTAGTATAGAATATTTTATTATTCATTTTAGATTATCATTAAATTTCATTTATCGATTTATATCGAATATTATACATACGTGTATAAGGTAAAATTAATAACGACGATAAAATATAGATAAGTAAGTAAATAACTGAATATACATACATACCCTTGTTGTAAAGACTGCGTTGAGAAATTTAAAAAAAATATCCACATATATATACATATACATATATATATATATATATAATATGTATATAAGTATAATATAAGTCGACGCCCACGTTGAGGAAGGTTATGACGCTTTGGAGTAAGGTTAGATAAATCGTATAGCAAATAATAAATAAATACGTCTGGGAACGTAGGTACATATATATGTATTGTATATATATATATATATACAAGTACGTTATAATGTATTTAGGTATATATATACATACATATACATATGTATATTTAAATACATACACACGGTTGTGAAGCAACGCGTTTGTGGGTGGGCGTCGTGTTATCGTTATCGGGTTTTGCAATCAAAATAATAAGATTATATCGCAAATTCGAAGTGCAGGTACATACATGTACATACATACATGTTACATATACATTAGTTATAGGTATAGGATATTATATTGTGTGTCAAACGACGGCGCAAATTAATTCACCTTGGCCAAAAACTCAACCGTTTATACTCACGACCGCCACCACCTACCTCATCGACGTTGTAAGTATATTGAAATAACAAAAACAACGAGGATTGCAATGAATTTTCACATATATATGTATATATTTAAAACTCCACTCATCGGTATCTTAGGTTTTTGTTTATCGACGTTATATTATAGTAACCGTTCATCCTATGAGAAAAATTAATAACACTTTATAGTCGCGGGTTGATGCGCTCTACAACCTTTGTTAGAAATATTTTTAGATTCGACACATGCCTGATGAGATATTTCGAATTTTAGTAGAAATGTTTTTAACTATTCAGTCATTTTAGACAAAAGAATCGTAAATCTTGCTGTAGAATGATGCTACGACAAAAACTTATAGAATATTATATCTGCGTTTCGATCAGTTCTACAACTTTTGTTGGAAACATTTTTCGATCTCATGCATGCCTAAAGAGATATTTCGAATTTTAGTCGAAATATTTTTAACTTTTTAGTCATTTTAGACAAAAGAGTCGTATATCTTGCTGTAGAATGATGCTACGACAAAAACTTATAGAATGTTATATATGCGTTTTGATCAGTTCTACAACTTTTATTGGAAACATTTTTCGATCTGATGCATGCCTGACGAGATATTTCGAATTTTAATCAAAATATTTTTGATTTTTTAGTCACTTTAGACAAAAGAGTCTTAAACGATGCTGTAGAATGATGCTACGACAAAAACTTATAGAATATTATATCTGCGTTTCGATCAGTTCTACAACTTTTGTTGGAAACGTTAATCGGTTTTACTGATATTTAATGAGATATTTGATTTTTTACACCTGCCAATAATAAATGTCACGGAAACATCGAGTAGATATACAAGACGCGGTGCACAAAGACGATTCACACACACACACACACACACACATACATCCATCAACATATAAGCGATAAATTATGACCAAGTAGTAGGTAGATAGGTATTTACCTCGACAAAATAAACCGCATGCCACGAGTCCTTGAAAATTTCAAAATGCATAATACGCGTCTGAATCGGTATACACACACACACACACACACGACGTTAGCGAGTCGCGTATATTTATATGACGTCACACACCTCTCCCCCTATCCCCTATGCATCCATATTGCGAAAATATGTATACATATAATTCTAATAATATTTTTCATCATAAATATCTCATATCTATACGTACAGTGCATCTATTTATGTACATACATACATACATAGGTATGTATAAACTGTGTACATTATTTGTCCGCAAAATTGCTTTGCGACTAACTTCAATAACTGCACAATAACCAAACATTATACGTTAATTCGGTCATCAACATCTTGATCAACATCATCATCACTGCCTCTCCGTTGCAGCATCATCATCATCATCATCATAAAAATCTCTTTGTTATTTATCGTTCGTATGGATTCTATAATATTATCCACGTATACATTATATACATATGAGGATTTCTCAAAAACAGAAATGAAAAAAAAAAAGTGGCCCTATTAACTTGTCGCAAAAATTAAAAAAACAAAAAAAATTTTTTTTTCGTTTCATAGACGCACACCAATTAGCAGCTGATTTTCTCATTTTTTGTACCGTCAAAAGCATCCCCCCAACTTATTTAAAAAATTTTTTTAACACCAATTTTTCGAACAAATTCTTTATTTCCATTCTCAAAATCGAAAGCGAAACCGAAAACGCCCAATTCATCGTTACACGCCCTCTATCCCATGATACCCGTTTATACTAGGTATACGTGTTAGGTCGGTCGATAAGGGGTTACCCCCAAGTAATAATGATGACAAAGCTCGTGGATGCGGCGCGGCGGGTGAACCGAACGAACGAACGTACGTACGGACGGTCGAAAGGACGGGCGGGTGCAGGCGCGTTTCGAGAAGTTAAGTGCGAAGGTGACCTGCGAGAGACCGAGGTGGGTGATTCACGTGCTGACGACCTCTCCCCGTCCATCGTCGTCGTCGTCGTCGTCGTCGTCGTCTGGCTAAACCGACTATTTAAGAGGGGTTAGACTCTAGCCTAAGGAATCCAGGAGGAGTTAAGAGGTCGCTCGCTTCTGCTTCTCCTTATGCCTTTTCTTTTTCGTTTTCTTTTTTTCTTACTGCAGTTAAGAGACTATATACCTTCTCTGTGTTTTATATATATATATATATACATATACATATATACGTGTAATATGCACTTTACCTATATACTAAACTTATGTATTATGTTTATATATATATATATATATATATATATATATATATATATATATATATATATATATATATATATATATATATATATATATATATATATATATATATATATATATATATATATATATATTAAACTGCAGCAAGAAGTTTCCACAAACTGATTATTACGTAGTTCTCTCTATACATATATACATATATATATATTCATACAAGTATGTACATGTGTGTGTATATATATATATATACGACAATTAGTCACCGCGTATATACCTACCCCCGCCAAGTATACTACGCGTACACACACCGTATCAACAACCCTCTTCTTATTATTCTTATTCTTCTTTGTCTTGATAATTTTTTTACATTTTCTTTGTTCTCAGAAAAAAAAATTAAAAAAAAAATTAAAAAATCAAAATAACATCACCAATTAATGAATCAACGAATCGATTATTATAGATTTTTATTATCTTAATTGGCCTTATACATACCTACATATAAAAAATAAAAAATAAAAAACTAAAAATAATTCGTGGAAAGGAAAAGAGATTTTGTAAATAAATTCAATTTCTAAATAATATCCATACATACATCGTCAGACTAAGGTACGTCCTTTACTTGACACCGTCGTACCCGAGCGCGTTAACCCTCTAGAGTTCAACGCGAGCTTTGCAGTATAGGGAGGAGGGCCAACGGCCAGGCTACAAGCAACAAGCACTGCAGGCTGCTGGTGCCATGCCGGTGCTATTGCAGCTAATTCGGAAACCCGAATTCTCGGTAGCTCCCTATACATATATATAAACCAAAACATTATATAGAGAGGAAAAAAAGAAATGAAATTAAATTGAGAAGAACAAAAAAAAAAATCGATTTTTCGAATCGTCCTACAATATTTCAGACCATTTTCTTTTTTTATTTTATTCAATTTTGATTTTTGATTTTTTTTTTTTTCTAATTATTGAATATTTTATATTTTCGAAAAATATGTAAACAAAAAAAAAAAAGATAAAAATCAGAAATAATATTAGATATGATAGGAAATAATTTTCCGACGAACGCAGTTTCCGAAATCCGAAATCCAAAAACCTGTAAAACCACAAAAAAAGAAACAGATAAAGAATCGATAAAATAAAAAGAAAGAATAAAAATTAAAAAAATAATAATAACGACAATAACGTAAAATCTTTGTGGACGGGTATAAACTGTATGTAAGTGTTTGTTGCATAGGAACGATACATAAATGCATACCTTTACCCAACGCCTTATGTCGACGATTATGTGACTCTGACAAGGAATATAGAATGGTACTAACATACCGACGCACGCACAAGTTCCAATTGTGTGTGTAATCGCGTCGCGGGCGGCGAAGGAGAAAAGGATGGATGTATGTATATATATACACGTATATATCGAGGTGGAGAATAAGAAGTAGGATAAAGATGAGGAGAGGTTGGTGGTGTTATTCGTTCTGTAAGAGGGGATATAAGAGGGATAAAACTAAGGTAATGGTTATAAATACGATAGAGATAGAAAATGAGAGAAAGGTTGATCCCGAGTACAAGCTTAAATCCCCCTCCCTCCCCCTCTCCCCACTCAACTATCCACCGTCTTCTATAAGCTCGTAGATTCTGTTGCCCTCAAGATGAAGCATTCGGCCTCTGGTTTTTCCCCCCCACCATCGGTTAGTCAGTCAGTCACGTCTACCTCTACCTCGTATCGTCGTTCTAAGGAAGGTTGCCTTCCTCCCACTTCTCGCACTCCGTAAATTTTATCTCACTCCCACCCACGTGTGTTAAGGATAACTAAAGATACACACTGATACATCACCGAGCGATAAAGAGAGAGAAATAGAGAGAGAGAGAGAGAGAGAGAGAGAACGCAACTACGGACTAAACTACGCCGAGTAGAGTTCGGGTATCGTATAGTTAGTCGCGCCTCGTTTTAAACCCCTCTCGTTCCTCGTCCTCCCCACCAAACGTCGCTCTTTACTTGCTTTAAAACCCCCCCCTCCCTCCCAACCTCCTCACCGCGCGGGGGTAAAGCTTTTCTCGGGACTCGTAGCGGTGCGGCGCGGAGTGGTAAAGGAGGGCGACATTGGCAGCAGCACAGCAGCAGCAGCAACAGCAGCGGTAGACTGAACCTCGCAAGTCTTGAAACGGGGAGGCAGGCAGGCAGGCAGGCAGTCAGTCAGTCAGGCAAGCAAGCCAGCAAGCAAGCGCTCGGTCAGTCAGTCAGTCGTGATCGCGGTACCGAACCGTTCGCACGTGTTTAAAAGAAAATTCATTTATTTATCTTCCACATAACGAAGAGTAAATATTTCTTTAGTTTGAAAATCAATCGTTCGAATAAAGGATAATAAATTAATAAATCGTGTACAAGGATATAATATAATACCATTTAAAAAGAATAAAAATAAAATAAAACAAAGAGAGATATATTTCAATTACCTCTCTTTTTTTGTTTATCTATAAACAACAATTTTTGTATAATTTTTATTAGATTAATTTTTAAAGAACATTTATTATCGAAATAAATATACATAATACGAGAAGTGGAAATAATTTATTCTACAAAGACTATCTTCATAATATTTGATTTCTTTCACTATTTTTTTCGAAAAATATTATTATTATTATTATAGTTTCACAAGAAAAAAAAAAACAGTGTGCCGAGTTTTAAATCGTTAATTCTCGATCGTGGGATTTGGATTTTCAATTCGTCATAATATATATATATATATATACAGCTGTCATAAAAAATACAATATAATTTGTATACACATCAACGATAATCTGACACACCACGTGGCAAAGTGAATACGGTGAATATTGATATTTATTCATAATTCGAATCTTTTAAACTGATAAAAAAACAAGAACAAACAAACAAAATAAACATTTTAATATATAAATATTGTTTTTAATAATATTAATAATAATAAACTATATTTAATAACAAAAAACAAACATCGAATAGTGAAAGTGTATGTGTGTGTGTATATATATATATATACAAATATATATAATACATAAAAGTTATAGCAGTGTTAGAATTGGACTTAAAAAACAAAAACCCTTTCAAAATTGGTAAGTAAAGATTGAAAATTTTCTTTTTAAGGTTATACATTATTCGAAATAAAACAAGTCTGAGAAAATCTCGGTTACCACATATAACATACCTACAATAGATACGTTATGAATTTGTACTTGAAGGAAGTATATATATATATATATATATATAGTAAGAGAGAAAGAACGACCCTGTAACAGTAAAGAACAAAATAATAATAATAATACTAAACAAAACAAAAGGAAAACAAAAGCGATAATAGAGATATGATATCGAAGCGTTTATATATGTATAGATATACTTAAAATCTTGAGTTAAATTGATTATGCAATTAGCACACAGAGACGGTATAATACATATATATATATGTATACCTACTATACGTATATAAATACGCGTATATAAACTGTGTTAAAAATAACTAGAGCGCGGGATATTTAATCGCGTGGAAATACCATCGTATACGATATCTTTTTTATTTTTATTTTTTTTAAGTTCGTTAGTTGGTTAGTTAGTTCGTTGAAAATAAGAATATAAATTTACTAAATGTAGAAAGATAGAAAGAAAGAAAGAAATTAAAAGAGAAAAGAGGCGTGTGTGCGCGCGTGTGATACTTGTTTAAGTTTGTATAGTGTTGTTGAGTAACGGTGCTGTTGCAGCAGCAGCAGCAGCAGCATCATCAGTAGCGAACGTGCACGGTCGTGTCTCTTCTCTTCTCGGCGGTTATGTGACAATGACATTGAAAAAAATAAAAATATAAATAAATACGATGATTATTAATTGAATTTTTTTTTAATAATAAATTCGTTATAGAAGAATTTTATTATTATATTACTGAAAAGAAATCATCGATCATTTTCAGTTTTAAAGAAATTTAAAAGAAAAAACTAAAAGTAAATAATAAAAATCAACATCGACATTTCGGGCCAGTTTATAGATAGAGAAAAAAAAAAACAAAAAAACAAAAAAACATAAAACAAAAACATTCTGAAGCGCCATTTCTTTTGATCCATATACTATACATATACATACATACGTACGTACCGTTGTTGTTGTTTTATAATTTTTGTTTGTTTGTTATTTTCACCAATTCAAAAATATCTATAACATAAATATGAACAACACAATACAATTATAAACTCGTCATGTGAGTAACAAAGATGAGTCGAGAATTTGTTTTTTTTTTTTTTTTTTTTTTTTCACACGGATTTTTTGATAATAATCTCGACTTTGATACTTTTCTTTTGTTTTTTTGTTTTCTAGTTAATTTTGTTTGTTGTTATTAATTTTTAATATTACGATTGATTAGATCTGATCGTCAATTACGACGTTATTATTACATATAAGTATTTACCTATACCATATGTATGTATGTATGTATGTACGTATATCTATCAGCACCTCGTAATATTTATATATATATACATGCGTATATAGAAGAAGAAGAAGAAGAATGATGCAATAACAACAAATTTTTGAGTATAATGTGTACATATATACGTATATATGTATATATATATATATACACATACAAACATATATAGGTATATGGTATACATGATGCGTAATAATAATATCAATATATCTTATAATTCACGATCGAAAGATAACTTTTTATTATTGTATGACAAAGCAAGAAAAAGAAAAAAAAAAAAAAAATGGACAAAGAAAGATGAAAAAAAAAAATCGGCTTATTTATTCGATATGTGAAAAACTATAATGGGAAGAGAGAGAGAGAGAAAGAAAGAAAGAAAGATAGATAGATTAAAAAAAAAAAATAGAATAAAAATGAAAGAGAAATCGAAATAACGAGAAAGGGAGGAGAGGGACAAAGATACTAATAAAATTCTTAACGATTATATATAACAGGTATGTGTTACGTGTATATACATATATATATATACAAAATGTATAATATCAATTAATGTACATAAAACGGCTGCTGATACGTATTATATGTTATGGTTGAGACAAAACGTGTCATGTGCCCGATATGTAATGTGGACATACATATATATATATATATATATATATAATGTATACCTATATACTACATAGGTATATATGTATGTACGTATGCATGCGTGCGTGTGTTTTTATCGCCGATAACAAGAGAGAGCGTCGTCACGTTGCGGATAAACATATTGTACATATACAATTACGTCTACCTACACATACATAGTGTACCTATATATATACACATGCATATATATACATATATATATATATATATATAAAAAAATAAATAATATTTCAAGTACAGAGAAGAATTTTTTTCAAACTTAAACAATTATACGTACATATATACATAGGAGGTATGTAGATAGATTATAGATAGATAGATAGTCGGATAGAACGATGACCTAGTTACAACGACATGTATATATACATATATATACACATACATACAAACATATACATATGTATAGTCAAATATTATCTCCTCTCCGAGTAAGTAAGTATGTATGTATGTGTGTATATGCGAGCGCGCGCGCGCGCGTGTATATTGTTGCATAATCATCGTCATCGTCGGTAATGCGATCGTCATCGTCATCGTCATTGTCGATTTATTATAATTAATATATAATTTTTATAAATATATATATATATATATATATATTCGAATAGAAAGAAAGATTACAAGGAGATGAATAAAATAAACGAAAACAAGAATCATTATTTTGGTAAGAGGTATATGCATATGTATATGTTTATGTATGTACGAACGAATTAATAAATAATTATTATTGATAATTGAACGGTGAAGAGAGAAAGAAAGAGATGGTAGGGTCGGGGTGGGGGTAGGATGATGGAGCGATAGGGAGAGAGAGAGAGAGAAAGAGAAGAGTCTTTTTCTTCTTTCAGGGTCGCCCTACTCTACTCTAATCTGTCTACAGTTTTACACTATTATATACGTATTATAATAATAATAATAATAATAATAATAATAATAATAACAACAACATACAACACTACTAATATTCTTTCGCGTTACCGTATATACATATATATATATATATATATATATACGCGACACGTACACGTACAATCGATGACACGGAGTAAGAGTAGCCCAGTCTCAACGACAGCGTGACTGCCACAAGTAGGCCACGGCCCAATTTACTCTCCGTGTGCTCTCACAGAACTATAACCAACCAACCAACGAACGAACTTATACTTAAACTATAACATCGAGCACGATCGCACGCGCACGCGGTGCACAATCACTGTTATAAATTTATAATATGTATAGGTATACATATGTACATATATATATATATATATATATATATATATATATATATATATATATATATATATATATATATATATATATATATATATATATATATATATATATATATATATATATATATATATATATATATATATATATATATATATATATTTATAACGTATTATGTATACGTACCTATATAGCGCCTAAACACGTGGTATATATATACATAATATATTTATGTATAATATGTAGGTATAATTTTTTTATTTTTTTTTTAACCTTCTCCTTGTTTCTATACTTGTTCGTAGAAACAATTTATCCTTATCGTGTAACAATAACGATACAACAAAATAACAAATAAAAATATATACAGCAACATAATATTTATTACGCAGTATATATAAGATTATACAGAAAATTTTTTTGTGATTATCTTACGTATACGTATACGTACGTACGTATATACATGGTATGTATTTTTGCATTTGAAACTTTGATCGGTTTGGGTCACGTGTTAATATTTATATTAAAAGCTCAAACTTTAGAAACATTTTTTTTTATTATATATTTAGACAGATTCTGGGGGGGGCGGCCGGATCAAATTTCAAAAATATCCAAAATACGGATATATATATATATATAAAAATATATGTGTATGTATATATATATTTCGAAGGAATAAATATTAAATTCTAGTGCAAATGATATGCTGTTACGGTTAACGGTACTTTACTGACACACATACGAAGCTGCTGCTGGCAGAACTTAACTGCCATACCGCCTGCCTGACTTCTACCTACCTACCTACCTACTTACGACTACCTATCGTTTTCTACCATCTATACTTTAAACAACGAGTCTCTTTAACTGTGCTATATGTATACTATTTATATAGTATAATTATTTTCATTCATTTACTTATTATAATTAGTTAATTTCGTTACTGTAGAATTGAGGAAAAAGCGGTTTATTATTTCAAAATTTGCAAACAAATATATACATATGTGTGTATATATATATATAGAAAGAGAGGGAGCGAAGATAGAGGAAAAATAAAGTCGTATAAAAGAAGTAAATAAAGAAGAAGACAGAATAAAAAAAAAGAATTAAGAAGATTATGAATACAAGGAAAATTGTATATAGATTTTAGTCTCTTTTTTTTTTTTTCAATTTTTATATTTTGATAATTATGCGTATGTATATATATATATATATAGGTATAAGTGTGATGATACGTTACGATACGATAATTTTTTAATTCTCCTTTTAATATTAATCGAAAAGATGAGGAATTCCCAGATTACTTGTTGTCACCATGTATATATGACTACGTACTTTGCATCGTAGCATAATATATGTATATAAGTACACATTACATACATACATATCATGTGATCATTTAAAAAGACAGCTAGAAGATAAGCTATAGATATTTCTAAAACGTGATATATGATATATATGTAACATATTAATTATAATGATTTTATATTATACGTATAATGATATAATAATAGTTACAGTTAGACACTCTGTTGTTTGTTGCGTCTCGAGGCGTCGATAAAACCGATCGATAAAAACATTTACCGAGCACGTGTCGTTGTCGTCGTCGTAGTCGTCGTAGTTGTCTAATCAATTTCCTGTTTGTGCTGCAATATCTTTATACGTATATGCATATATATATATATATATATATATATATATTTTTGAAAAAAAAAATATATATATACTTAGAAAGTATATTAAATACAATATTACGACGATATTATAAATATATATGAATAATTTTTATTTTATTTATTTATTTTTGTTTTTTTTTTTTTTAATATTTTTTTTAGTTATATATGTATATATATATATATATATATATATATATATATCAAAACTGACAAGACAAAAGAAGACTAGCTCTATACTATCACTTTTCATTCTTTCGATTATCTATATATCTATCTATCTATATGTATTCTTCCCGCGTTCGTTAACACCAATCGATATACATACGTATATGCATATTACAACGCGTTTATATAAATATATATACATATATACATATAGATAACATTATGAATTATTATGACGTATATAAATTTATATATCATATTATGTAGTACATACATACATGTATACATATATTAGTTATAGTTAATTTATTTTTATGCATTAAATGTTTTTTTTCTTTTTTTTTTTTTTTTTTTACTGAAAACTAATTACCATCGTCATCATATTATGTATTATTTAGTATTATATAGTTTGATCTTCTTCTTCTTTCTTTGGATTTTTTCCTCTTTTTTTCATTAATACACACACACACACACACACACAGTTTTTATTACACAGTATCGCGTTTCCATGAATTAGAATATATATATACATATGTAGATAGATAGATAAATTGATAATATGATTGTTATATCGTTTTATATATATATATATATATATAGTATATAGTATATATGTATATATATATATATATATATATATATATATATATATATATATATATATATATATATATATATATATATATATATATATATATATATATATATATATATATATACGTACAATGTATTATATACATATGTATCTATAGTTATGTACGTTTCAAAGCACGTGTCTCTCGTGTAGATTGAGATAGAATGGTGAAGTTTGATTCGGTTACGTAATTTCTGATGGATAACAGCAAAATTACTCTCGTACCAGCGGTTACATATTATACATATATCTATATATGTATATATATATATATGTATATTATATTCAGGGACTTACCGACTGCGCAATGCCAAAGCTCTCTCGGTCGCCGCCAACGTCTATACGTATATATATATAATATACCAACATTATTTGGAAAAAAAAAAAAGAAAAAACTGGGTCCTATTGTCTTTGGCAAGGAACGCCCTATATATTATATATATATATGTGTCACTTCCCACAAGAAGTTTCATTTCAAAAATAAAAAATGATAATTACATTTCCTATATGTATATATATAAGTATACGTCTATTAATAGTACAACTAGTATAGTATACGGATTGAGGAAATTTAATGACGTGTGTTTACGCGAATGGGATGTACCTACATTATTACGAATTCATATTATTGATATACATATATAGGTATACATAATATTATTATTATTATTATTATTATACAGAAACGTACGCAAGGATTCGTTGAATAAATTTATTTAACGCGCAATCAAATTATAGGATAATAGTTATACATATGAGAAATGAATATATATATATATATATATATACATTCCGGAGAAATCCTCTGAATATCGTCGTCGAAAACAATTTGTTTTCTCTTCTTCCTTTTTTCTTTGAATTTTTTTTTTTTTTAATTTTTCTTCTTTTTCTTTAAAAATTTTTTTTTTTTCTCAGGATGTAAAGGTGTGATTCATACGTACGTTTAACGTGAAATGACGATGACTATGACACATATATATACTATACACTCGTATCTACATATATGAGATAAAATAACATATTATATATGAATATATTTTATTATATTATTTTAAAATGACAAAAAAAAAATTTTTTCTTCACTCTTACATAATCATATATATATATATATATATATATATATATATATATATATATATATATATATATATACATAAAAAAAAGTATTATTGTTTTTATTATAACCGGACCGGATATGGATTATATAAAATATCTTTACGATGAATCGACTGATTGATGACTAACACTATTACGCATGTATTGTAGTATATACATATATATACCTATGAATACACAACTTACTACTCTCTATGACTCGTCTACCTGATCGCCCGCGCCCCCTCATAGCGCATGCCTTCTACTCCTTCTCCTTCTCTTTCTCTTTCTCTTTCTGCTACTAATGCACTGGCTCGACTCTAAAACTCTATATAGCTATTACAGGTATTATACATGTATACGGTGTTTCGTAGTAGCTGGTATACATAGTATCTTCGAGACTATAGATACACACTCTTCCTAGACTCTTAACGCGTCACAAATTCATGATCGTACATGGGTTGGTATGCATTCAAACCACAGAGACAAACACTCACAACAGAAGAAACGCATCTCTCATACACCTATAATATAAATATATGTATATAGATGTATACATATTATAGGAGTAGTAAACTGGCTAACTATAAGAGGAGCAAGCGAGAGCGAATGAGCGAGCGAGTGAACGAGCCGGTTGTTACAACTTCGAGGCTTTAACCGAGCACGTGGCCCATAGAACGGGGCGCACAACCTTGCGGCAGGTTGCGTAATCCACAAAGCCTTTATAACCACCTCTATGATACTATATCGCTCTATCTCTATCTCTCTATCTATCTCATTCTATAAGTCACCTACTCTTGTATAGAGTAAGATGATTATAGATACCTGGTTATAGTTATGTATATTATACATATCTATAATATCGTGTAGGTATATATATTATATGTGTATGAACGAATGAGTCTTTTCCATTATACCTAATATATGTATGTATGAATACGATACGCATTCGCAGTAGGTATGTACGTTCATACTTTGTACGATTACGATTAGTCTGAGTTTCTCTCTCTCTCTCTCTCTCTTTTTCTTGTTTTTTTTTTTATCTGTTATTGGATGAATCAAATTTTGTTATTCGTATACAACATACATTAGTATAAACGTGGAAATTTTATGATCAAATGAAAAATGAAAATAACGAAATAAAAAAATTGCAACAATATTTAATTAATTTTTATAAAACTTTCATGAAATATTCTTTTCAATTTTTTTTGTTTTTATTTTTTGTAATTTCACATACGAAAAGTTTACTAATTGAATAGGTTTAAATAAAAAAAAAAAAAAAAAAAAAAAGTAAAAAGAAAAAATAGAAAATATATAAATAAAAATTATATTATTATGAAATAATAAATACGAAATATTTACGAAACTATACATATAGGTA